>CM056588.1:54820492-55222992 GCA_029721435.1 Gymnothorax reevesii
TCACGCGATAAGGTGACTCCCAAACTGGCCGTCAGGCACACGTATTGACGATTCGTCTTTAAGTATGTCTTCATTTTTTTCTGAAACCAGATTGAGAACCCAACATTTTTTACACTGTATGAAAGTATCAAAAAATGTGCAACAGGGGATTTTAAAAAATAATGCACCACTATGTGCTGTATGTGACTGAATAGGCCATAATCACTGACCTATTAGACTGTGCAGAACATACATTTGGGCCAGCATTTGAGTAATCCACAATGCAAACATCTAACATCGTCTTGATCTGCTGCAAATTACTAGCAATGTTTTTAAATCATTTTTGAGTGGATTAATTCTTCAACAGTGACATACTGATAATGTGTTGGTGCCTTGGGAAGTATGCTCATTCTCTTGATATCACCATGGCATATATTTGATCAATGCTGAAAAAACTTGGCAGCTCACAAATCTTGTTTATAAGTCACACGGAAATTTTACTTAAACCTGACTGTATTAATTTTTATTTATTTATTTATTTATTTTAAAGTGTGATTTAATTGGATCAAGCTGTTCTAATGTTACTTCTATGGTGAAACATCTCCAGTTAACCTATTTAAAACTGTTATGTTATAATAGGGCAATGGTGGTACTGAATGGCTATCTATTGACAAAAGATAACCATGCCTCATATGAAGCAGTTCCCAGTTTTTTTTTTTTAATTACCTCCACCAAGTATGTTTTTGCTGCGTTGGTTTGTCTGTTTGTCTGTCTGTTTGTGTACAGGATAACTCAAAAAGTCATGAACGGAAATCTCTGACATTTTGTGTGTGGGTTGTTATTAAATCAGGGATGGACCCTATTGATTTTGACTGCAATCAGTCAAACAATATGGCCACCACAGCAACCATCTCAAAATCCTATTTTGCAGACACAAATTTCTTAAGAGCCATGTTCACTCATCAACGTTTTGACTGTGCTGCCTTGGCAGAGGTTTGCTCTTTAGTCTTTCTTCTGATTTACATAGGATAATGATAATATTGTTTGTATTTAAAGGCCTCGGCGCATGTACGCAAAGCATAGCAATGAGACCTGCTGAGACCTGTAGCACAGTTTTGGCCTTTAGATTGCAATGAACAAAGTTGGGCTGGAGACCGGGAAAATCTGAATTTAGATCACCATTCTTCCTCTGACAGGTGTAAAGAATATGGCAAACCTCATTGAAAAGTGGAACATCACAATATCAGTTGAAAACAGCGACTTCTGACGTCTGTCATGAGTTTCACGGATGAATTCTGCCATTGTTATGATTTTCCTTTGAGCAGAATTGTTTGACACAGTGCGTTCTCATACTGTAAGCTTGTTTAATTATTTCACTGGGGTCCCACAATCTTGCTTCAAACTTAAGTTTGATGTCTCTTGTAATAACTTGTAGTCATGCATCTTCTCGTCCAATCTCCATAAGGTATCTTTCAAATTAACACAGTGACTGTGATCGTCTCCACTCACATCTCAGTTTGATTTTCCTTGTTACAAAAACGTATTGTTTTTTCACTGCTGGCTGTGTCAGAAATTTTAGCATTTCGGTCTCGTACCGTTATCAATTTCATCAGTTCCGATGCATGGGTTTTCAATTCGCCATCTTCTCCGAATCCCATTTTATTTAATATCTACCTCATGAGCGGATTTCTGAAATGTACAATTTAAAAGAGTCTGCTGATCTGCACACTGAAAACTCAGTCTCAGTCCACGGGGAGTAGCGAGCTCCCTCTGGGAAAAGCCTGTCTGTGTGACTGGTGTGTAAGCCGTAATCTTCAGACACTCGTTGCGTGATTGGCAGTCTCACTTCATTGATTGACCCATGAGATGCTGGGTCAAAGGACTCATTTTCCGGCGACAACTACAACGGCATTAAACAGGCCTGAGCTGAGATGGCAGAAAATGCCCCCAAAGCCTGAAACAAGCTGTCACAGTGAGCTTGTAGCGAAAAACAAGCTTAAAAACTTGATAAAATTTAGCATCTTCGCTGGCAGCTGTCCAGAAGCATCGACCACAGCTCTGGATGTTGCTGATTCGATAAAAATGGAGAGAATGCAATTCATTGATGTACATTGTTGAGAGGCTTATTTTCCACTTAAAACAGACCCTTGTCCTTGGTTTGACTGCATGTCATTGACACCTGCAGCATTGTAATCACATCTCTATCTGCAACATCTGTTACACTCTGTGCTTTCCGCTGTCTGAATAAAGTGGGGAAAAAACAAGGCACTGTCTGCACCCTTTCAAAAAAAATCATGCTGTGCCACAGTGTCAAAATTAAATGCAGACAAATTACCTAGATAATTTGTTCTTAAAAACATTTTAATTGACTAATTATGCATAGCATAGCTAAATTCGATTTTATGTAAATGGTGATATTTTCTGACACAAAATGCAAGAAAATACAGAATTTTTCATACTCAAAAAGCAAAGAAGATAGTATTTAATGGATAATAAGGGTAATACGTTGTACCAGACCCTCTAAAAAATTGTGAAATTATTTTCTTCCAAGAAAAACATATTTTTTTTTGTATTAGCTCAAATATTTCATTTCAAAAACTCAGCATGTGTCACAATTATCCGGACAATCAACAATTATTCGGTCAGGATTCTCAGAACACAGGAACCAACACAGATCACCGATAAGCCATTCAAGTGTATCAAATTAACAGCAGATTGCAGGCAGTCAGGCACAAACGAAAGGGATAAACACGAGACGGTCGGGAGTTAGGAGGGAGCGAACTGGAACATATGATGTCAGGCTCGGCGTAGTAGAAAAGACTGGTCTGAAGTCAGGAACCGGGATGGCAAGTCGAATGAATTGGGGCAAGCAGTGTCGATGTGCACTCTTATACTGGGTCGATACGCACGCTTATACTGAGTCGATACGCACACTTATACTGGGATGAAGAAGGAAGTGAAAGAACCGCCCCTTGCCGGAATCATAGGCACTGGGAAGAATATCCCAAATAATTTGATACTTGCTTTCTTTAGATTTACACTTGAAGAATGAAGAGAACAAGCTAGCAAAGGGAAGATGGAGACCAAGAATTTGAATACACAAGATGACAATTAACAAAGTGTAGAAGAGCATGGGAGCACAGAGAGGGCACATGGAGGGAGAGGTGAAGAACATGTGTAATTAAGACATTAATTACATACTGAGAATCAATTAAAGAGACAAAACAGAAACTGACAAGGACAGCTGGATTGTGGGGAAAACACAATTAAGAAAAAAAAAATCAACATACTCTGACATATTCTGATTTTAAAAAAATCAACTAAATATACTGCAATTTTGACAAAAAAAAAAATTATTTTTCAGTAGTTCTTTCCCCAAAAATGTTTCCATTATTCACAATCAAAAGCCCATATACCAGTGATTGATATGTGTCAAGGATCTACCTTTTCCTTTTGTACTTTAAAAACTTCATACAATGGCAAAGGTTATTAATTTGCTTTAAAATCCTGAAGTACACAGCACAAGGACCAGGCTTGAATCTGCTCACAAATTAGGAGTCTGAATTCAGAGGGGCAGCATGAGCCAAGGGAACTGAAGGATCTTGAATAAATTGAGCACTGAGGAAATGTAAATGGTCATCAGTATTGTTAAAGACTGTACAGCTAATTTTCTCCTTTTGAAGGGGAAGTGTGTGTGTAAAAACATGATGTGAATATTTGTACCACTTCTTTCCAGACAGCAAGAAATTGCGAGCCAGACTCGCTCCAATTCTGACTGGAAGTCAGAATTGCAGGGCCAGAAAAGATTTGAAAAATTTTGAGAGAGGTGTTACTTAACTTTATTTGAGAGGAATCATTATTCAAATAGAATAATTGCCATATGCTTGAGAATTGGCATACTGCTGAAATAATTTAATGAATCATGTAAAGTTTTTGTAAGCCTTTTCAAGGCTGTGAATAAGCTAGGATGGAACAGGAAAATGACTGAGAGAGGGTAAAGGGGACATTGCAAGGTCAAAACTTTTGATATGTCTTTGTAACAAATTTGCTGCATGAGTGATGTGGAATTGGGCTATGAAAGGTTAGAGTTCAGAGTAGAAAAATGTAATACCTACTTGTTTATAACCATTTTTTTTCCCTCTAATGTTGCCATTAGGCCAGAAGCTACAAATTCCAGACTCGGGGTAGCAATATGATCAGGTATCGTGCCAAACAAACAAATGGACCGAATCATATTCGCCACTGGAATCATACTCCGTCTGTTGAATGACAACAGATCATCAGACTATTAGAGAAACATAACAAGGAGCCACATAAGGACTGAAAAACCGTCAGGTATATTTACAAATTAAGAAACAAAATTTTATTGTCCCTGACATTTTTTATTTCAAATGTTACGCACATAATTATAACATAAAAATGGAATTTAAATATAGGTCAATGAATTATTGTTCATTTATGGGAACGGAGAATGTATCTCTATTTCACACACCTAAAGACAGAAAACAAAATCCAATTTGGCAGACAGTGCCCCAGTTGGAACAACACTGCAGATATGGCTGGCATAAAAATGAGTCGTCTCTGCAAAATTTTTGTTTCACAGGCTGTTTTGTTTTCCCTTCAGTGCAACAATTCAGTTTTTAAGTCAACTGTTTCCATTGTCTTGTATTTATGAAATTGAGTGAAATACATTTTTGTGTATTTCATGTTAATTTATGCAAATGACACAAATAATGAACGTCCTGACTTCTATACTATAATTAACTGCATCATAGAAAAACATGACCAGGCAAACGTAGTTAGGCCAGAGCCTGGTGTTGCCGCAGTTAGGCATACACTGATTTTCTGGCGCTATACTGCAAGTGTAGAAAAACATAGCTAATTGTAGGGTATAAAATATCGTCCTGAGCCAAATTTGCCCATCTTCAGGACGACAAAGGCACACTTACCGACGGCCAAGTTAGGCAATCTTAGTCTTAACACAAGACTAGCGATGACTGAAATTTCCAGCCAATATGTGTTGGCTTGCAATGGCCACAGATCATGAATGCCTGATGAACAACAACTGCTATAAGCTATAGCAGTTTGTGGTATTAACAGCACATGGGCCAGGCTACTGTATGACACTATTACAGTCAGTCGGGAAACCAAACAAACCAATTGGCTTGAATCATTTAGAAACATAAAAACAACTGCTTAAATGTTTCGCTATTCAATTAGTCGCTGATAATAATGAAATAATGAAAGCAAATACATGCACAATTTCCTCACCTTTGTGATCAAAGGTCAAACAGCTTACGGTTCGTCAGTTGCTTCCTTATCCTGTTATTATAACATCAGCTAATGGCAATCCACTGGTAAGCTCGATTGGAGTTCGTCGTGGCTAGCTCGCTTACATTTCTGCAAAAACAGCAAGGGGAATATTGTTTTGTTTCTCTTTACCCCTGAACTCAAAAGCTTAGGTGAAATTAGCATCTTATTGGCCATGTTTGTTTCAGCTCTTGGTCAAGCGTTGCAGAGGTTAAACACAGATTTAAAAAGACAGCTGTTCAATACTATTTAGTTCATGAAATCTTATATGTATGTATTCATTAAACACAATGGACTGTGTTACAATCACCACAACAGTGGCAGAGGCAGATAGTAGCCAATGGGTGGGCTTGGAAATTTGTTGGTGGGCTTTAAACAAACAATGGCAGACAAAGAGGGCAGTATGGATTTTCAATCCTTCAAAGTGATCTTAAGTATGAAAGAACTGAAGTACTGAAGTTTTTAGCATGTAGTGAGACCAAATGTTGCCAGTCACCACAGGGTTTTAAACAGACTCTGAAAGTCAATATGCTAACCTGTGGCATGGCCAGACCAGAAAATTGGTTGGCCATGGCACATCCCTTTAAAAATATAATTAGCCTCGACTCAATTTTTTTTTACTAATCAACAATACACTCACTTTGAAAACACACCACTCTATCAGGTGTTACTAGTTCTCCTCATGAAGGTAAGATAATTTAGACACATAGTTTGGTGCATTCCTAACAGCTTTAGTCTGTTTTGTCTTTGATTTATTTAAACAATTTAATCTAACATGAAGTGCGGTTTAGATTGCCAGATGTGTCACTTATGAGTAAACTATGTTTCTGAATGCGAATTTGGCCTATAATTTAGTCACCCTTAGGTCTCATTAAGAAAAAAAACTGTGTTTCTAATTTGCAATGGATTATTCTTGTAATTGGAAAAAGTATTAATTAAGAGAAATGAGAGCGAACAAGTAGGACTGATATTTGTTGACAGGGGATGTTCTGTGCCCCATCAATTTTCAATTCTGGCCACACTGATTGTAACTTCAGCTTAACTACCTGGGCCATCCATAATAAGCAGGACACAGAGTGAGTTAGGGCCATTCTCTCCCACCAAATTTACAGTGCAGAGGCAGAAGAGAGATAGATTACAGCACTGTATATGATAACCAAAGGATCAGACATGCAAATTACCAAGCTAGTGTTAGTCAGTCAACTGTCCCTGACTACAAAAATCTGATAGCAAATGGCTAACTAACTTTGAAGGCTTGATGGTATTAAAACAAATATTAGCTACGTTAGTAGGCCACAAGATATGGGGTAATTAAAGGCTAAATGATATACACAGGTAGCTACCTGGTGGCTGGGTCAAAGTCCTGACTTGAATCCAATTGAGATGCTGAGGCATGAGCTTAAAACTGACAATTCACGGTCAAAAACCATCAAATGTGGCTAAATTAAAACAATTCTGCAAAAAACATTGGCTCCAGTTCCTCCATAGTGATGTGAAAAACTCATTGCCAGTTTTCGCAAATATTTGATTGCAGTTGTTGTTGCCAAGCGTGGTTCAAATAGTTATTAGGTTTAGGGGACAATTTTATCTTTCACAGGGGTGTTAAGGGGTTTGAATATGTCTTTACCTTTACCTTGTCTTATATTACCATTGAGTAATGTTGTGCAGCATGGAGGTGTAGTGTTAGCATTACTGCCTAATAGGTAGAAGGTTGAGGGTTTAAATCTGGCTTGAGGTTGTTCTGTTTGCATGTTCTCCTCGAGTTTGCATGGGTTTTTTCCGGGTACTCCAGTTTCCTTCACCCACATAAACATGCATCATTGGAACACTCCCACCAGTACCCCTGACCAAGGAACTGGAGTTGGTGTCTGGGCGCTGCTCTGTAGCCGCCCACTGCTCCAAACAATAGGATGCGACAAATTACCCCACGGGGCTCAGTAAAGTGTATCTTAATATTAGTTTGATGACCTGAGACTTTTACACATGACAAATATGAAAAAAATAAAGGAAATCAGGAGGGGGCAAAAATATTTTTTTCACGGCACTGCATATATGCAACATGTTAATCGTGGCAGAAGCATATAGTCTGCATAAAAATGCAAAAACACGAAAATGATGTCTGTATGTATCAGTATGCTACCCATTGTATTAATCAATTATACAACTTAATGCCAGTTATTACACAAAAGATTGCACACATTAAGTGATTAATGCATTCCGCGGCACTACTTAGACGTGCAGTTATTTTTAATAACCAGCATGTCGTGGTATACTCTATAATTATCCACCACTTGATATACGTAGCTTCTCATCCACTGTGCAATATACCCCATAAACTCTGAGATGCACAGTGAGAAGAAAAAAATGTTCATCTTTTAACAAGTAGCTTCTTTCTAACAGGAAGATGTTGCGGCAGCTTATTTGCCTTCATCTTCTGCTATGAACTCTACCCAGTGACCCATTTGTTTCTTTTCCCTGGTAGTCTATATACATAACAGCATTTGTGTGCTCTAGGCACGTCTTCTCAAGGAACTTGGTCAAAAGTACCTATTTAGCTATTATGCTGAATTCCTTTCATAAGCATACTCAAATGAAACTGGTGGATTGCACATAGTATACAAGCCAACAGGCGTGAAGTGAATGTGCACCTCGTTCTCATAGGCACCCAGAGAGAACACTATGAAAGCTTAACATAATTACTTTCAAATTAAAAGTAAATGGTAATTTTCAAGAGAAAGGCCACTTAGCGCAGGTTTCTCTGTTCTCTGCCACGTATTTGACTTGATTCTTTTCATGTTTAGTTGGCTTTGCACTGTGCACACTCTATTAAAAATGAGCTGTGTCACTAAGTAATGGACAGAATCTTTTCTTTCGGGTGACTTTCCTGGGTTTGCCAACATATTAGGCAGCCATTTCAGTACTCAGCAATTACAGAGTACATGGAGGCCCCCATGTCAAACCAATAGAGGCACTATAATTGAGATAAAATTTTAGCGTGCTTAATCAAGCTCAGTAACTCTATCTCAGCCATTATATTAACAGCACTTTACATAGTTGCGAGAATTAGGGCTGCGTAACAATCATTGACTGCTCACAGTTCTTGGGCCACTTTATTCAAATCAACGTTTTCGCGACTCGGAGTGGATAACATTATGTGGCAACACCACTAAAAGGTTAAGTGTTATTTTAATATCCCAAAGCGTAAAAATGTGAAATAAATTCTGTTCATTTGTAATGCAATTTGGACATTTCACGCATCCCCGGCAGCACTGTGTTATTGTTTCGCGCTCTTTAACAACTTTAATTAGTCCATAATTGTTTAATTTGTTCGTGCTTATTACGAAATGACTGGGGAATATAGAGTGCCTATGGGAACTGATACATTGATTCTGATTCCATAAGAATATTATCCAAATCACCAACAACTACAATCAATTCTACGTTCGTGTACATTGTATTTAACGTTGACATTTTATGAAAAACTGTTCATCACATAAGGGACAGTCATTCCATTTAGGTATATTTTAACTTCTTCCGAATCTAGAATCCAGAATATGTTCCAGATCACTTCCAAAAATACTCAACTTCTTCTTTGACTACCACCTCCATCCTACCAAATATCTTGCCAACCTGTTCATGACATTTTGAATGATTCTGTTAATAGACAGACAGACAGACAGACAGACAGAAGTGAAAACATATCCTCCTTAGTGAAAACTATTTTTAAAAGCAGTAACCCCAACTTGGGGAAAGTTTTCTGAATTTACTTCAACTTATTTTTCATCGTTGATGGTATGAAAACCAGATATTTAATGTCTTGTCTGGGCAACGTAATTAAATTTGAAAATATACAACGTACATCTAATCCAGCTATTCGCGCATTCCAAAAAAAAAATTGGGGCGGGGGACATTTATTGCTAGTAATGAGGCAAAAATAAATGAATAAATAAATAGGAATGAAATAATTTGATATTATTTGAAACAATCAATGTCAGCAAGTCTTTGTTTGGCACAAAAAGCATCATCCAGGGGAGGCCTAGTCCCTCCGGAACAAGGATGAGCCGAGGATCAGCAATTTATGCATGAGAAAAATTGCTGACAGGTTTAAAAACCAGGTTCTTCAAAGAATGATATGTAGGAATATGGATATTGTGCCCTCTATGGTGCATGACGCGATTAAAATGATTCAAGGAGTTTGGATTAATTTCTGTGTGTGAAGCAAAAGGACAAAAGTGATATAACCACATGGATTCAGAATTACTTTTGCAAACCTTTGTCAAGAAATCCAATGGCCAAGCCCATATGCTTGCTGGTAGTGTTAAATATGGTGCCCAATATTTGGTAGTATGGTAAGCTAATTCCAGTACGATAACGAATTGTAGCATAAGGGTTGAAAATGGGAAAGGATGTTCCCCCAGCTGCCTCCATTATGTCACTGAAGAAGCAATGTTCCTGTTAATCTGTTAATGACTTGGCAGTACATGGGGTGATATCTTACTCGGATGGTTTGGTTGCGTCTCGGCAGACTGAGTCCTATTACTACCTAACCTGCACAGGAGGGACCAGGCTATGAGAATAAGACGCATCCAAGCTCCGAGATGCATGGTTTCACTTTGGTTTGCAGTACAGTTCTCTTCCTAATAAGCAGAAAATTACCCATCAAAATGGATTAATTATGTTGAATAAAAAGACAAGAGTAACTGCACTGTCCTCCAGTGTACTGTATTGAGTGCTAATTATTATATAGGCTGTGATCAGGATATCTTGCTTACACTGAATGTGGTGTCTTATAACAGTTGCTGCTACGCTGCCTATTTGGGGTAGGAAAATGTCAAAATGTAGTATATTTTAATATGGCAATGTATTTGGTTTCAAACCATACTATGATTTGCTGAAATAGTGTGTAGTTCGAAGATAATTGTGCTAGTTTACAATGTAATTTAGGACCTATAATTTTTAATTTCTGTCCAATTCTGTCCAATATAAATGTGGCCAGTACCAAAAATCATCACTTTGACCTTATGTTTTACAGGTGATTATGCTGCCTTGTATAAAGGCAATGGGTTGTCCTGTCAACATTTCCAAATTCTGCATAAGACAGGGGTCCAGAATAAGTAACACAGGACGCTGATCTACAATAAAAAAAAAAAAAGAATAAATAAATAAAAACTATTCATGAAAACACATAATACAAGGAGTACCAGATCATAAATGACTTCAACACCATGAGCCACAAATTGGCGATTATTAGCCAAAAGGCTTATTTGGGCCTAGGAGTGCCAAGCAGCATGGGACACATTAACACATGTAAAACTTTCAGCCCGAGGGGAGTAAGCAAAGAGAACGAAGGACCGAATAGGACTCGACACCTACCAGTCCAAAACAGGAAAACCACACCAATCTTTGCACTCATGAAACCCACAGGAACCCGGCAAAATCACCCAATAAACATAATAATTTGGAACTTAGGCTAACAGCCCAGTGTGGGCTGTTAGCCAGAGTTATTACAAATAATTACTTGTAATCACATAAGGTAGGGCCCCACCGGCTTGCTTCACACAAATCAGGGCGCCCGTGAACATTGGGTACAAAAACAGGCTTTGGTAAAAGGCTTCATATTAAATACTTTAGTTATTAATAAGTGTTATTAAATGGTTTACCGATCCCCAAAACCCCACACCAATAGCAATCATTTCTAGCTGAATTTAAGGAAACTAAATAGTGACCTTGCAGGATAAAAGCCCCCATACCAGCCGTACAGAAGTATTGGGCAATGAAGGCAATTTGACTGTTTAGGTAACTACAAGACGCTAATGGGGTAAACACAATGGCGCAGCAGATGTACCAACAGTGCATCAAAAGTAGGTCAGTGTTACTAGGCCGATCTAATGAGCAGAGCTATTTAAAAGGACTAGCAAATAGACATAGAAAAGTACAATATACAGACCCACATGTTTTGTCCTTGCCAAATAACTGAGGAAGAAAATGCCACGCTTTTGTACTGCACTTCTTTTCTGTTTGGAGTAGTATCTTTTTGTGTGTGGTGTCATGGCCTTTATACAAACCACTGAATCCCACCGCAAATCAATGTGCTGATGAAAGCATTTAAACCTGCACTGGCTGCCAGTTGTGGCCAGAGTTAGATTCAAAGTCCTAACTCTGGCCTGTGCTGCAGCAAACAAGACAGCACCTTCCGATCTGCACGAGATGATCGGCCCACATACACCTGCCCGGCCGCTTCGTTCCGCAACAGCAGTACGACTTTGGCCCCCAACCCTGGGTCGGAAAGCTGGTCGTTCTACCAGATCGCTCAGCTTCTCCCATCTTGCTCCACAGTGGTGGAATGACCTTCCCACCGTCCTAGAACTGCTCCATTCTTGCTGCACTTCAGCCGTAACCTTAAGACTCACTTGTACAGACAGTTTCTGACCTGATCGCCCCGCTCCCCTGCTTTTATTTACTTTAAAAAAGAAAAGCTTTACTGTTTGTCTCCATTTGCTTTGTTTCTTTTTCCTGTGTGCTACTGACTTCTGTAAAGTCTTTGCCCTACATGTTCATGAGTTCAGGTGACTAATGCTTGATGTGAATTGTACCTTGTCTGTCTATTGGGCTACAGTGTCTGTGACCTTACAGTACACGTCTACTGATACTCGCTTTGGATAAAAATGTCTGCTAAATAAATGTAATGTAAAATCTGAATGGAGAAGATGCTGTTAGAAAATGTATGCATATGCCTATTGTGTGCACTTGGGAAGAATAAATTAACTGAGTACATGTTGGTCTTCATACAGCCCCCCCCCCCCCCCCCCCCCCCAATAATGTATCGATGCCACAACCTTCCAGGTCTCTCTATCAATCTAGGCAGCACAGCAGTTCAGTACTGCACTGTGCATTCTCTTTGTAACAAGGAACCATACCATGAAAAAATACCTGCCCCGTCTCTTATTTATTCTATTTTTGCATATTTGTCATACTTATATGTTTCAGATCATCAAACTAATTTTAATATTTGACGAAGATAATCCAAGTGAACACAAAATGCAGTTTCTGATGATTTCATTTATTGAAGGAAAAAAACCATCCAACCCCACCTAGCCCCGTGTGAAAAAGCGATTATCCCCTTCGTCACCAAATCTACTAATTAAAAAAATTTCATTGATAATTGCATTCAATTTTCACTCAACAAACCCAGAATTATTAGTGCCAGCCCAGTTGAATGTAAGTATCACTTAAACAGCACCTGTCTGGCAATGTGAAGTAGACAAAAGGAAGAGCATTATGCTGTGATCTAAAGAATGTCAGGAACAGATAAAAACAAAGTCATTGGCATCTATCGGCCTGGGAGGGATTAAAAAGCCATTTCTGTGATATAAGAAATTTGACAGACTACAGCTATAGCCATTTTGTACAAAACATGAAACAGTGGTGAACCTTTCCATAAAGTGGCCGGCCTACCAAAATTCCTCCAAGGCTGAATTGACAACTCATCGAGGAGATTACAATAGAACCCAGACTAACATCTAATGAACCACAAGCCTCACTTACTTCAGTTAAGGTCAGTGTACACAATCACATAATAAGGAAGAGACTTGGCAAAAATGGCACTTATGGGAGAGCTGCTAGGTGAAAACCACTGCTCACCAAAAAAAAAAATCACAAAGGCTCATCTCACATTTTCAGAAAAACATATTCATGACCCCCCCACACCCAAGACTTTTGGGATAATATTCCATGGAATGGTGAGTCAAAAAAGAAACATTTTGGAAGACGTGGGTTCGGCTACATTTGGCATAAAGCTACAGCTTTTTACGACAAGAACAACATACCAACAGTCAAGCCAGGTGGTGGTAGTGATGGCCTGGGGCTGCTTTGCTGCTTCAGGACCTGGGCAACTTGTTGTAATTGATGGATCGATGAATTCTGCTGTTACCTTAAACTCCTGGAGGACAATGTCCATCCAGCAGTTTGTGACCTGAATCTCAAGTGCATTTACGCTGTCCAGCAAGACAATAACACAAACAAATCCACATCTTAATGTTGGCTGAAAAGAAAAAATGTTTTGGAGTGGCCAAGTCAAAGTCCTGACTTGAATCCAGATGAGATACAGTGGCATTACCATAAACAGGCAGTTTGTGTCTGAAAACCGACCAATGAGGTTGAATTAAAACAATTCTACATGAAGGAATAGGCCAGAATTCCGCCATATGGATGTAAAAAACTCAGTGCCAGTCATCACAAATGTTTAGTGACACAACCAGTGATTAGGTTTAGGGTGGAAATTATTTTTTCAGATGGGTGATTTTGGTCTTGAATCATTCTTTACCTTCAGCAAGTGAAATGATTTTTCAAAAGATGCATGTTGTCTTTGTCTTATATTAAACTTGGATAATCTGAAACATTTAAATATAACAAATTTGCAAAAAATTAAGGAAAGGAGAAGGGGACAAATACTTTTTTACAGCACAGAATATCATTCAGTCAGCCAATCAGTCGGTCAGTCAGAAATTGACAAATGCTCTCATATGCCGTACACGAATGGTCCGGACAAACTGTTTAAGTTTCTACCAGATTCCTGTTGTGATTATATAGTAGTTCTCATTCATAAGATGAACACATATCCATATTATCAGCATACTACAAAGGACAGCTTGAGAGTGGGATGATGGGGGAAATGATGTGGTTTGTATTGTTATGGTCATCTATGCCTGAAGCTTATTAGCCGGAGAATGCTGTTCATTGTTATTCCAGATGAACAGGTGTTCAAACAGGATAAAATCGTGCCATCAGAGGTTTATGTCTTTGAATCATAAAAATGAGTGTTCAGTGGGACAGTATAGAGCTTTGTTCATATTAATTCTCAGGGCACTTTCTGCTCGCTACTTATTTTTCTTAAATACTGGTTTAATTAGAAGCTCAATAAGTTGGTGTCATGAAACATCTATTTTTCAGAAGCTGGGACGAGATGTGAGGGCACCAGATGGTTAAGACAGGGGGCTGTATTCAGTTCTTGGGTTAACACAGGCAAACAGGAATAACATATGGAAGCTTTTGTAGAAGCGTGATTGTACCAGCAGTAGCTGGAGACTGAAAAGAATGAATTTTACTACCGCAATGGCCTGTTGTGCCATGTACTTCAGCCCTCAACAGCTTGACAGCCTTGAAGGCCCAATAAGACACAATTAACATCCTTCAGTAATTAATCCCATTAGCTCAGGCTTGGCATTTTCACACTGGGACGCCAGTAGGGGAGAGAATAAAGAGCTCCCTTAAGAAGTTCTGTGTGTTTGCAGTGAAAAGTGGGTCAAAAAGAGTGGCAGTCAACCAGAACAGATGGAGTATTGACAGACAGGGCAATTGGCCTTTAGTTTTCATTACACTGTCTACTCAATTGGGCTTCAGTTCCTTTTGCTGATAATGCATATTGAGCCCAAGCATTCTTTCATCAAGTTATTAGTCTGAGCTAAGTTGAAATTTAAGTAGTGTGACTATGATCAGTGAATTAATTCCAATTCTGTTGAATGTGATAATGTGTATGAATCAGTCATTGTCAAATTTTCAGGGATATGGGAGTGAAAATTGTTGCAGGCATTGTCACTGTCTGACTCCCGGTTAAAAAAAATCTGTCATTTGTCTGATTGAATAAATCCTTCATAACATTTACTCATGACAGAGCAATCGCAATAGTGCAACGTCCACACAGGTTTCATTCAGTCTTGCTCAGATGGAGAAAAATGCACTTGTGTAATCACAAGTGTGGCCAAATGAAGAATTTGGTTGCACTGCAAAAATTAGAATCATTACTATCATCATTAGTATTTTTTTTTTAGTTTGGGGATTCCAAACAACAATGCAGTTTCACTTCTACATGTGCAGAACTAAAAAATATGAATGGTGTCATGGTTTAGGAGTGCGTTTGTTTGTTGGACCTTGCTTTGTTTTGTATATTCCGGGACAATATCAGATTTCTTTTCCATCGAATTCATGGTCCAGCTGGCTGATTGAGCTGGGGCGGAGTTTTCTGGACTCTATGTACATGGCCGGGGGTTCGCCATTCCTATCGCTAGAGTGTCTGTTTGTTTCGAGCACTTCGGCCGGACAAAATCTCTAGTCCGGTTTCCCAGTAATTTGTTATATTCCATTTATTGTTAGGAATTGCTGCCTTTAGAAATTTTCTCTCTTCTCTGTTGTTGTTTATTCTATCTCGCAATGCTTCCGTGATGCGGACTTTTATTCGTCCTTGGAAGCGCAAGCTTTTACCGGAGGTGTGAACCTCTATTGTGTTTGTCTCTTATCTGGGCTGCTCTCAGTTCTTTATCTCACTGCTCGCAGCACCTGGCGTCCTGTCACTGCCCATTACAGTACACTCTAACCGAACATGGAGTCGTCAGCTGCGGCTACGTTAGAGAAAGTTTTTTTTTGATCAGCAAGCCGCACTCTCCGGCTACCCTGTTCTACCCTGAACTGTCGACAGGCTGAGTTGCCGGAGAAAGTCCGCCATCAGGACGAGGCTTTACAAAAGCCGGAGAACGTCCTGTTAAGTCTCACTGAGGGTAGTCAAGCCTTGTCCACTCAAATTACATAGAATGTTGCACAAACCCTACACTCCCCCCATAAGCCTAAGCTCCAGCTACCTCCCAGATATGGAGGTGAGGCAGTGAAATGTAAAGACTTCATCGCCCAGTGTGAAATATTTTTCAAAGCTCAGCCTTCGCGTTTTGTAAACGAGGAGTCTCGGTTTTCATTTATTTTATTTCTGTTGACTGACATAGCATTTCCTTGGGCCACTTATTCGATGTAATTCACCGGTCATGATTTCAGTGGAGACTCTCATTAGGGAGATGGTGTCGGTGTTTGATCAAGATGTGTGTGGACAAGACACGGCTACGCGTCTAATGCATCTTAGGCAGGGTTCCGAGAGTGTTGCTGAGTTTTCTATAGCCTTTTGCTCTCTTGCTAAAGAGACAGGCCAGCCAGAGGTGCCTCTAATGACTGTTTTTGTTCATGCCTTGGCGTAGGAGGTGAAGGACGCTCTGGCTACATTAGAATCCTGTACTCTTCTGGATTCGTTAGTTCGCACTGCTGTGCGAATTGATAATCTAATTCCTGAACACAACAGAGCTTTAGCTCTGACTGACAACAGGGCTAATCTCCCTCATAGTAGGCATATAGCTCCTTTTCCGTCCACCAAAATTTCCACTCCTGGGGAACCTATGCAGGTCGATGACTCATATGTGAGCCGGGATCGTGAGCCCGTTCATAAACCAATTATCTGCTATAGCTGCTACAAACCAGGACACAATCGCCCACACTGCTTCGATCTTAAGAGAAACAGGAAGTCCCTCTAACTGTATGGGGGACGCTCGAGGGACAGAGCAAAACTCCCTTCCGAACCTTGATTCCTGTAGAATTAACTGTGGGTAGACAGATAATTCCTGTGGAGGTTTATTTGGACTTGGGGACCGTAGATTGTTTTATGGATGCGGAGTGGGCTGAGAGGCATTCTATTCCTATACGCCCTCTGCTACACTCTCAAACTGTTAAATCTTTGGACAGTCGCCCGCTAGGTTCTGGATTTATAACTGAAGTCTCTGAAGCACTAACCATGTTCATTCCCCTCAGTTTCCATTCTGAGGATGTCTAATTTTTTATTATTTGTCCCCCTGTTTCTTCTGTTGTGTTAGCGCACTCATGGTTAGGGAAACATAAGCCTGACATCCGTTGGGGTTGTCAGACTAGCTCTGTTATCCAGTGGGGCACTAATTGTAGATCCCACCGCATGGAGAGTTTGACGTATTGTTCCAGGCATCAACCTAGGGGGGAGACGGATGCCGCGAGTGATTCTGCCTAGTTTGTTGCATACAGCCCTCCTAGTCAGGAAGAGGAGGCGGAGGAGGGGTTGGAGTGGAATCCTGAATTTGACTGGCAGCAGCCAGAGGATGATTATGATTTGGAGGATCTCTTTGACTGCGACTTGGTCATGGATATGGCGAGTCCCGAACAAGTGGAGAGTTTAGGGGCCGCTTTGAATTTTGATCTGCCTCCTAATGTTCCTGTGAAGTGATTATGCTGATCTCGCCAAGGTTTTTAGCAAACAACGAGCCTTGACTTTACCTCCTCATCACCCTTATGATTGCAAGATCAATCTCCACCCTAGTACTACTTTTCCCAGGGGTTTGCTATACTCGCTGTCAGGGCCTGAGCGTAAGGCCATGCGAGAATTATTCGGCCATCCACTTATCCTGCCGGAGCGGGGGTTTTTTTGTGGGAAAAAAAGATGGCGGTCTGAGACCCAATATTGATTATATGGGTTTGAATAAGATCACCATCAGAAACCGTTACCCCCTTCCGTTGATGAATTCCGCGGTTGAACATCTGCAGGAGACGTCATTTTTTACCAAGCTAGATCTCAGAAATACTGATAACTTATTTCGCATTCGGGAGGCGGACAAATTGAAAATGGCATTTAATACGCATGACAGATACTGGGAATATTTGGTCATGCCGGTCAGATTTGTTAACGCCCCCTCGGTGTTTCAAGCACTCGTTAATGACATCCTTGGAGAGATGTTGGAGAAATTCGTCTCCGTTTATCTTGACGACATTCTGATTTTTTCTTCAAAGCTCTCAGAGCATAAACAACATGTCAAACATGTGCTTGAGGCACTCCTTAATGCCAAGCTTTTGGTCAAGGCTGAGAAATGTGTTTTTCACAGCAACACTATCTCGTTTCTTGGTTTTATTGTGTTGGAGGGGTCGGACCATATGCACCCTGTTAAGATGGCAGTGGTCAGGAATTGGCCTGCCCCTCAAAATGTTAAGAAGGTGCCATGGTTTTTGGGGTTTGCCAATTTCTATACGTGGTTTGTCCGTAATTTTAGCGCAGTAGCTGCCCCCATTGCTGCGCTTACCAAGAAGAATTCCTCCTCACCGTTTGATTGGTCCCCAGCGGCTGAGGCTGCTTTTCAGGAGTTAAAAAAACCCATTCTTGTCTTGCCCGATCCCTCCCTCCCATTCATTGTAGAGGTAGATGCCTCTGAAGTCAGGATGGGTGCCATTTTGTCCCAGCACCTCCTTCAGGACAACTCCTTCAGGGTTATTTTTCATAAGATTAGAAAAAAACATTTTACAATTTCAATTTATTAAACATGGGGGACTTTATAACAGAACTAGATTTTTACTTACTTTAAGGCAATTTTCATTTATAAACACCCCGATTTTTCTTTTAAGAAAAAAGCTGTTTATATTACAGGAGCAGTGTCACAGCTGAGCACGCATATAAGATAGCTACAATTTTTTTCAGGTGTTTTTTCATTTATTTTCTCGCTAGTTTACATACTGCGCGTGGATTAATATTATGAACAGTGAAGTCAGTAACTTGAGACATTCAACCGCAATAAGTTCCTGTCGAATATCCATCGAAGGTGACAAATTTTACTTCAGATATTTGGCCTATGAGAATGTATTGCAATGGAAAAGTCAAATTTCTGACAGAAAAAATATATTAATGAAGTCTAGGAAAGTGCCAAGCCATGCTTATGAGAGAGCACATTGACATGCTGTATAAAAAGAAAAATAGGGTTAAATCACGGCTGACCCTGCAAGACTGAAAAGTTTCCTTGTGGTAATGAACACGTGTGTGGTTCAGCTGCAAATTTTTGCCAGAATGTGGTACGTTTCTGTGTGATTATTCTATGATATTTTTGTTTTCTGCACTGGGCTGATATTTGTGATCTTACTCCAGTTTACATTCAAATCTTAGCGTGTTAATTGTAAGAGCAGATGGTTGCAAATTGCCAGTGACATGTATAGGCACACTTACTTCTGGCAGCAACCCATAAAGACTTCACAATGTTGTCAAGTACTATCTGTCTGCATTGTATTTGCCAAACATGACTGCATTTCTTTTTTGAGGTGTATATTTACCTTCGATCGCTTCCGGGATGATGCGGCTTTGTTCAGACATAGCAGCACACAAACAAGTTGCAAGTTCATGTATGCACAATGGGTGTTTTTTTTTCCTCCGAAGCACGTGCCCATCAATACAGCTTCTTTACACTCATTGGTTGAATCCTCACAAGTTCAGAACGAGCGCGGAGGATACCGAACATGAATAAGCTTAGAATCTTCCTGACGAGTGCCTGGCTGGCCAACAGGAGGCGCTTGAGCAACGAACAAAGCAACCTTTTTTTTGTTTTATTTCCTTCCCCGGTAGACCCTTCCCAATTTGCATCCCTGTAGCGCAATGGCCAATTGTGCGCTACCTCTGAAAAAGCTGCCAACTGGTTCGACCGGGGCACAATAGTCACTTCTGCTCCACAATGCAGTGCTTTAACCGAGTGAGCTATCTGGCAGCTGCACAATATGTATAAAAAAAATGGGACAATGGACTCTATCTTAGACCCAGCGCAGAGTTGCACCAAACATGACGCATGTGTCTTTGCTAGTCTACGACTAATGCAGTTGTCATTTTCCCATCCTGCACCTGTATTGCTTAATGAGCAAACGTATTTGTAGTAAACTAAGCGCCAGTGGGTATGTTGGTCCGAGAATAAGGCACGGTCAGGGACATTGTTAGTATGGTGCCAGTTTGAGGCAGCGGAGAGCAATTACGCTAATGAGCAGCAAAAACGTGGTCTGAAGTCAATTTTCGAATTTTGTCTGCTATTTTAAGGGTGGACTATTAAGATTGTATTATGTACCTTCGTAGGTGAGTGGACAGATGCGCATATGCACTGCTTGTTACACACAGGTACGAGCAGCAGCACACAAACATGCAAATGATGAAAAATTGAAAGATTATAATGTGCAAGATTATTACTGTTTGAATCAGAATATTTAAAAAAATGTGTCACAGCTGAGCGCGATCAATTGCACACCCATGCCCCATCACAGAACACTCTGATGTATTTGAATTGTATGAGAATGTATTCTCTCGACATCCTGCTGATTTACAATTCAATGTGCAAAGTTACACATGTAGGTATTCACAAATTATTCCAGAAAAGGCCATGACTCCTTTGTACATGTGAACTCTGTCATTCCTGCAGTCATTCAGGAGGTCCCCTTGAGGGCTGGCTGTTCGGAGTACCTACTTAGCATATAATGCCTAACACTGGAGAATTTTCATTCAATTGAAAATGCACAGAAATGCGTACTGTCATAGAAAGAATGTTTGGAGTGCTTAAAATGTGCTTTTGACATTTGGAGCAGGTCAGAGTCCCTGTTACCCAAAATTATCTCAAAATCCATTTTGAATCCAACTTGATCAATTAATACAATACCTGCGACCCATTCGTCCCATGTCTATGACCATGTACGCTACTGAGCATTTTGGTTGAAACGTGTTTATTATAATTTGCAAACAAAGCAGGCTTTAAAGGCGGCACTTTTGAGAAGCAGCAGAGCCACGGATGATATTGTTGTCACTGTGTATGACTAATTGGAATTTCATCTATAAATCTGACTTGTCCATCAAGGATAAGATGTCAACCATCTGATAATCACCAGTTATTTTTGTTCTTATATCATCCAGGTTGATACAAAAAAAATAAAAAATTGACCACAGTCAGTACTTTAGCCCAGACAACCATATCTGAGATTATATTTGCAGGTCACTCAGGGAGCAGTGAAATATCATCATTTCTGAATTTCTTCAAATAGATTGGGTGGACCCTGACCTTTAAAGGTGCCCTGTGTAAGAATTGAGGTCAAAATATCCAAAAAAATGAGCTAGACACAGCAAAAGAATGAGAAGAAATAAGGGCAATGATGTCATGAAAAAGATGACAAGGTATTTTGCTGCAGAGATATCAACCTGAATTATCATGGTAAATCACTAGCTGCGCTCCGTCCTGTGTCATAATACCACTTCCTGCCATGGGTGGCGGTATGCAGGCAACATAATAGCCAGCCAAACTGCAGTGCACGAATAAATCGCACAGCTTTAGGGTGTACTTGAACCTGATGTCAATCGTTTGGAAGGTACATCAGCTAAGAAGCTTGAAATGGCTTTGATGAAAATGAGCCCTAAATCAACGCACGAAACGTAACGGAAAACATTGCATCACGCAATGAAACGTGACAGAATGTTTAGTTGTGACTAATGATACTTGATTGCTAAAAGCGGTTTTGATAATGAAGACTGCCTATCAGGCAAACTGGTTGCACACTGTGAAATTAGCATCAGGCGGACGGCATATATAACGTTCTAAAATGACCTTGTACATGTGCAGCTAATACTACTTCATCATTTTGAACTCCGCTATAACTGTTTTGACGACGTACGGTAAAGTGATGGTCAACTAACGGTAGCAATCGACTGCTATGACTCTGGGGTCGTTGGGAAGGTGAGGGCGGAGCATGGACAGTAGGCTTGATGGGAGGATGGACTGTGCCGTTTCTCGATTGTTACACTAGGGTAGGCCAACTCACTTTCTGCAGATATACTGCCCCATTTTCTTTGGAGTGTGTTGAGTATGAATTTATTTTTTGGCTGCCATTACACAGGACACCTTTAAGGGAGCTCTAGAAACTATTGAAAGAGGTACTGAGGACTGAAAATAGAATTTTACTTACTTACACCTTTGCATTTACCATCAAAAAAGTTTGGATAAAATCTCTGATGTGGTGAATCATACCCCACCTGAATTTTACAGAAACTGGATCTTAAGTTTTTTTTTTTTTTTTTTTTAAATATGATTAATAACACAGGTATCGACATATTTTAGTTATCTCATAAAAGTATTCACAATGACATTTAATTTCTGTTTTGCAGATTTCAGCCATTCAGGATACTATTCATGGAGAAAATTTTTGCATTTAATCTATGTGAAAGTCACAATTGATCCCAAACTTTTGAGTATATGTGGCATATAATTTTCTGGACACTGACATTTTTTTTGGTTCTGTACTTTAGCACTTTGCGTTTAAATGGATACAATGACAAATAGGTTTGAGTGCAGACCATCAGCTTTCATGTGAGGGCGTTTTCAGCCATATCGATGAACCATTTACAAATGACAGCAACTTTCATATTACTTCCAGGCGCATGAAAAATATTTCGCAGTTTAACGTACTGTAATGTACAAACTAATCTTCTTAACATTCAGTTAACTGCTTGATAACTGCTTGAAGTTAGTGATGTACAGAGATTGCCACACGCTGGGTATCTTCCCTGGTGATGCTCTGGCGGGCTGCACTTCAGCCGTCCTCAGTTCCTGCTTCTTTTTGAGACTTTTTGCCTTCACTTCCCTAGTAAAATGCGAGCTTGGCTGGATTGAGGTCTGGTGATTGACTCAGCCATCAGAATCAAAGTAACAAACAAAGAGTCTTTGTCCAAAGAATTGTGGTGTTCACTGTATTGCCAGCATTAGACCTGTGCAGTAGTTTGCTGTAATATCAAATATGTGTTTAATTTTTAATTCCAAGCCATCTGATCACTCATTCCATTCTCACATTTATTTTACAACACCCCAGCTAGTTTTGTTTTTGGAATGACTTGACATATTTTGTTTTGGTGAGGATACATTTACTTGCAAACTTTTTTGTCCTCGTCCCTGTAATTTATTACTTCTTTCTGGATTCAGTTTGATTTGCAGGTGGAGGTTTTCAAGTTTCCAAAGAGCCTAACTTTGAATTTTCAGGCTGTTTATCACACAGATAAATACGTGCCATTAATGGCTAGAGCTGGACCGTTTGTTTATTGTCTTGTTTCTTCATTTTGACTTGCAGCCAATCCAAAAAGTCTTTATGGCATGGCCCACCAGCCACAGAATCTCCCCGGTACCTGAAATTTAGACATAATCAAATAATTTTTTTCATCAGATACTCCACATATCATTCAGATTTTTAAATTTCCCTCCTTCACTGTTTAGCTAATTGAGCTCAATCGTGATCACCTAATGTGCTATAATTAACAATTCTAGGTCTAAAGTACTGTATTTGTACCATGTGTGGAGATATAAATATAAATAATTCTTCAGAGTCCACAATTATAATAATTGTAAGAATTGTTAATTTTGTGCTCTGACTCAGTGCTCAGACAGTAATTATGATATTTTAAATATTAATCAAGTAATTACAGTGCAGATATAGGCTGTAAATATTAATGCAAATTAACAAATCATATAGTTATCTTCTGTTACCAGACAGAATTTTGCCATCATGTCTTCAAAAATGTAGTTCCAGTGTTTTCACTGCTGATTAATTTTTTAATTCAGGCATGAGTTATGCATAATTATTTTCTTTATTGAGGGGTATACCATTCACAAATGTGAAGTGCTTCTTTATATCTTCAAAATTAATTTTAAAACAATGCACTTGAAGCAGTTTCCAATGTAAATGTAGGGATTGGTAAATTTACTGTATTGCCTTTGCAACCTCACCACACATTTCCAATCAAGGCCTTTAATTACAAGTATGAAACAAAGATGAGATCAAAGGATGAACGATTTTCATTTCACTGGAGAATTATAATTTGAAGGAAAGATTTCTCATTCTCGGAAAACAGCCAAAGCTGTGTTCCAATAACTCATCGGCTTGAATTAAAGCACATAAATAATAAGGTATGACCTTTCTAATGAAAATCTCAGGGTATACGAAACTATATGCTATTTCTGGGAGGTTTGCAACACATTCAGCCCAACCACTTTGTCTGGGTATCTACAGCTCAAGTTGTAGGTCTGCAGTGTGAATGTGAAAAGACATATGTTTGTATATTTCAAAGTAAAAAATGTAGTATGTCTGCGCTACTAAACATATGACTCTTAAATAAATTACAGCAAAATTGTAAGAGGACAGAAGCCATCTTCATTTGAAACATAAGGCATAAATGCCTTTTGGCACTGCGCATTTTTTTTTTTTTGTGTACTTAACTGCAGGCAAGTGGCCCCATCTGTGGGACATCAGTTTTTCCTATGTGCAACATTGTCATTCTCTGAAAGAAAGCTTTTGTCTTTTTTTTTGTTCTTGTTTTGTTGCATTATTTATGTATTCTATGGCTTAGTCTTGTTGAGAGAGTCATCCTGCTAAATTTTTTACTCATGAAAAGCCCAAACCAGAGTCCAATTTACCCGGAAATTTACTCTTTAGGGACCCCTGACCCCCACAAAGTCACCAAGATTTAAAACTGAAACCCAAGGAAAATACATACTGAAGGTTCAAGACAGCTGTTTCACAGAAAAACTGAAATATACTTCTGAAAATAAATTAAAACATAATACACTCTTCCAAAAAAGAAACACATTTGTCTAAACATTTCATGTACAATAAATTGATGCTAAAAACAATGTATAGTTTCTTTTTTGGAAGAGTATAGTTATACCTTTCATACATTTAAGAAATATTGCCTGCAAAAAAGAACTGGCCTGGGCTTAATAATCGAGAAAATGTCTCACCATTATTGCTAGAAGCTAAATGAAAAACCCAGCTGGAATAACCAGTGTGGTATTTGTGGATAGTGTTATATCAGCTATTTGGGAGGCAACCCTGCAGTATGTTATAATCTCTTTCTCTCCTTTGTGTTATTGCTTTCTCCTTTCATTTTTGTGCTATTTTCTTATTTCATTTTTCAGTCGTTTCTTTTTATGAAACTTTACCAGGCGAAAAGCATTTTCCTAGGAAATATACCAAATACTGCCATCTTAAATCAACACAATAAACTTGGGACTTATAAAAGATGTCACTGACAGTTATGTACCTTGACCCTCTTCATTTCTCCTCGCAGATACATTTTGTTCATGGACATTTCTTACTCTAAAAATATTATTTGATATAATGTGCTGAAAAATAATAGCGCAGCCACGTTCAATTGAGATAATTTGAAAGAGGGAGGAATTACTTCATGCTATATGCATCTATGCTATATAGCCAAACATGTGGACCCTGAACTGAAAACTTGCTGACAGTAGCAGAAAATGGATATTTTTAAATTGCAAATATCTGACATTTTAAATGAATTTTTAAATGGACTGGTCAGTATGAATTGATAAGGCAGACTTTCTGCTTTCATGTCAAGAGCTTTCGTTATCAGGATATTTTTATGTACAAATGTAATTCTGCTCCACAAATAGGAAATTGTTGCCCTTTCTATATGTCCCCTGATAACTGGAAATTCTCCTTAAATTCTTGAGTAGAGAACATAATTCATGACCCACTCAATTACCTCGTCACCCAAACTCTGAAGCAGAAAAGAATGCCCACAACAATATACTTTCACCACTATGTATGACTGTTGGTCTGATGTTCTTTTTGTGGGATATTGCATTAGCTTTAATCCAGATGTAGTGGGACCTATGTCTCCAAAAAGCTCTTGTCATATGACTAGAAAAGCGTTCAATTAATGCAGTCCATTTACCATTTACCTATTTTTGACGCTTCATGTGATGGGCATTGGTAGTTGGACGCGAAGAGCAGGGGCCAGAAATATAAGGAAAAACCAGCAAAGTGCTGAGGGACGAAAACAGATAGAAATCACAAGACTCGCGCTACCAACGGACCTGACACCGTCTGTGGTAGAAAACAGGCGAGGTTGAAAAAAAGCACCAAAGAAAAGGGAAATAAACCAAAGGTTCCCTTACTCACTAACACTAATACTGTTATGCAGCTAAGATCCTGACAATACTCTCTCTCTCAAGACCTTACCGGCTAAAGCGCCAAGGAGACAATGGCACTCTAGCAACACAAGCTAGGCAGAACAGGAGCTTAAATAGAGTCCGGGTAATGCCCCCAATTAATGCCAGCTGGCCCAGGAATCTGATGGCGAGCAAAACGATATCGTCTAGGACGAGAGTAACAAAAGCTCTCAAAGCTCCAAAACCATGACACTTCAGGCTTGGGAACTCTGTATAAAGCAAGTGGGTCATTGAGTTCTTTTAGGCAAATGGGCCACTCCATATGAAATGAAATAATTTTGAAAAAAGTTCACTCTTGGCCCACTTAGAATCAGCTTATTTTTCTTTTTGCATATTTGCTCAAGCCATGCAAAATGTTGCTTATATACTATGAATATTTTTTAAGTTACAGACCCTCAAAATAGGGGTGGGTCGAAATTTTCAGAGATGAAATATGCATTTCAACTCTTAAAAACGGCTGCCAAATCAATTTTACATCTATGCTAGGAGTCACAACCAAAAGCCAGAATCTTGTTTTTGCTCAGTGCAATTTTTTTCTAAAACCAACTTTGAGCATCAATATCATGGGATATATCATAGTTTCAGCAGCAAAACTGCACAAATTTAATTTCTATGAAATATAGCAATTGAAACAAGAGTTGATACCCTGGATGTGTTTTATTTATTTATTTTCTGATAATACTCTAGCGAAAACTTTAAAAATTGCAATTTGGATACACTTTCAAGGGTCATTTCACCATGTGCAATAAGTGGTTGGTCAAAACCAACACATTGATCGGTTCAAACATCTTCGCTCACAGTTTAAGATTTTTATTTGAAAATTCCCCCATTTATAATAAAAATATTTATAATTTATCATGGAATGCACCACCGTAAATAGCCTCTTTGAAACCAGATGGCAATGTTAACAAGTCACTGAATGTAGACGTAGAAATTATAGTGCTCCATGGCCTTAAAGCCAGAGGACACTATTTTCGTCTGAGCTACGCCCTACAATGCAAATGAAACTGTTTGTAAATGAGTGTTAGTTTTGACCTGAGAGAAATTATTGGTTTGACCTACTATAACTATGGGTCATTTGTATAGTTTGGCAGCGGCCACCACACAGAATCAGAGAAGTTGAAGACCTAGAAAACATTAATCAGACCCATGGAATAAACTGAAGGATTAGAGGAGGGAAAAAACTAATCTAAATGTTGGCACAGCTCCCTTTCTTGGTGAAAATTCCTGAGAAAGGTTTATGATTGAGGTAGAAGTTGTCTGTTTTTTGTGTAGACAGGAGTTTGAGGAAAAATGGCAAGCATAAGTGATTTAAGAAATATCCCTTTACTAATTTCATAGCAAGCAGCATAGATACTCTGGCTGTGATTCAGCCTAATTAGCTTACAACAAATCTTCACTGTGATCAATAACATCAACATTATCGCTGAACTGACGAAGAAATGTGGTAACCATTGCAGCATTCTGAATATAAGGAGACAGCGCTCTACATTATTTTACGATAGGAGACGGCGAAAGAGGGCAGAATATCACCGTAACACTCACTGTCAGCCAAACACACCTTCAGATTTTTCTCAACTGCTGGGCATTGATAGACTGCGGGGGTTTGGAGCAGAACAATGCTACATCACCTCTCATTGATCACTGTTGTCCAGCTGGTTATGAATGAATTAGCAGCACTGATTCCAAGACAACTTGCTTCCATAGCTAAGTTATGCATAATCACCATAGGCTGACGTGGATTCATACTACTATTGATAAACATGACTGTGCTAAAAACACGGTAAAGAACTTTCTTTTCGTGTCAAATGTCAGTTAGTTATTTCCAAGTTTATTTGTACAGGGACAATGCAAATTAAACATAATTTTAGCCCAAAAGAACTAAAAAAAATGTTCTGCACAATGAGATTAAAGCCCGAGCAAATTCGCATCTCAGGTCATGTATTAGTTGCATGAAGATTGTGCTAGCTAGTATTTCTTCATACTCACCTGACGTTGGTCGATAATATTCATAGCTACTCTGATACGACAGTTTAGGATGTTGTGACCTAAGCTGTACATGACACATGCGCACTTGCCGCGACGAGTGAAAATTTTTCCCTGGCATCACTGTCTTTGAGAATAAATTTTATGGCTGGATGTTGTTAATAGTTTGACACTGTCTACAAATATGTAAATCAAATGGCAATACATACAACAGACTGCTTGATCCAAGCATCTCCCCACTCAAAAAGATAGAGCTCTGGTCTTGTTGGCTGTTATCCTGCTGTCCATGACGGATTTCAAAGATGGCGTTAGAGAGCGCCGTCTCTTTTTATTAAAACAGTCTCTAGTGAAATTAAGTTAATTTGGCTGGTCAGCTAACGTGAGAATGTAGGATACTGCTGTTTTTCGAAAAAGTGCACTGTAGCTAGCTATTATAAGTGGTGAGCTAAATTTAAGGTGCCACAGTAGTTTTTCATTATGTGACCCTGCACCACGTAATGCTTTTCACATAAAAATAGGCTACCCGACTTACTTCTGAATCAGGTTCTGACGTGTCTCTGAAATGAATCTCTGTTCTAGGCTACTTCTCTGTTTGAGACTGATCGTCTACACCCAGTAATGTTTAGGCAATATGCCATCTTACCACAACAAAAGCTTTCGGTGAGGGGGCTGTTACATTTTATGTTCTGAACTGTACTGCTAACACAAGTCAGGGCCCTAACAGTGCAGTTAATATCCTGTTCCACTGGGGAACTGACTTGGGGCGCTGAGCCACTGTCTCGGGGCAGTTGAATTGAACTGCAGTTAAGGTCCTGTTCTACTAAAGAACTTGCTAGGGGCACAGAGCCAGTGTCTCAGGCCACTCGAATGGTAATGTCCTTACTGGCCCTGCTCCAGAAGAAGACTGGCTGAAGACGGCGCTAGCCTACAATCTCTGAACCATTGACTGTACAGTCCAATGCCTGCCTTACAGGACTGCCAAACGTGAACTCTACTGCCTCAGTTAAATTTAGGGCAAAGTCACCCATATGTTGGATCTATATTTTCTGCAAATATCAATTCTAAATAAATAATTTTGAAGGTAATTGTTCAAACTACTTCAAGTTTATAAAATTAGCTAGTTATGACCAATGTGACTGTGCTGCAACTTGTCACATGTACTTTAATATTAGGTGTATCCATCAGCTAGCTAATGACTTTTAGTAAAATCATATAGGATAACAATAACTGATATTTCATTAGCTTATGAACCAAAATCAAACTGTTCTGCACAGATTTTTTTTTTCTTTTTCTAGCTGGTGAATGTCAGAAAAAAACAAAAATTGTCAGTAGGTTATGATTAGGCAAGTAATGTTAATGAATTGTAATTGCACTTTTTTGTCAGCTTAGTTTAGCTCAGTAGGTGCTTTCTTTTTGTAGCTGCAGCAAAGTAAGACTTGCACTCAGAAAAAGAAGCTTCAGACTCATGTCCTGATTTTGAATTTGTCTTATTGAATTAACTACTTGGCTGTACAGACATTAAAAAATGTGCAAAAGTGCTTAGACTACACTTGTCGGTATAGCAACATTACCAAGAGTGTGATATTTTGATGATAATACAATAGTTCAATAAACAAGAAATAAGTTAAAAAAATCAATAAATACGGAAGATAGGACATTTCAGAAGTATATGAACAAACATTTTGTCTATTTTTTGCCCTGCCAAAGAAAATAGTTCCCAAAGAAGACAAGCTGACAGAGCGTTGCCAGCTACCTTGCAACACATTGACACAAACAGCCCATTAGTTATTCTGTTCAGCACTTTTTCACTGGCTCACATTGATTTTTACAATTCTGGTAAAGGTGTCTTTGCTGATATATGAAAATTGTTGATGGGGATTGAGTTTTAATATTATTACTATGAGTTGTCTATATTTGGTTCTGTTGTTCTCCATGGGGGCCGGGTCCAAACCATGGACCTAAGGCACCCGTGGGCTGCTGTGTGGAAGCCACACCACTTATGACTGTAAGGAAAGGACTCTGCGTAAGATGTTGGCTGTTCCAAGTAGTGTGGTTTTCTGGATTTCACTGAGGCTGAGGTTACCCGGGATGCCGGTGAATACTTTGTCTGCGCCTTTCTTGATCATGCCCAAGGCGCCTACTACCACAGGAACGGTTTGGGGTTTCATCTGCCACATTCTTGCAATTTCAAGTTCTAGGTCTTTGTATTATTATTATTATTATTATTATTATTATTATTATTAAATTAATCTCCCCAGATTGTATAAATCTGCAAACGTGATGTCTTCACACCTGGGAATGCTTTTCTCTCTCCTTTTCCCCTGCATCTGACGAAGTAACATACCTTAGGTCAGAGGTTACGTGCATGAAGAATGTGTCATTTCCCTCGTCTGCTTTGAAGTTATTTATGTAACCTACTAACAGGTGTCTTCAACATTACCAACAAATGATGTTCGACTAAATTTGAATTTTGTGCATCGAACACATGAAAACCAGAGGGATCCATAAAGTAAATTATCAGAGTGATGTCCTCTGAACCTTCCTCTAAAACCAGGATGTTTGACCAGAACTAACTTGTGTATAATGCATTGCGCCACAGATGCCTGCATTACCTTATCAAGTAAAGCCATCTACAATAGTTCTTGATTTTTCGGTCACACTTTAGATGAAGTGTTGCTCATAATAGCTTTATACAGCATGTATAATGCCTTCATAAATCAGACATAATGTCTTCATAAATCATTCAAAAGCGAATGTCATGCTTTGTAAAGGGTGAAATAACACATCCTTATTCAACATGTGATGCCAGATGTGACAATGACAATGTCACTTAGCTGACAATGTCACCCTTAATCGCAATTAGCCACTAGCTAAATGACATCGTCAGTTACATCACACCTGGCATCACAAGAAGGATGTATTATTTCACCCTTTACAAAGCATGACGTTTGCTTATGCATGATTTATTAAGACATTATGTCTCATTTATGAAGGCATTATACATGCTCTATAAAGCCTATATGAGCAACAATTCAAATAAAGTGTGACCCAATATCCTCTTTTTTTAATGGCTTGAAGGTGGTTCTGTGAAATTATGTAGACAAAGCGTTTAGGTTAAAATGGAATATGCTTACTGCTTCTATTATAAAATTATAGTTTATAGCTTATGGAAGCCTGATTTGCTTGATTACAAGTTCATTTAAAATATTCAATGCAAAGGCATGTTCTTCAACCTTAAGAACAATATCATCTGCAGAGAGTTTGGGGAAAGCTGCAGGAGAGCGAGGCAGCCAAACACTGTTCTGAAGATCTACCACCTTGAATGTTTTCACCGCAACCTTTACGGCACAGCTAATTCAACAGCTTAAGTTCTTACTGAGCTGCATATTAGTAGAATCATGTCTGCCAATCAAGAGTTGAAATTAAAATCAACAGGAGGTGAGAGCTCTTGGAACAGGGTTTGACAGTTCTGGGGTGTGAGGACAGGCTTGTTTCCGGATTTAGTTTGTGCTGACTGCAGTTGTACTAAACCTTTTAAATGCCAGTGCTATTTTCCACAGATAATACTTATATTGATCAAGGCCTCAAATCAGTGACTCAGAGGGCTATAAAGGCAGTTCGGATAGAACCGGGGAGGCAGAAGATTTGAAATAGCTTTGGAGGTTGAGATCGAGAAAATGGGAGAAGACGGGTGCTATGAGGAGATTTCATAAGGAATTTAATATCTTTCACATTTTCCCACAAGCTCAGAGACAGACACACAAACATAGCTGGATGGAACCAAGGAAATTAAATTAAGATTGAGAGAGAAGTAAGCTGACACATATAATTGTTTTCCATGAAACTTCAATTGAATGAAGTGCCATTATGGCAAAGTGCCTTCTGGGATTTTTTCCACCACACAGCAAAACAGAGCAAATTGCATTTGAAAACTTCTAACAAAGAGAAACCTGATACAAATATTTTTCATGCTTCACAAATTCTACAAAAAATTTGTACTATCTTGGCCTGCAATTATGGTTTGTCATTTACTGCATACCATTGCTATATCTGCGAAAAACGTGAAGGCACTTGCACGTACGAGCTTAGATTAGCTCTCACAATGCTGCTCATGAATGAATTAATGAATTCAACTGAGTGCAAAGTCGCGTGCTTCATAATTGTGTACCCACATTAAAGTCAATAGCGAAGGTGCGGTTATTTCAATGATTTGCTGAGGGTTCAATATTCAAGTCAGTTCAATGCCAATAAAGTATCCTCACATAGGTTTTGCATTTCAAGCAAACTCCAGATTGCAATCTGTGTGATTTAGAATTGCTTTTCATAAATTGCTTTTGCTTTGCTGCAGCAGGAAAGTCCAAATGACAGACATCCTTAACACTACGTGAGAGTTAAAAGTTCAATCGATTTTTCCATTATACCATATACAATTGTGGCAATTTAATCACATTGAATAAATGTGCTCATTAAAATGGATTTATTCTGCATTAATATGAGAAACTCTTTCTCTCTGTCTCTTCCTCTCTCCCTCCCTCAGTTAGGGGGCTGTGGAATCCTTGGGGTGGGGGTTTGGCTGTCAGTGACACAGGGAAACTTCGCCACCCTGTCCTCTTCTCTCCCCTCCCTCTCCGCTGCCAATCTCCTCATTACTATTGGGGCCATCGTCATGGTGATTGGTTGCCTGGGCTGCGTGGGTGCTGTCAAGGAGAGTCGCCCTCTGCTGTTGAGTGTGAGTATTGTCAAACAGACTCAAATATGTCTACTCCTTTTTAATTAAATATCAGTAAAGTTTTCTTGCATAGCAATCAATTTTATTTATTTATTTATATGTTTATTGTGCAGCTTTATATTCCAGCTGCAGTGATGTTGTCAAATAAAGTAATGTATGGAAAATAATCAATTTTTTACTGCACAAAATTAAAGAATCCAAAATAGATTTTATGGACAAAAAAGATGAAGCCTTTGTGAACAGTGATAAAATTAACCTCAGAAAAGCAATAAAACCTGAATGAAAGCCAATAATGTGTGTGAGTTGCAACAACAGAAAGTTTTGAAGTCTGAAGATTAAAATGATAGTAAAGCTAATGTATTTTGTGCAGTTAAAATAAAATTGGATAAATGATGAAGTGGTTTAATCCTTTAATCATTGCCCATTCTTTTATAGGATTTCTTTTCTTGGTGCTTTGTTAAACTGAATAACAAATTGAAGAATAGAATTTTGTAGAGACGAAAGATCACAAGAGAAAACCTCCATTAGACAGAAACAGAGACAACTGAATGCAAAAAAACTGTCCTTCCTTGGCAGCAAGTCTGATGCAGAATTAGTCTAAAGTTTGGACACACCCTAATTTTCAAACTATACATATATATATATATGGGCATTATATATATATGCTATATTGTATATATGTAGTGTCTCAAGAGAATTGCAAAATAAAAAAATAAAAAAAACACCCAGTCCACAGCAATTCTGTGGCTGAAAACACCTTATAAATGAGAGAGGTCAGTGTGACTGGGCTCACTTGTCTAAGCTAATAGAAGTGCCACAAATGTGCACATAAGACTGTTAACAATCATGGTGTGCCTAAACCTCTAAATGCACAGCATACCAAACTTTGAAACAAATGGGCTACAGCAGCTGAAGGATATCCGTGTTCTATTTCTGTCCGTGAAAAACAGAATGATGACACGCCCGCATATTCACTGAAACAAGATGTTCGAAGGTTAGAAAAACATTGCACGGTCCAACAAATCTCAGTTTCTGCAATGACATGCAGATGGTAGGGTCAGAACTTGGCATAAAAACAGCATAAATCTATGGATTCCTGCCACGAGTCGATAATAGAGACTGCTGGTGGTGTAATGGCGCGTGGGATGGTTTCTTGACACAAATTAAGCCCATTAATACCAAATTAGCATCATTTGAATGCCATGGCATGCCTATGCACCATGTGCATCTTGTTTTGGTCACTGTTTACCCTTACTTCAAGCAAGTTATTGTGCAAATGACAGAGTATCCATCATCTGATGTTCATTCCAGAAACATAGCAGCAACTTCAGTTCACTCAAATGGCCTGCACAGGCCCACAGTCCCAAACAATGGAACTCTTTTGAGCCAAAATGGAAGAGGGTATTCATAGTATGAATGCATGTCTGAAGAGTCTGCAGAAACTGTGTGATGCTATTGACTCGGCATGGACCAGGATCCCTTATGACTGACTCTCTGCTGAAAGGAATTCATCCTTCTGCGGAGGCATATGCTGGTCCTACGTACAAGATGGATGTGCCAAATAAAGTGGCCAATAAGAGCACTAGCCTACTGTCAGATTTACTGGTTGAGGACATTTTTAACTGTTTCTAAAAAAAAAAAAAAAATGAAGGAGTTGAAAATATTTTGCATCACTGGCACGATTAGAAATAAACCAACTTACACAAACCCTCTCCATCTGCATCATGCATGTGCAATACACTAACAGATAACGCGTGACATTATTATAAGCAGGAGACCATATGTGTGAAGATAAAGAATTCTTGCATGGCGTGATATTTTATTTCTGAATGCTGATGTTTTGATGTGTGTATTCATGCAAATATTTCTCTCTTTCAATGGCTTATGCTAAGGGCTACAGTTTTCACAATCCCTATCATAAAATTGACGGGGGGAAAAATCCAATGATTTAAAGCAACAATACGAGTTGTTTGAAGTGTCTTACATTATTATTCCATTCTATAGGGTGCTGCACCGACCACAGAAACCGTACCACTGGATATGAACACCTACATGTGATGCAATACATTTTCAGTGCCTCATTTTTCCAGGCTTTTCAAAATCACAAGGGGAAAAGATCTTGGCAGGAATCAGTTAATACCACCCAGTGTGTCAATTATTTTTTAACAAGTAATTAAGACATTCTTCCATATCTGCATGTATATGTATAATTATAACATTGATAGTTAAAGTAGGATGATAACAACATCAAAACTGCAAAAGTACTTCGTACACTGAATAGAAAAAAGCAAGTGAATGAGCTGATTTGTTAAAATTCACGGCCCAGACAGAGAGAATGAGCATAAATTATATGAGGTATGCAAGCAGGTGCACAGGCGATTATCTCAGCCTAGTGCCAGTGAATCTCAAATGTGCTTGAAGTCAAATGCACTGACTGGGACTTACTGTCTCCAAATGAGCATCCCCTGGTGTCATTGTGTTTTTCACAGACTCCTAACACTTTATCATCCTCTCTTTAATTCTGTTTTAAGTACCGATATGGTTTCGCTGCGATGACAAACATTTTTACCTTTATAGACTATTTATAACAAATATTTTTCTACCGTTGTGTAAACCAGGCACAAAGAATTATGCAGACCTTTGCCAGGTCTTTCAAAAAACCCTACAAAAGCCAGAGTGAAGACTGTTGTTACATTATATTGGACAAGACCACTAGTTATTTGACAAATTGAGAAAGACATGGGAGACGATGTGAATACAGCCAAAAATGTTGCTTAACTCTTCCCCTCCCTCTTTCATTCCGTCTAGTTTTTCATCCTGCTTCTTCTGATCTTCTTCCTTGAGATTCTGATGATCATCCTCTTCTATGCTTATCAGGATCAGGTAGGACCATAATTTTACACTCCTAGTGGTCCATATATTGATAAAACCATGTACACAGCATTCAGTTCAGTTCATAGGCATTTGACAATCACACTGAGTTAAACGTGCAAGCAATTCCTGCATGGTTCACATGATATGGACGCACATTACGGTAAATTAAAGCTGACTGATTAAAGCTAAGTTTTGAGGTGATTGGAGCAATGACCTGCCTTCCAACCCCTTATGCACAGAAAGACAGGCAGTGCCACAAAACTATGATACAATGGTTGCCCTTGCAGATTTTTGTGCCATAGAAGACCATTGGCCTTGCGGGAGGTCGGTGCTGACCGATTACTTCGTGCACTCTTTTTTTTTTTTTTTTTTTCAAATATTTTTTTTCAGCATGAATTCTGATCAAGCAAATAACGGAAGCAAACAACACATGACATCAGCTCAAGACTGCATTTTAAGTTTAAGTTGAGTTTAACTCTCAATTCAAATCTCCATTTACCAAGATTATTTAGCGGAAATTGAGGTTCTGGATAACGAAGTATTAGTCAAGTTGCATAAACTAAAAGCAGATAAGGCGGCGGGTCCTGATGGCTTATATCCTAAAGTGCTCCAGGGAAGTTGGTGAGTTCATCTTTAAGCCGCTATCCGCCATCTTCAGACGGTCTTTAGAAACTGGAGAAATACCAAATGATTGGAAACAGGGCAATATAATACCAATATATAATTCGATACAGTACCGCATAAGAGACTAATTTTTAAAATGAGCTCCATTGGAGTTACAGGAGGTATTCTGAAGTGGATTCAAAACTGGTTACAGGACAGAACACAAAGAGTAGTGGTCAGTGGCGTCCCCCAGGGATTGGTATTGGGACCCCTGCTATTCTTCATTTACATTAATTACCTTGATAGGAATATTGAGAGCAGATTGCTTAAATTCGCAGATGATACTAAATTGGGGGGTTTGGCAAATAGTCTAGGGTCCACTAAAGTGATTCAGGATGATTTGGATAGAATTCAGAATTGGGCAGAAATGTGGCAAATGAAATCTAATCTAGCAAAATGTAAAGTTGTACATGTAGGTAATAAAAACATTAGACGGGATTACTTCATGGGAGGTTTAAAACTGGAATGTTGTAAGAAGAGGTCAGAGGAACACCAGGTGCAGGATCCAGAAGTGTTTATTGAAACACAAAACACTAAGGGAAAAGTGGCAGACACGCCAGAAACAAAACCTGTGCACAAGCACTGAAAAATGGGAGAACTAAGGTACTCTGCCAAAGGCAGGGGGAAACAGAAATACTCTCCAAGAGAGGAAAAACTAAGAAAACAAAAACTGAACCTAGCTAAATTGACGGACACACTGGGAGGCTTATACATGGGGCAGACAAGACTAAAGAGCAGCAAACAGAAAGACTCGGGAATCATACACGGGAGACACTCAGAACGCACAAGGAGCTGGGACTTCACCATGTAGACAAATACGAGGAACCGTCTGACAATCGCGTGGAGAACTCGAGCTATATAATCACGAGAGGAGGCGGGGACTCGGAATGCAATCACATTGAAACAGAAACACATGGGATTAATAAACAATCAGACGAGGACCGGGTTAACAATAATGGCTCGAGACAAGACGCGGAGACGAGCAATCAAGCTAGACAGTTTAGATAAGTCAATCTAAACGTGACGAGGAAAAAGCACCACAAGAAAAGTGATAGGAAAAGCACAGTTTAAATGTAGTTAAACAGGGAGCTCAGATTGAAATCACAAAAGCCAGAAACACATACGTTCGCTAAATGAGTTAATCAAGGTTAATACTACATGACGAAATATTTACAATCACCCTTAATAAGTGCTGGTTAGTACGTGATCCTATCAGAGAACGCATTCACTCAGTTTTGCGAGACCCGGAATTAAAGACAGCTGGAAGCAATGAATGAAATACCAAAGCCAAACCGAAAGTAGAAACGTGATTGGACGACGGGACACAGGCACGCTGAAGGCAATCACGCGACACCACTGGAAACAGATTGGGAGCGATTGTCAGACGGCTGAACTGAGAGCTGGAAATGAAAGTAAATCACAAGCAAAAATAAGCACGGGACAACACACGAAAGGGCAGAATCATAACAAATGTGCTGCACAAGAGAAAGATCTGGGAGTGATTGTTAACCAAACCCTCACAGGTTCTAGCCATTGTGCCGTAGCAGTTAAAAAAGCTAATCGGATGCTAGGATACAATGCCAAGAGTATTGAGTACAAATCTAAGGAGGTGATGCTTCTTTTGTACAACACGTTTGTTCGACCACACCTGGAGTATTGTGTACAGTTCTGGGGACCATACTTTAAGAGAGATATAGAGGCTCTAGAGAAAGTTCAGAGAAGAGCCACCAAGCTTATTCCAGGTATAAAATATGAAAGCTACGAGAAGAGGCTGAAAATCCTTAATCTCTTAAGTCTTAGGAAAAGGAGACTCAGGGGTGATTTGATTGAGGTCTTTAAATATGTTAAAGGGATTAACAAAGTGAATCATGTAGGATTCCTTCGGCTAAGTGTTGTGAGTAGAACTCGGGGTCACAAATGGAAGTTGACCAAAGGTAAATTTAGCACTGATATTCTGAAATATTTCTTCACCCAAAGAGTAATTTCAATGTGGAATAGCTTACCTGACCATATTATTGAGGCAGAGACCTTGGGGGTTTTCAAGAGCAGGCTTGACCTAAAGCTAGATACCATTGAGTCATTTAGTATCTGAAGGGATATATTCACAATAGTATAAAAAAACTGGCGAGCGTAGTTGGGCTGAAAGGCCTGTTCTTGCCATTCATGTTATGTTATGTTATTTTGTGGTTTTAGATATCTTGTTGATATTCAACAATCTGTTTCCATTTTGTTTCAAGCTAATAATGCAGTATTTGTCGAAACTTTTCCACTTTCCCAATAAATGTTTAACTGCGGAGAATATCACTTCACAGTAAATAACACCTCAACTACTGTTGACAAGGCATTGTTTGTTGTGATTATAGACCTTGTTCTGGATGGCACCCAAGATTTTCACAATGGTACGCAGCTTTAACTCCTCTTGGGTACCACTGACAAGGTGTTTGAATTGCTACTGAATTATAAGCAACAGCTTTGTTAAAGATTGCTGTCGCTGCCATTTGGTATATGTCATTAAAACGAGGCAACACCCTGGCCACAGTCTCAAAATTCCTACCACCATTAAATCCCAGTTTAGCCTATAGGGGTCACCCTAAAAGAAAAACAAAGAGAGCCTTAAATGGCGGTCAATGAATAAAGGATTGCAATGACAAAATGAAACTAAAATATACTGGTTTAATGTCGGCAGAATGAAATAAATAAATTTATACATACGTCTTGAGTGGACAAACAATCCCGATTTGGAAAGTCGCCAGATTAAGCGAGAAAGTCGTCAAGTTGGCAACTCTAAGACTTTAGCGAAATCGACAGAGCATCGTTCATTTTCGGCAGGGTGACATGCTAAAATAAGCGAATTTACGAGAATGTGGATGTAACAGCTACGTCTTACAATTCATTGATAAACATCTGCATTAACAATAACGTCATATTTGGAAGCTTTACTTACCAACCGAAGGAGACACGCCTGATTCCGCTATCTCTGAAAGCAGCCTGTGCCGGTACGCGCAAGCGCAGTAAATGGCAAAGACGGATGCGAAAGAAGATGTTGCAGTTTCATAGTCTTATGCTACGAGTCAACAGTTTATGTTGCGGTTTTTGCAGTTTCGGTAGCGGGGTATTATTTTTCTGTTGCTATTTCCGCGATTAATGTAGGCATTTCAAAGTTTTTGTGTGCTGAGGCTACGTTTTCTTTGGTAGGCCTGAGAATCGCAAAAACGAGTGTGCTACACGCAGGGGAGTAGTATGAATTATTACAAAAACATGGAAAGTATATGATATTGATTGGCAGGCATTTGATTTCAAATCGCACTTCTCTGGACATATTGTGTTTTGACAAATCAGAATAAAGTACACCTTTTCCACAAAATTAATCATTTTTACACTTAATTGTATCATGTTATAGCGTGATAACTTGTTTATGTAGACATATTGACAAATGAGAAAGCTCTTCCATACTTTGCATACTTTTCCCTTAACAAAAATTAGCATTTTTCTGAAAATGCTTCACAAGGATGGATTGCAGTTTGCGGTGAAACTCTTCATAGGCTTTATTCCATCTTACAATACCAAAGAGCACCAATAGAAGAGTCTATGTATGAGAGACCTGCTATCTCTTAACTGATTGTAACTGAACATTTTCACCTATGTAGGGTTTTTTTGGATTTTATTTTTCTGAAGAGTCAGCATTCCAGTTCTCCATTAGTTTCAGCCACCTATACTCATTATTTTGTGAGATTTAGACTCCTCAGTTAAGGATATCTGCATTACATATCATTGGGATATGAGTTCTCAGGATTTAATTGTATTTTTTTGGTGAATTTAGGCATAGCGGTGTTATTTTCCTTGTTATGAGGAGGCAGAATGATTCTCAGTCCTGTCTCTCAGCCACATACGCGTAATTCAGCTCCTGTTTTTGGCATACAGTGAACTTCACACTTAATTACTTAAATTAGAAACCATCTGTTTTTTTCCCCTCAGTCTATAATTAGAAGTTAATTGAAAGTCACCCACACACAAGTATCTCACTGAGCGCGATCTCGGCAATTAATGGTAAACCTCCACAGTGCTGGGCCTACACTTTGACTAAATAGCTACACAAACGTAATGCTCTGCATTAGACTCTCCACAGGAAATCATACATTCTCCCCATCCCCTCCTCAAGACTTATTTCTTCTCGCCACAACCTTACTGGTGGCCGAGAGTGACCGAGACTTTGCTGGACATTTTCCCCTATTGGGCTATTTTAAAACTAAGCAGCTGTTTCAAAGAAATACTGGCAGTGCTTTGATTTCTTAAATAGGACATATGACACTATTAGGCAAAAGAAATGGGCCAAGCCCAAAATGGGCAAATATTAATCTTTCAATTGTCTTAACAGCAAATTATTGGTCAGAAAATCAGCACAAATGCTCTCCTGAGATCTTCTGTGCCACCATTTGCTCATTTACTTCTCCTGCAGTGAAGTGTTTGAGAAAGTTGGCAACTGCTTCACAGTGAAGCTGATGGGCTTCTCTGTGAAGTTTGTTATTGTTTTGGAGTTCTGGAGAATATTCTAGAAAAGCTTCTGTCCCACAATTTAAAAGTTCCTTTCTAAAGGGGAACAATCAGATGTTATTTTTTCAACTCCTCTTTCAGGAAAATGCCATCCTCAAGTTTACCCACACAAAGCCTAAGAAATCTAAGGGATAAACTATCCCATATTACGTTATTTTGTCTATTTGGTTTATTTTTGCAAATTTTTTGACCAGTGATTTATTGGTACGACCAATAGAATAAAATATTTTGCCATTTTGGGCTAGGCCCTTTTTCCTCGAGAGTGTATTTCATATTCAGCTATTTGAATAGAATTTCTGAGCATATTTTTGGCCAAATATATGCCAGGCTCACTATGTGCAATTTTAATGACATCCATAAATGTGTCAGTGTAATGCCCTCCCTTGTTAAAAATTCCTTTTCTGCGGCTACCTGCCTTTGCCAAATTATTCAATTATGCTATGCTCTCTCCTTGCTCATGTTTGCAACTGGTTTTAGTAAAGCTAATTATCTCCCATGCTATTTATACCTTAGTTTTTTCCCTGCACTGGCAGGTTGCTTCGCAATGTAACATTTTAGTTAAGAGCACCCCTGGTTTGTTTAATTCTTTCTCATATGTAGTTTCATTCTTTCTGTTTGTGCTGTGGAATTAATCAATTCCATGTCCTTGCACTTGGGTCCTTCACAATTATTCACTCTCCTGGTGCCCTTATTACATCTCTGGGCACCAGGATTGTTACAGTCAGTAAAGCCTTTTCCACAAGTTGAAACTTTAAGACTTACCATGGTGGACAATGTAAGTCCTTTGTTATACATGCTAGATGCACAAAAAATGTGTGCCACTCCTGTGAAAGCATTGTTTCCAATGTAAAATGGATATTCCTGTAGAGAGGTGACCGTTCCAATGGAAAATATCACGTTCAGGTCATATTTTTGTTTCTACTTACGTTTTAGTGTAAATTTTGCTTTGATCATCCCAAGCTCTTTTTGTGGGCGATGAGGGGTATCTTAACGTTTTCAGGGAAGTTGCCAAATCATGCGGCGGATTTAAAATGATTCATACAGCAGCTATCATGGCTTTGCAGTTTAAAGCAAGAAAGACGAAGATACAGGCAAACACACAAGCGCAGACAGACACACAAAACAAAATCTTGTATAAGATCACTTTTACAACAATGTTGTGACCCAGAGGGTATATATATGAGCCAAGTCATTGAAAGCATTTATCCACGATAAAAAACATAAAAATAAACATAAAAGAAACATAAAAATCTAATTGTATATCATTTTACTTGTTCTCCCAGCTGTTTGAAGCTTCTTTCTCCCTGGGCCAGATTGGTTTGGTTTAGACGCGGCTGGCTGTGAGCCATTTTGTTTTTTGTTTTTTTTCCCCAGAAATTTGGCTTGCATAGGTATGAATCATCTACTGTCCTGCTGATTAGCTTTGCTTGGAGGCTTTTTCCTCTCTCCTGCAGTAATCATATACAGTAATTTGTATTGCTGTATCTGGGCTTTGCCACTTCCTTCACTGAGCTCAGTGGTTTCAGGCCAAGTAAGTCATCAGAGGTGGAAAATCTAGAAAGTAACAGTCTTACAGTGCAAACCTCCCAGTCATGAACTCAGCCAGCTGATATCACTGATAAATGCTACCCCAGGCTGAATAATCATGCTCATTAAAAACATCCAAGGGACTGGAACAAAATGTTTTTTTTTTTTTTTTTTGGGGGCGGGGGTAAATCTGCATTTGGAACCTGGATTTTCCACCTTTCTAATTCCAAAGAAATACTCTTAACAGAAATGAAAAAAATAAACATCCTTTTTGGGATAATAATTGGGTAATTAACTCCCTTTCAGCATTTTCTTTCAGCCCTGATGTTGATGCTCAAGCTGCTTTGAAGCTACTTGAATTTCAATCTTACTCTTTTAAATCGCAATCCTTTGATTCCCCCCCCCCAAAAAAAAGCCACTGTGAAGCAGGAAGTTTGCAACTTCTGTAAATAGCTAATAGATGCTTTGATGCACAAATATGTAATATGTTAGGGCGAGTCTCAAGCTGAAATAATATCAAAACACAACAAAGACTGAACTGAGACTTTAGCATTGAAATTAAACAAACTGTTATTTTTAGTTCTGTTTTTAACTTTGTGAATTCAATGTTACAGTTATAAACAAATAATGAAAGGATATACATTTCCTTAGCCATAGCATTGCTGTTTTTGCCTTTTTATGTTTCAATGAAGCACATTGGATTGAATGGCCTCTAAAGGCCCATTTGAGTGTATCAAATGCAATAAGAGGATCTGATGATCCAAAGTTATGAGAGAATAAATCCGTTTGATTGTGAATGTTTTGACCATTTTGCCATGTTATTACATTTCCAATGTTCTTTAGCTCAGGGGAAGTTTAAGTATTATGATTTGGCCTTAGAGCTGGTGATGACCAGGTAGGGCGAGGGGCGCTGACTGCTCTCAGGTCTCGCAGTCTGGGGGCGCAGCTGGAGCACTGACAAAAATCCAGCGTGCTCACGGCCCAGGGTGACATGTTTTCCTTTCACCGAGAATTTCTGGTTGTTTCCTTGACCCTAATTCACCTTCAGTTATCGCCTGTTATTCCTACCTGCTGCTGGGAATAAAAGAAAATAAGAAAGCAGTTGAAGCAATTCACTTTGATTTTCTCTGGATAAAACTACATTTTTTTTTCTCCAATGACTCCATATAGTCACAAGGTACATTGCATTGATAGTACTTGAGATCTCTTTCAAACCATGAGGGAGATAATTTGTTATTTGCAGAATCATTTCATTAACAGTCAATTGCTGGGCTTAAAATGGTGCTGCAGGCTCTGAACATGATGAAGCAGTCATTTGTGATTTGTTAGGCATTACAATGCATCACAGTCACTAAGTGGGTGCTCTTGTCCAGGCTGTTTCTCTTAAACTGAGCACATCAGTGTAATGCTTGGAAGACATAACTGATATAACATCAAGAGAGGCATAAATGGTCTGTTGAATATTGGTATTTAAAAAAAACAGAGGAATATACTCAGAATTTTGTGGTAATTAGTTTCATAATGCTTTCCAGTTTTGCTATTTTTAGTTTATTCATGTTATACCAACTCATTTTCTTCCTTTTTTTTTAATGCCAACACAGATTCATTTGATCAGAAACCTTACATTTCAATAAGGAAAATCTTAAAACCAAAACTCGGGGAACCACATAAACTTGAGTTTTGAGTCAAGGTGTCCCTCAGATTGAGACTATACTGTTCTCTCAGTATTGTGTTTATAAAATATTAAATTGTTACTTTTACACGTCATTAGTACTTCTTTCTTTTGTGGTACTTTTTTGAGACAGCTGCCTTCGACTCATCTTGGTCACTTAAGATGCGCAGCCAGTGTTCAGTGCCCATTAACCAACGTCAGTTCTAACGCCAGAGCCTCGAGGGCTTCTATAACTCATGTTTTGGAGTGCAAGGAAACTAGATCACCTGGAGAAAATCCACACAAACACAGGTAGCACATGCACACTCCTTAAAGACAGGTCCTGGCCAGTCGAGACTTAAGCGCAGAACCTCCTTACTGCGAGGCAAGATCGCTAAGCACTACGCTATCATAACATCATAACGTCAATGAGACGTGTAAGCGTAAGCAACAAATATCCCTTTTCAAAACAAGCTTTAAATGTGATGTCACAAAAGATGGTGTGGCAATGGCGAAAAAGCTGTACTGGATGAGTTTTTTACTTGTTGAGATATGAGCACAAAATATCCATATCATTACAGTGCGCGTTACCAAGGAAAAATGCACCTCTTTTCTTGACTTTTATTCTAAAAAGGTTTCTGGCTGCGGCACTGTACACCATAGGATGGGCAATCGTGGGAGTTTAAATTGAGACAGTGTGAGAAAGCCTGTGGCCTTCAGTACAAAAACATTCTGAAAAGGTTTGCTTTTTATGAGTTGTATCTTGTGATCAGGAGCGGGACTAAAGAAATCAAAGAGCTGAAACGGCTGGATGCTGCTGTGATGTGCCTGAAGGAGAGGAGCCGTTGCTCGTCAGGTGAACACTGCAAAAAGTGATTTTCAAGAAAGGGAAATTTACTTATTGTAAGACTTAAACCACTTATTTATGTCACCATTTTCTTAGTAAGACAAGAAATTTGTCCTTGATTTTAGGTAATTTTGACTACCTTGCCAATGGGGTAAGTAAATTTCACTTGTCAAGGGAAATTTACTAACCCCATTGGCAAGATACTTACTAAGAAAATGGTGATAGAAATAAGTGGTCTTAAAATAAGTAAATTTCCCTTTCTTGAAAATCACTTTTTGTAGTGAAAGCTGGAGTTGATTCCAGGCGCCCACTGCTTGTGGAACCCAGAAAGACATTCTTTCATGAGGTTCACAATTTTATGCAAAGGCCCAATACCTACTATCCTCTTTATAATTTTTGTAAATGTTAAAAAAAATGCCTGAACAAACTTTATGTATACATGCATATGTACATTTTTTTTTAGGGGGAGAGGTCATGCATACGTTAGTGAAACATGGCAAGATGACGCAATTCAATGATTTTGGGCTGTTTCCCGACCAGATTAGCCGTAGCAGGGACACTTGAATTATTTTAGAGGTGAGGGTGGGGGGCGGTGGGCGTATAGTTGACGTTAAAAGTCAAAATTTATGATCATGCATGCTAGTTGTACAAATACCTTAGAATCTTACCACTTGGCTAATCCTTCACGATTTGTCTGCTAGCGCCAGTGTAAGGCAGCATAATTACAAAAATAAAACAGCTATCAAGTGCATGAGGGATGGCCTTACCAACGACAAATAATTACCTCTGCCAAGGGGGTGTGTTTTACCTTTAGTTTGTGGGTATGTCTGTTTGTCAGCAACATCACAGGAAAAGTTACGGACAGATTTCAGTGAAATTTTTATCAGAAGTATGTCTTGGCCAGTCCTAGAGGGGATTTCGTTTTGGGAGTGATCCACAGCTAATTCCAGATTGAGGAATTGTTTAAAGGACTCTTTAGCATTGCAGAGTTAGAAGACTGGATCAATAAATACATGCATCTTAAAATCCATGAAGTGGTACTGAAGTTCCCATTGCCTTGGCAGAGGTGAAGGTATGCACTCTTTAAGTGCTCTGGTTTAGCATTGGCATTTGAGTGGGCTTAACTTGTCATTCCAATAAACTGCATCCAACTTCAAAAGAAGGGAAAAACGAGCAACACTGAGAAACATTCTTGGGACAAACTTCACCAATTAGCTTGGGTTATCTGCTAATTGCACCTCAAATTAAGTCATTGCAATGGTAACAGAGAACATTAGGTTCTGTGAAGGAGAGGTGATTCCTTCAAAAGATGGCGAGGTATTGTCTGACGACAATAAGCCAGCTGGTGTTAAACTTCAAAACATTTTGAAATGAAGCTGAACAAGCAAACAGTCTGCAATACAAAGCTGCCTGTCTGTTTGATGGCAGAAAAATTAAGGATGCTCGGCTAGGCTGAAAACCTTCTCTGACATCGTAGCCAATCAGATTCTGTCCTGAGGAATAGGACATTTGAATTTCATGAGCTGATGTACCAAAGTCTTCTTAAAACTGACCAAGTTTAGGGCTGGCCCAGAGGGACCACATAAATAGGAGCTGACAAATGGAGGGATAGCTGATAACAATATGAACAACAGAGGTAGACCAAGGTTCCGGAAGGCCAAGATTTTCAAGGCATCAGGCTCAGATAACATCAGTATTCATCACCTGAAATCTGCCTTGAAGAGCTAGCATTTGTCTTCATTGCCCCACTGAATTAGACACCAAGAGAATTCACACTCAGCCTTCTGTGGCGGCTCTCTATCATCCTCTCAGCGCTAGAGACAGGTTGGTCCACTGCAGACAATGATTACCACACGGTGGCCCTTGACTCAATGTTGATGAACTGCTTTCATCACCTTGCGCTGTCAGATCTGACAGACCTGCATTCACTCAGCACAAAGGAGCAGATGCAGCCTCGACTCCGATACACTATAATGAAAAATCTTATCGAGTTGCATGCCATTCATTTGCCTGTTTTTGTGAACTGGTCCAGTCTTTTCAAAGCCAATCAGCTCCATATGATGGCTTTTTCTACAGTTCATTTAGGAACTAAATTCAAACTTATCGCCTTTTATGATAAATAGAACTGCATGTTACATTAACAATTAATGCAGAACAATAAAAACTACCAAGACGATGCTATTTCCACTAAGGCTCAGTCCTCTCTATCCTCCTTCTATTACAGACGAATGGCTTTAGCAGATCCAATACAGACAAACTGAAATGTGACCGTTGTGTTAGAGGGCAGCTGGAGCGCAGCACTGACAGTAAAAGCCTATGATGCAGATAAAGGTGTCGTGAACGCGGGAAATGAGAAGAGGACGTGTTCCTCGCCTGCGTTAAAAAAACACACAGACGTGCACTTTTTCAAAGCTAAATATGTGATCCTTCATGCAAAAAGGGTACTATCCAACCAAAACAGTCCAGTCTTTAATCTACATAGTAGATACTAACAATCAGTGATACTGAAGTGCAGGAGAGAGCTAATTTCACCAACAGCTGCTTTTTTCAATCTGAAATGAATTTGAATCTGACCTTTGCACTTTGCTTTTCTGTTTAAGTGAATATCTCAAAAACTACCTCCTGGGAGATAGTATCCTTTTTGCATGACAGGTCACAATTATAATGAAATGGGTAAACTCCGTGACCCCAATCACTACCCTCACTGCACAGAAACATCTGGTGAACATTTCTCCATCGCTGTTTGAGGGGTTTTTTTTTCTTTTCAAGAAGGCTTTTCTGCATCACTTGCTATTTCTGGAGTATAGCCGTGTTTGTGATAGTCCCTCTGTAGAAAATGCAAATAAACTTGCATTCAGTTAAAAACAAAAGAGATGATTATCAACGGTGAATGAATGCACCCCAGAATCCACAATCATCAACAGTGACAAGGGAGAGAAATAGATGTCTTAAGTTCCATTATTGGGTAGATGTCTTGGGTACAACTAGCTTTTGTTTGATGCGAACTGTCACCCTACCAGTTTAAACTACCAGAAGAGATTTAATTTTCTCTTGACAAAGAAAACTTGACACCAACTGCTTTGTTTTGCAAACTTTCTTCCGAGACTTAGTAGAATACTCAAGGCTTCCATCATCAAAAATGCCTGAGGGAACACAAAGTGTGTTGGGTCACTGACCACACCCATCCCATCAGCAGACAATGATAGGGAATCAGTCGACACCAGAAGCGGGAAAAGGGAATGAGGATTTATTAAACAAAAAACAAAACAGGCACGAGGGCCAACGAAAAACTTGGCCCAAAGGGTTGCAAAAAACAAACTAAAGTACGCTACACACAGCAAAGAACTAAAGAGCTAAAAAGGCAAAAACAAAAAACCACTGGAAACTCCAGGGAGATAAGCAAGAACAGAAATGATCAATGATACTAAGGCTATATACAAAAATGACTACGAGGACAAGGCTTGGGAACATGAACATGACTAGGAAACAAGAACTTGAACATGGAATGAGACGCGACTAGAAACAAACTTGAGACACTGTCTGCCAGCCAACTTCCACCGCATCCAGATAAAGGCTTGGAAATCATGACATGAGGGGTAACACCTGGAGAGAGAGAAACAAGAGGCATGGCAAGATCAAGACATGGACAGAGATTGGATGACATGACCTGCTCATTAAGAGAATGAGCGTGCTCAGCTTAAGTACCAATTAAGTATGCAGTTTGGAAGCAAGCATGAATGTTAAGAACAGAAAAGCACAGCAAGATCTTGAAATAGCAAAGCAGGAATCATGACAATAAACTCCCTGTCTACATTAGTAGTATTAGTAATGTGCCTATCTAAGAATTACACCAACCCAGTGAGTGTTAGTAAATGTTAGTAACTTAAAAACAGTTAATTGCCAATTAAGCTTAGAGAGCCCCGAATCAGCACAGCACAGAAGGAAGGGGGAAACCACAAAGCCAACCAGAGCTCAGAAATGTGCAGCAACGAAGGCACGGGGCGGAACGCAGACAAGCGGTGGAGTGGCATGGCAGACCTGGCAAAAACAAAAACATGGACAAGGAACATGAATAATGAAATGCAAGAACCTGATACAAGAAACTGTTAAAACTGTGACTGTGAACCTGAACATGAACTATGAACTATGAAACTTGGAACATGAAACTGTTAAAACCATAAATAATACTGTTCTGGCCAAAGGCCAGAACCCTGGAACACAACAGACAATATGTCATTTTGGCATCTAAACTTTGGTTCTGTGTACATTGGGTTGCTCCAATCCAAAGGTCATACAGACTTGTGTCATTGTAGAATCAGCACATTCTCATCCCAACACATCATGTAGTGACGGTTTAGTGACACGCCAACCAATTGTCAATGTACGATACAAAGGGAGTCCTCTGGCATTATCTTTGGATGACATTATTGAGCAGTTAGGTTTAGGGGCCACAACTTCTTGGTTTGGTTTGGGAATCAAAACTGCTTGGTTATGTTGAGGCAACAATTATTTACTCAGGTTTAGGCCCCAAGACTACATGGTTAGGTTTTGGCAAAAAAAAAAAAAAAAATTATTATTTAGGTTTGGGCACCAAAACTACTTGGTCAGATTTAGGAAAATGTCATTGTTTGTGCTGTGACGACGTTTAGTATTTTTACAACGGCTTTCAGCCAGAAAGGGCATTGGTGCACTGATCTTGCAGTCACAAAGTTCCAGGTTTTAGCCCTGTCCAGTAGACGTTTTTTTTTTCATGTTTACTGCAGTCCTCAAGCACTGATGCTGTGGGCTTTGTATTGAAGTCTATGTGGATATTTCCTGCATCCAAAAGTAATGCAAAAGCACACCTGTTTTGTAGTATACTGGCACTGTGGGCATCTGCCCTAGAGTCAATATATGATTCCTCGGGAGTGAAAATTGACTCATAGACTGGATACTGTACATACCCTCAGGTATGGAATCTAATATGCTGCTTGACTGATCGACTTTTTTCCCCCCCCGTGCATGATGGGAACAAAACTGTAGTAATACATCTTGTAGTCAAGTTTGAAATTGCACACTGGAAACAAGACAGGGCTATTATAACAGCAGTACCAGGAGTCAATTTCAGATTCTTTATCATAAAGCCACCAACCACAGTTTCAGTGTTTTTCTGGGGTGTTTTCAGAGCTACTGGAGAAAATAACCTCTCTAAAGAGCAGCATGTTGCTGCATCAATCACAGAAAACCTGCAACAGCGGTTTTTGGTTGTAAAGTGGCAAATACACTTTTGCTTTTCCTGTGCTGCTTTTTCAGGGCAAAAATGACTGTGGAGTACAAATGCAATTTGTATCTCTTTACTTTATCCCACTCACTCCCTCCTCTGGGAGAGCAAGAGATCAGTTTGGTATCATTTTAAAAGTAATATGTGATTCACTCAAATTATGGGGGAATCTCCTCTCCCTCCTCCCCCTGGGGCGCCAAGTTTCTCAAAATTTCCCCGACAGCTTCCTTGTATCGTGTTGTGTGGTGTGTAATTCTGTTCGCAAAATATCCCATTTTTTTTCGCACAGCAAACAAACAAAACGAAAAACAAAAGCATTTCAGTCATAAATTTAGACTTATAATTGCTACATTTTACTACAGCCTGTATATATGACAGCATTGTGAAATGAGGTGAGACAGCTTGACTCATTTTAAGATTTGCCAATGAGATCATTACAGTTGATGAGGAAACGCAGTTTTCTAAGCCAATGTTGCATTAAAATATCATTATTTAGCTGGCACTGTAATTGAGAGTGATTAACGGTTGATTAGACTGATTGGGGCCAATCCCTCCTGCTGCACTGAGCTTTTTCTGGCAGCACTGGAACTTGAACCACTAACCCTCTGAGTCTGAGTCAAACACCCAAGCCTAATACTCTGTACATAAGATAAACAACAATATTTTGGGATTCTTTACATTGCAGAGATAGATGGTTAGACAGTTTATAATGTATACACTGTGCTAGTAAGAATTTCAAGATTTGCGGCAATTCAGATGAGAACCAAGAAGTTGAGTCAACACTGTGCAACAACTCTTCATAGTTTCTCATGCCTGTATCCCAATAAACATGATATTGTCAAGAGGAAAAATTACTGCTACATAAAGCTCATGCTATTCAGGCCAACATACTTTCAAACAGTGTGCCTGAATGGTGGCATAAACCAGTGGATCGCCAGATATACTGTACTTTTTGCTGCCGGCTGAAAAAAAATGTAACTGTTGGCTAGCTATATAGGTATCCAGCCAACTATATGAATAAAACTATTATCTGGCATTGGGAAAGCGTAGGTGTTCTAGGCTGCAGTCTGTCCAAGAATGTCAGCTACAAAACAGCAAAGCATTGGGTAGGGGGTTCCACAGTAGGGGGTTCCACAGTGTCATGGCTAAATTCCCAACCTGGCTCTTTCAACCTGCTACCAAATCATCCCATGATCTAATTGGCTGTGCAACTTGTCCTCTCCCTCCCCACCTCAACCCCCAGGGCTCCCTTGAAAAAGAGATTTCAATCTCAGTCAGACTCTTCTGGATGAATAAATTAATAAATTTACTTTAGATTGTATTTGACAACTATGGGCGGGAAAATCAGTGCAATCATTGCTCACTGGTCCTCTTATTGAGGTCTCTTTCACCATGTCTTTTTGGTTCACTGAATAAGGGTAAGCATACTATCGCAATAAAATAATCCCCCCCTATTGTCTTAACCCTTTTAATGCACACTTTGAGTCTTTTGTGACCTAAGGAGTACACTACCACTCAAAAGTTGGGGATCACTTGCAAATGTCTTTGTTTTCCAAAAAAAATACATTTTCGTGCATTTTACAAACATTTTTTTTCCATTTCACAAACGATTAAAATTATTCAGATGATTTTCAAAGAATGATCTACATTTTTGCATAGAGGCCTATTTTCTGCAACTGTCAGTCCTTTGCATCAATCTCCTGGTATGGCAGCTAATTCAAGTTAAGCATTTTATAAGGCTAGCTGATTATTAGAAAACCCTTCTGCAAATGTGCTGCACAGCTGAAAACCGTTGAACTAATAAGGAAGCGCAAAAGGCAGCATGGCATTCTTGAGGTTGGTTTAGTACCTGAAGCATCAGTTGTTTGTTTGTTTACAGGCTCAAAATGGCCAGAAAGAACCTCCTTTAGAGACCCGTCAGTCCATTGTTATGCTTAGGAAAGAAGGCTATTCAATGCGAGAAATTGAAAACCTAAAATCTCTTACCATGCTGTCAACTGCTCCCTTCACAGAGCAGCACAAACTGGCACTAACAAGGACAGAAAAAGGAGTGGGAGGCCCCGATGCACAACTGTGCAAGAAGACAAATATCTGAGAGTGTGTAGTTTAAGACAAAGACGCCTCACAGGTTGTCAACTAGCTGCTGCGCTAAATAGTTCCCGTCAAACACCAGTTTCAGTATCAACAGTGAAGGTGTTTTTTTCTTTTTTTGATGAAGGCAAAGTTTGAAGTACATAGTCATCATTTTCCATTAAAATCATTATTTCTAACTCAGACAATGTCAGCATGTTCGGTTCATTTGCTATATTTCCAATTCAGACTAATTTTATGCGTGTTTCCATGGAAAACAAGAGAATTTTCAAGTGATCCAAAACTTTTGAGCAGTAGTGTACATACAGTGCACCCTTGCTAAATATTAGTTTTAAACCTAGCCCACAAATCCCAGCTACTCCCAAGATTATTTATTTTCTATGAAAATGTGAGTATATGTAACTGTTTCTGAAGACTTGAGGTATGTGGGAACATTTTACATTTTATCAGAGAAAGGATCCTAACAAGCCAGAGGCAATTTTAGTACATGGAATGTTTTGATGATACTGAACAAAGGATAATGCAGCACTAGAAATGTTTTTATAAATCGAAGACAAAAAGTCAACAGGCCCTGAAGGCATATTCCCTAGGGTACATAGAGTAGAGGAGATCATCTTTAAATTACTAGCAAGTATATTTTGGCAGTCGTTAGAAACTGGAAAAATACCAGAAGTTTGGCTGTAATATAGTGACAGGTATGGCTATATTAAAACATATGAGAAATGGGACTGCAGTGATTCTGTGACGGCGCGTTCAGGAACCACAAGCAAGAGAGGGAAATCCAAAAAAACGTATGCTTTTAATGAACGCCGGGTCAAGACCAATAGACACAAGAATTGCGAAGCCACAAAACGAAATTCAAAAACCAAGTTGACTAGACAGCCAGAACCAGAAAAGAGGTGCGATGGTACATACACAGCAGGCAAAAGGTCGTAGTCGAATTCCAAAGCAGTGGGTCAAACACTGGGCATCCAAACACAGAAAACGTGGTCATACAAAAATGGGTCAAAATCCAGAAAGGCAAAACAATACAAAAAGGGCAATCTTGGTCGGACGAAACAGTAGAAGAAAAACAATAATCAATGGCATACAAAAGACTCTGCACAAAAAAATATTGATCAACATCAGAACAGCCGTGAGGACTCTAAATAGACAGAAGGGAAGTCATATTCCTGGGAAAAGGGGAATGGAATGAGAGCTAATTACAAAGGGAGGTACACATGGGGAAACCCTAACCTCAATAATTGGCGAAAGCCAAGACACGGATGGGAATCACGCAGACATCCTATGACAGTTAAACAGCTCCGGTCAGGGAGTTCTTAGTGCACAGACAATGAGTGCAGGAAAGCAATTAAGCACGTGCGAGAGATCTCGCAGAAACGTAGTGGGAGACGGGGAAAGCCAAGCAAGAAGCGAAGACTAGAACAGGGCGATTGCTGAGACTGAATTAGTAGTAATTAGTAGCAGTGCGACTTTACAGATTTAACTAGAGTGCTCGTTGGTGAGTTAGTAATATATACATGGATTATTTGGGTCAGTAGATTATGATACAGAATACAAATGTTAGTCTTGTTAGTAATCAAGAACAGCAAGGCGAAGGAATTAAACGAGAATTGAAGTAATAATATGAAACACCAGAAACCATTGAAATCACCAGAAGCAGGTGAGCACACAGACTGGGGAGACGGACTGAACCAACTAGATTACGAGACGGGGAGGCAAGTGCAATGAAACAGAAAATGACAAGAACTGAAAACCTGAGAATGCAATAACTAAAAAGAATAAAGAAAAGACAATCATGAAACATAAAACATGAGCATCAAAACCAGAACCGTGACAGATTCAGGAAACTAAAGGCCTGCCAATATCATTTATATCACAGGTGGAATACTCAAATCTATCATTAATTAAAATTAGCTTTTTGCAGAAGTAGGGGGTCATAAATGGAAGTTGGCTAATTTTTTTGTGCAAATTTTGGAGATATTTTTTTCACCCAAAGAGCAGTCACAGTCTGGGAGAGCTTTGCAGGTCATGCTGCAGGTCGAAACTGGGTTTTTTTTTTCAAGATGCTCCTTGATACAATGATGCAGTATCTGAAACAGTGTGCTCAAAGAATGTCAGAGGGTAATTCATTGCTGATATTTTTTGGTCCATTTTGAATACAGCAATTTTATGAATAGTTTTGCACATTCGTCAATAAAACAGGATACTTGTTATTTGCATATATAATAAATGTGCAAATTAGGAATTTCTGGTGAGTGAACAAATGTATTAATTAATTTATGCAAAACTCTCAAGCCCCAAGTAGTGAAAAAGAAGATAGGAGTCTGTGCCAAGAAGTTTAAATTTTCCAGTGCAGACAAAAATACTTGACTGCCTGAAGGCTTTTTTTTTTTTTTCTTAATTATTGCTAGGCATTTTCCCTGGAAACATTCTTGCCTCAGTGTACTTAGAACCACAGATCTAAGCCTGAAATTTTCTTGTAACTTCAGTGCCAATTTTACTTGTATGACAAACCAAAGATTCTAGGCTATCTATAGTATACTATAAAACTGCTGGTAGAGAAGATTTCAATTTCCCCTCCATCTCTCTCCCACCATCCACTGACGAATTTATATCTACCACCCACTGCCCTACAAGAAAATGATACTTACAATAATGGTAAAACTCTTCTTGGTGCATTATCACAGGATGAAATGTAATGACTTGTTGAATGCTAATTAAAAAGTTTGCCAAATTCAAATTAATTCTTTGCTACCCAAGGTATTTTTAAAACTCTAGGTACCTTAAAAACATTTCTCGGCCTTCAGTGGGTTTTCTGTCATCCACTAACTGAGCGCGTCTCTCCTCTGTAGATAGATCGCTATGCCCAGGATGATCTGAAGAAGGGTCTGCAGCTGTTCGGTACCGAAGGCAACGTGGGACTCACCAATGCTTGGAGTATTGTACAAACTGATGTGAGTCTTGCGCAAAATCCATTAAAACTGGGCCTCAACAAGTCTGAGATAAAGAAAAAAGTCTGTATCACAGGCTGGATGCATGGAATAGAGAAGAAAACAATTTTGTCTAGAAGCATTCGGACAGTCTGAATAAAATAATGTTTGAAGAATTTCAATTTCATTTCAATTTGCTGGAGCAGAAAGCCAGAAGTCGACTGTCTAAATATATACAGACTATGCTGTGTAATAGGGTTACAATAGAAGTGAAATTTGCATCATCAAATGAAGCTTTTATCCAGCATAGCCTGTGCATGCAAACACAGTCCTAAATATGTAAATAGATATTCAAATTAAGTCAGGAGATTTATTCAAATAAAGACACATCGCTTAATTCAAAGAACAGAATCATCTGTGCTGCACTTTGATTTTTTTAATACTACTTCTCATGAAACCAAGGTTTTCAGAAATATACCTAAACAGTCCAGGAGCACAGAAGGAATTTTATATCATATTTCCTCCCCTCAGTGTGTTTTTGAGTGTTTGTGTAGCAAATATGTGTCTTTGTGCATTCGTGAGGTGTATGTACACATGTGATTATAAATGATGCCCAGAGGGTGGCAGAAAAATTCAATAAAAGTAATCGTATAATGTATCAAATATGTTTTTTTTTTTTCAATAATGTATCTATGTCTCATCTGGGGCTAGTCAGTTTGTTTATGCTGGTAGTCAGGAAGTCCTCCTTACTGGAGAATGCTGTACCTCCATAGTTCCGTTGCTGTGGGGTGACCAATCACACAGACTGGTTTGAGGTGTACAATGCAACCCGTGTACCGGACTCCTGCTGCCTGGAATACAGTGATAACTGTGGCCTGGAGAACCCTGGCACCTGGTGGACTGCAGTAAGAATCCGCCCTTTGGTTTACCTATTTCACCAGACTAAATCACTTTGCAAACTAAGGCTTGTTTTATTGCACTTCAACCTCATTAAACCAAGTGTTTGTGGCAACTGAAACGAGTGGGGCCATGAATAACCCTGCTATGTTTTATGCAAAAACATGTAGTTTTAATGACTATATTTGTGTTCATCATACCCACACAGCTTCATTTATGTATGACATATAATTAAATGATCTGATGTAATTAGTTTCGAGAGGTGTTTTTGTGTGCCAAGAATAATTGACAGTTGTGTGAGGTCATTTATGACCCCAGAAAAAAACAGTACATTTTTTCAACCTGATGGGCATTGATCTTGTTGTAATGGGCAACTTTTATTCACTTAATTGTGTTTTGCAGTAAACTTTTCTCATCAGATCCAGAATAATATAATTAACAACAGTTTTTGATTGACAGATTTGGTGAGTTGTTTTTGTCATTTCATGGATTGTATGTGCCCTCTCTGGGCGCACAATTCCTATCTCAACTGGGAAATATTAATAATTTGCTTTGGATGTGGTATGCAGCCTCTGAATGCTCTTTTATCAACTTTAAAAAAACTCCTATATCTCCGGGGTCATAAATGATCCTACATCCTCGCCACACCAATAGTCCAATTCCCCTGAAAACCTATGAAAAGTTGCAAGAGCAATAGCTCATGGAAGGAAACATTGTCCAGGTACAAAATATCAAAACAGTACAGAAAAATATACATTTGGGGTTGTGAATGACCCCACTCAGTCAATTAAGGGTCAATCAAGTGTGGTTGCATTTATTACATGCACTCAACTCAGGACAGTGCCATTTCTGTGCACAATCACTTGGCTGAATAGAGCACTTACAAACCTACAATCATCTCGCAACCTAGGACACATAGATAGCCCAATTGAACCCACAACCCAGTGCACTGACATGAAGATCCAGGGCCCTAAATGTACAACCTAATCACAGACGGGACTAAGAAGTGCTAACAGTACTGGTATCGATCAATTCAGGGTTTTTCTAACTCCATTCCAGTGAGGCGTTCGTGGCATTGTTGTCAAAAGGTTGGTGGAAGGCAAATTAATTACCAGTGCATGTGGTGGGGATTTGATTACTTTGAAGGGATTCTTATGGTTTTCTGAAGTGGGGACGTATGAGGAACTAATCCCAAATCACTGCATTACCTGTGGTCAATAGTGATCAGCAAAAGCTTACAGTTTGCAGAAGCACAGCATAGTGCCGGCACGACAGCAGAGCAATATACTGTTTCAGATGGGGACAGCAGCAACCCAAACCATCCCTTCTACGTAACCAAACCTTTACCACACCCACAGTCCTCAGACAATAATGCCATTATTGCAAATATCGTAAATAACTGTTTAAGAATGTAAAATACTGCCCTAAACATGAAATCCACCTAATTATGAGAATTAGCAGCTTGGAAAAATCCTATTGTTGCAACTGTGGCTGGGATAAACACCACCACACACAGTGGGCCCCTAAGAGTGATGTTGAGAACTGCTGATTTAAACCATGATATTGTGCGTTCCATTGTATTGAAAATGAGATGATAAATCAGTAGCGACCAAAATAAACCATTACAGCATAAATTATAAATGGTGCAGTATGCTTCAGCCTTTAGGATATTATTTGAACCAAAATTGAAAGGTCTGTTTGACCTTTAAAATGTGTCTTTTAATTTGAATTTTGGCTCAATAATCTATTTTTTCACACATACAAGCCGTATTGAACTAACTCAAACAAAGCGCCGTTACTGCAATGCTCCTCATGATTTTTTCATGGACTGTAAAATGCACAGTAACTTAAGGGGTAAATAAAAGCTTATGATGGGAATAAAAAGTGTGCGTTATGCTTTTTCGGAACACAATTTAATATGACTGATGCACATTTAAGTGCTTTAAGTGCTTTGTTTCTGTAGATAAAAAAAAATTTCTCTTACTTGCTGCCCCAATCATGATTTTGTATTTTTTTATTTATATGTTCTTTTTTGTGGCAGGAGAGTTGGTCAGCTGAAGGCTCTTCTTTGAAGGTCACTGAGACTAACTCAGGCTGATAATGTGTGTTTTTGCGCCTGTTTCCTGTAGCCCTGCTATGAGCGAGTGAAGGGATGGTTACAGGAGAACCTGGTGGCTCTGTGGATCTTCGCCCTGTGTACTGCGCTCATTCAGGTGATTACTTCACTGTAACCTATGGAATATACTACTTGAAAAGGAACATACTTAACTGCATAACATAATCACGAAGGAATATACAATGAGCACCATAATTCATTGGATAGTGACATTTTTTTTTGTTGTTGTTGCTTTTGCTCTGTTGGCCGAAACAATGCCTGGATACGAATATAATTGAACATGCATTTTACATGATGAAGAGGGGACTGAAGGTGAAAGGTCCCCACAACAAGCAGGATCTGAAGATGGCAGCAACATAGAACATCGCCTGAGAAGATCGAGACCCAGTGACTGTTGATGTCTATCCATTTCAGTCATCAATCAGTCCTTGTAACCAAGTATTAAAAATGATTACTTTAATTATCTATATTATGCTATTATGCTAAATTGTCCAATTTTTTTCTGATGCCCTTGAAAGTGGGCGTGGAAGACTTTGTACAAAGGGTGCTATCATTCCTGAACGGTTCATCTGATGCGTATGAAAACTGACAGGCAGAAATTTAACCTCATCACCCTTTCAAACCTAAAGTGACAGAATTCAGAACAAAAATGAAAAATGTGTCTCTGTCCAATGACTTATGGTGCTCATTGAGTACGATTATACATAACACTCGCAGAAACTTACACACTAACCTACTCAGTAACATCATTCTTATACTCACAGAACCAAAATTGAGTGCATTTTTTAATTGTGATATAGTTCTCAATGTCCTTCCTGTGCCTGTAGATTTTGGGGCTAGTCTTCTCCATGACGATGTTCTGCCAGACTGTCAAACCAGAAACCTTCTACGCCTAGATCAGCAGGATTGCACACTGCTTGGTGACCAGATGGAAGAGCTCAGATGGGTTTTATCGGGACGTCAGAAACAAAAACGCTTCCTGCGACACATCAAATTTCTTTTCAGTACTTGTTATTCTTTCCGTTTGTAGTGTGTAGAAGATTTTGGATCTTTCCCCGAGAACATCTGCCACAAATTCCCTCCCCACTCTGAAGCCTCGGCGTGATGCTGAGGGACCTGGGATCTGCAGTGGCCACTGATTTCCCCTCAAGAGATGTGCAGATATTGTGATATTTAGCTTCTTTAACGAATACAAATTCGTATAGTATATTTCAAAAAGTTATCAGAAACAATTTAAAATCGGTAATTTTAGATGTTTTTCTACCTGCTACACCTGCCATGTTCCACTCACAAAGAAAAAGAAAATCATGGACATTTTCTCTAAATATTTCCTCATATTTCATGCTTCAAAAACATTGTTTTCCCCATTAATAAGTGGCACCTCCCTTTAAGATCAGCTGCCAGTTCAGTCCATTTAGGAACGATTCAGAGAATAGGGGCCATATTCATAAATTCGGCACCTCCAAAAAGTGCTTTGGAATTTTCCACTATTCTCTTGAAACATTCAAATTTATTTGAATAAAATACTTGATGGGAAATTTTACTTACATCAACGGAAACTCTGACCGATGCAAAAGGGCATTTTGGAGAAAGCAAGAATTGATCATTCCATGCAGCGAAATGCGGAAATGCAACCGAATGACTAAAATAACATCGTCCTGTTTATTTCCTAATATCACCAAACGTTCATAGGCTAATATCAATTTGTCTGAGATAAATAATGACCAGGAAACAAAGCATTCAGAATAATGCGAAAAGGTTTATGCAATCTTGTTATTTGTAACTGTGTGACAGTCAATTATGAGTACAGTATTCATGAATACATGGACAGGCAGTGACAATTTCTGTGCATCGACCGCCTCCTGTTAGATCCCTTCTAAGCCCAGCTGGTAGTTGGTCTAATCTACCGACAGTACATTTCCAGTTGAAAACAATTTCTTACCTTTACACGCACCTGCAAAGAGGTTGATGACTATGATAGTTCATAGCACAAAATGGCTTATTTTGGCCCGAGTATTAGACTACGCTGTCAGACAAATTGGAGGAGGGCAAATTTTCAAGGGCCAGGAGGATTTCCTCCTGACTGGCTACTTAGCCGATTTTGATTACCAAGAGCTAATATCTTGGTACTATGAGCTTTACTGGGCCAAAAGTTACAAAGACCAATACAAGGAACCAGGCCACGCTGGTCTGTTTACAGTTTTGCACAACATTTAGGTTTTTGGTGTCTGGCTGGTTTTCGATGCGCTGACACTCTACTTCATTTTTAGGGTATACGTATCGAAATTGGGAGTTACCCTATTTTCAGGTGACCAAAAGTATTTGGACAATTGGCAGCTCAGACGGCTAGGTGTGTTTCACTCCCTAATAATTTTGTTCAAAGGGAACAAAGGCCGAAAGTTCAGTTTAAACCTTGTATTTGCATTTGGAATCTGTTGCAGGTGACATATGCCAGTATGTCATATTTCTTATGAGCCCCAAAAATGAAAGGGATGTGCACAAAATGGGTGTAATTCCTACATGGTTTATAGAATATTTTTGAATGTCTGCTCTTAAAGCACATCTTGATTGTTCCTTTTCAGATCCATCTATGAAGGCACACTGAGCTAAAGCAGTGTGTCACTGTCCAAATATTTATGGACCTAACTGTGTTTGTGTAAGATAAGATACACTTTATTTAACCCCGTGGGGTAATTTGTCCTCTGCATTTGACCCATCCTATAGTTAGGAGCAGTGGGCAGCCACAGAGCAGCGCCTGGGGACCAACTCCAGTTTTAAAGCCAGTTCCTTGGTCAGGGGGACTGTACCTATATGTTTTCTGGGTGATAGAAACGCAAACACGAGGAGAACAGGCAAACTCCGCACAGAAAGGCCTCAGGCCAGATTCAAACCCACGACCTTCTTGCTTTTAAGCAACAGTGCTAACCACAACGCCGTCCGTGCATGCATGGATGCACGGATACACAGTCACAGTGAGCACCCTTGGACAGTGACATATTTTGGTTTTGGTTCTCTAGCACTTTGAGTTTGAAAGAATACAATGACAATGAAGATTAAGTGCAGACTGTCGTCCGTTAGTACAAATGATGCTGTCATTTCTAAAAGGTTTATCTGATATGGATGAGAACATTCTGGGAATATCCCTCAAATTATATATTCATGTGCTCACACTTTCTACGCGATGGCGATTTACACGAATGTACGCACAGTTTCTGTGAGGCTGCATCCTGCGGTTTGTGCCCAGGTACATTTTTCCTACAGACGTGATGTAGAGTTTTATAAATGAGGCCCCTGGTGAGATCCGTATACCATGTGGCCAACTGCTTTAATTCATCCATTAGCAGCTGAGACCTTGAGCCTCTAAAGCTACAGATGCAGACCCCTGGAGCATAACAATAAAGTTGTAACATTACTGAAATGTCAGCGCGACGGCGAAACTGCATAAGAGCACAATCTTAGAGCTCCTCTGGAGTCAATGTTGAGAGGAGACAGAAATACAGAGGTATTTATTTCACACATTATTTCTGCATGTTTACTGTTGGAGCTTTTTGCACTATAATGAAAGAAACAGTGGAAATGATAATATTACACCCACAGTAGTACTGCATCTATCTGAGCAAAGGGCAAATATCAATGTCAATAATGTTGCACGTACAATACGAGAGCACAGACGCCACAACAAGGAATACTGTCTTCCTGTTCCTGTTTATCAAATTTGACACAGCATCAGTTGTGTGTATATAAGCACACTGAGGTCAAACGAGGCAGTTTTGGCAGAAATGTAATGCACCTTCCATTCATTCGTCCTTCAGTTATATAAGCATATTGGATGAGAGGGCACACCCCTGCATCATGGGGTTTCCACGAATCCATCGCAAACCAAGAAGGTCAAGAAATTAAAGTAAATCTGAATTCTTGTTCAAATGTGCATTTTTTTTTCCGATAATGTGCCACGATTTACAAAATTGAACAGAAATGTTAGCATTACTTTAATGTTTGAAGAAATGTATGTCAGTGGATTCCATGCTATGGTGTTACGTATACGCACACATTTTCAGAGATGATGAGCCCAATAAATCATTTCGACAACTTAAAAGTTACTTACGTCAATAGCATGAAACCGATTGACACTCCTGAGTTTCAGTTTTTAGAGTGTACTGCATAACAGCAGTGTAACTTACTATAAATACTGAGTAAAGCAAATGCCAATATAAATATTTTAAAAAAACAATGAGTAAAAAAAAGCAAAAAAGAATGTCATTCATTACTCTGAGAACTCCTGTTTAACGTGCGAGTGCATTGTGAATAGCAGCCATTTTCATTCGTGTTCCATTCTTTATTTACAAATTGGAGAATATTCCTATAATATATGGATCATCACATTTATTTTTGTTTTAATAGGTCTATAAATGTGTTCTTTCTTTCTGCAATTGAGCCATCTAATATCTTTTCCTTACAGAGGGGATGTTGCCGCAATGTCTTTTAAGATGTTGCAAGATACCTCTGTGAATTTGCCTCACAGCACTAACATGTCTCCTGACTCAAGTTTTCTCTGTGCACATTCAACAGTTCCTTCCATTATGCAAGTCAACTCAAATTCAAATTGACTGACAGTGTCAGTATGACATACTGTACATCTCTGCCCAATTAGTCTTTTCTTAGATGAGAGGGTAAAATGGTTCATTGGTTGAATTCATCAGTCTTCCAGTTCCTCAAGTCAGGATAGGATCTAGTTTGGAGACAAACTTTGCACCATCAAAACAGCCAAACCGACCTGGTACCAGTGCACCCCTTGTGAACAAAATCCCCTCACATAGCAGCTAAGCTATAACACTGAAAAAATATTCCTGTAATGCTCTGTGAACATTCTGTCATGGCTGGGTAACTGAGTCACAGATGCTGCGCTAACCTAAAAAAGCATGACCGTGACATCAAGGCACACTTCGTATTCAGGCAGTCATACACTTTCACAGAAACTATCATTATTATTATATTTTTCCATTTTAAATTTCAACAAGGTTGATGGGGAAGGGAGTGAATTGAGAAACCACTTTGACATTAAATTATTTTTGAAATAAATGAAAACATAGCCAATTACGCTAAGGCATGCCCTCAGCCTTAGCTCAGGCCTATAATGCTTTATGAACACCAGCTAAAGTGCATTTTACTTAGTTTGCAAATATGAGAATACTACTATTGTGCCAGTCATAGATACTTATGCTGTATATACTGTATGTATAATACTGTCTGCAGCTGATATACATATGTGCTGTAGATCAAAGTATAATTCATGAGTTTTGTTTGATAATCTTAACTTTTTAATGTTACATAACAGCTGTTTGTTATCATTTTAGCCTGTCGGAACAAGAGTGGTCCAACTCATCTCTTTCATTTTTAATTTTGGACCACTACTTCACAGAGAACTTGATGTGTTCTTAAAGTGTGGAACATATGCCCCACCTATTGTATAATACTGGAAGAACACTGAGTTAATCCATTATTGCATTGAACAGACTGACCGCTTGGCAATCATTTTAAGACTAGAACTTAAAAAAAGACAAATATGGAGTTAGACCACTTTTGTTCTCAGGGGCTCATTCAAGATATGTCGCTTTGTCTTGAGCGGTCAAACCATTCAGTGACTAAGGTTCACCATAAAGTAACCAGCAGACACAAATCCCAAGCAAAGTCAACACTGAACCAGGAATGCAAAAGCCTGGAGGTGAGGTCATCAGTAGTGGAGTAAAAAATTAAAAAGAAAATGGCTGCCCAGAGCAATATTCTTTCGGGGGCTCAGAATTCATACCTTTATCAAAATAAAATTTTGGTACCTAAATGAGATAGGTCTTGGCAACACACTTTAAATGCTTTGTGACGTTTCTCTTATAACTCTAAAAAGAAAGCCAACTGTTATATCCCATATGGAAGAAAAGCCTAGGATCTGAAAGTTTGGCCAAATACGGATTTCTGTGGTTCAACAAATATGTTTAAATAATCATGATCAAAATAGTCAATAGTGCAAATGTAACATATTTACTATTGACATTAAAGGAGAATTCCGGTGTGAAATTGACTTGGGGTGTATTAAAACATGATAACGAGTACTAACTTTTGTCGAGTACCCCACCACCATACGCACGCAACATTTCGAAATACATGGCTTTTTAGCAGAAGCTCCCAACAGTCTTAAAATTGAAGTGAATCTGGCATAGCGTTGCTATGCAAAGAAATCGCTATTTTTTCATCATTAACAAGGCTTAGAGTGACTCCACACTTCATTGCTAGAATTCCGACGGCCCTGACATTTGAAACGAGGCACTGAGAACTTTGAAAATGCACAGGTAGTTTATCAAAAAGACTGTTTTATATAAACAATACCTTGAGGTAGTTTCCAGTTGCCTCCATCTTGAAAGTCACGATAAGTCCATTGATGAGCACGAACAAATAGATTGCAATCTGTTCCCTTGTCCTTCCTATTCGTTCGTGCTCGTCAATCAACTTATCGTGACTTTCAAGATGGAGGCGACTGGAAACTACCTCAAGGTCAAACTATCAGTGCATTTTCCAAGTTCTCAGTGCCTCGTTTCAAATGTCAGGGCCGTCGGAATTCAAGCAATGAAGTGTGGAGCTACTCTGAGCCTAGTTAATGATGAAAAAATAGCGATTTCTTTGCATGGCAACGCTATGCCCTATTCACTACTATTGTAAGCCTGTTGGGAGCTTCGGCTAAAAAGCCATGTGTTTTGAAATGTTGCGTGCGTATGGAGGTGGGGTATTCAACAAAAGTTAGTACTCGTTATCATGTTTCAATACACACCAAGTCAATTTCACACTGCAATTCTCCTTTAAACACAGAAACATGCAAGCAGTGTTGGCTGAACAGTGGCTTGTAACCATGAGTTCCTTGTTTGAATATCAAAGTTTTGTACTGTAGTAGCTTCAATGCCAGCTCTATTCCTTACTTCTCCTGTAAACTGAATATAAAGATATGTGCACATGAAAAAAACATGTTAGTCGTACATGTAAATGAAGAAATAAAATTCCTTTTCATATGAAAATATCTTTTTCATGTGAAGTAAAGTCACAATTAGTCTGTGATGTATTTGCACCACAAGCAATGTGGCAAAGCTTTTTTTTTTGACCTGGATTTAATGCTGGTCTTCCAATGCATTACTGTTACAACAGGCAGCAACTGTTTTAGTCTGATGTCAACTCCATTGGAACTACATTATGTCCTGACATGTAAATTAAATTGCTACTGAAAATACCCAATGTGATGACTGCTGCAATAAAGTCCAGAAAAGCTGGCACAGTCCACTGTTCGCCACAGTTTGACATCACTCTACCTTTTATTAATCTCACTCATGTGGCATATTTGCACTGAAGATGCCATTTGGTTAAAGCTGCTTTCACATCGGACGCGAAAAGAATTTTTGCGCGGCAGATTACATTCAAAGTCAAAGCAAAGGCACGAATATATTCGCGTCAGGGTACGTTTTAACACATTTATTGCGGTTGAAAGTATAGGCCAACTGACCTTTGAAGATGACAAGGAGTCCTGTATTTGCCAAGCACTGTCCCCAGAAGTCTGAACTAAGGCGAAATAAAATGTTCAAAAGTGCCACCCAACTGCTAACATTCAGCACATGCAATTAGGGCACAGTTCATCACAAAGGCTTTTGAATGTGAAATGTATGCTAAACCCCCTATGAAAATGTACGGAGTTCGGGTCATGCAATTTTTCTGATATTTTCTATTTTTTTATTTGTTGGTGCATAACTTTTGCGATCAGGACTAAAGGCTTGCTAATCAAGCAACCTCACTCAGTGTTCGCAGCCATGCTCTAAAACAGATGAGGTCTTGATGGCAGCATGTGTCGCGCCAAAATTTGTGCATATATTTCTGCATTAATGGCGCACTTGCAAATGTGCAAGTCACTCATTCCATATGCAGTGATACATCCCCTCACCATGAGAGATCCCATCTTATGGATCTGACGCAGATAATTTGGAACTTGCGCGCCATCATTTGTCTGGGGAATACGGTGGCGGTTTTTTCCCCACAACCCGATGATACCGAGCAGTCAGCAGTGCTTTCAGATAGCGTTGATATATGGCTTCTGCCTTCCTTAGTAAAGCTTTAACTTGCATCTGTGGATCCAGCACCAAATGCCATTCACTGACAAAGATTATCCAAAGTATTTCTGAGCCCATGTTATGATATCCGTCACAGTTGCTTGGCTGGTCCTTCAGATAGCGACATCAGGGATCTGAGATCATACACTTTCAGAAGAAGTTTTTGACCTTGCCCATTGCGCATGGAGATTCGACCAGATTTATTTCATCTTTTTATTATATTATGCACCAAAGAGGGAGAAATGCTCAAAATCCCACTGATTTGATTGGGAAATGTTAATGTCAAAATAATGAATTATACATAAAGGGCACCTGATGGCAAATGGCAAGCCATGACCCATTTTTCCCTCTGAGGGACACAAGGCCTTTTTAGAGGCTCCATTCATACCATCATACAATTAGTTCACCTGTTTAGCATCACCTGTTTCATAAAACAATAAGTTGTTGACGGTCATCAATATCCCCCTGACACCATGGAATACTACCTTCAAACCCAACAAAAGTCATGATTAGTAGCATACACACACAAAATTTCATTCAACCAGTTGGCGAAAAAACTTGTTCCCACTTACCTGGGCCGATAAACAGACAGCTGAACTCCAGTGCAGAACCTCCCGCTCCACTTTATATTGTGGCAGAGGATTAATAATTTGAAAGTCTTATTTGATTAAACATTCAGATTTATGTGTGACAACATTGATTATGTTGTACTGTTTTTAACCTCTTCCACTCGGGACTTGCCATCAGAGGGATTAATGCCTGGCTGTCACTTCGCCTTAAAGCATATTACTTCTTCGAAACTTGTTCTCAGTTACACTTCCTAATAATCAACAAAGAGTTAAATTTATTCAGCCGCAAGGAACAATCATTACTGGATCAAGGATCATAGCATTACTGTCCATTTCCCCTAAGCTCACATTATTTTTCATTGCAATAGTAATCAAGCATTTTCCTGTCCACAGTAATGGAGACATAAAACGTCAGGGTTCTCACCAGGATTTTTTAGGAGAGTAATGGGAGCGGAAAGTCACCTTAAAGAGCCGAGGATGATTTTTTTTTTTCATCCCTGCAATATCACTATTAAGTATGCTGTCAATGTAGCCCATTCGTGATCTGTAATTTTTAAATAATTTCTCAATAATTACAGGCTTATTTATTGGTCTTGATAATTCAGTAAATAAATTGCGTGATATATACATTCGACCACCGCTTATACACTCATTTTACTCTCTTTTACACTCATTGGTTTAATCTTCGCAAGTTCAGAACGACATGAACAGACTTAGGATCTTCCTGACGAGCGCCCGTCTGGCCAAGAAGGTGCTTGAGCAACGCTATTAATTTTATTTCCCTTTCTCGGCAGTCCCTTCCCAATTTGCAACCCTGTGGTGCAGTAGCCAATTGTGCGCTACTCTGAATAAGCTGCAGACCACTGCCGGCTGGTACGACGCGCGACGTGATAGTCACTTTTGCTTCTCAACACGATGCCTTACCGAGTGAGCTATCCGGCTGCCAATTGTGTGATCATTAATCAAGCAATCCAAAACATGAACAGTGTGAAAACTATAATGCGTTTAACGGTCAGAGGCTCACTGCAGACCATTGAAAATCTCGTAAGGCCAGTGGTACTGCAAGGGGAGACTTTGGGCTTTAGGGAATTCATACAGTAGAGGGTGAATGGACTTACTCCGATTTCATTCTCATGTGCCAGCTTTTTCAAAATTGGGCTTGTACTTTCATTGAGCTAAATATTTTCTTTCCATCCACATTAAGAAATAAATAGTTTTGAACAGTTCACCCACCAGCCAACCATACAGTCCTGGTTAAAAAAAAAAAAGAAATCTGTGATTTATGTTCCAATTATAAGAAACTGATATAATTTTACGCACCTGATTTGCTGGCTACAGCTGAAGCATAGACAGATGAATGCTGCCGGTTGGCATCTCAGGAAGGAAAGAAACATGGATGCAATTCAGGGAATTATTCAGAGTGAAGCAAATTCAGGCCAAATCTCTTTGAGGTGCCACAAGCCGCTCAAGGATATCCACCATGACATGAGTCCAAGTTCTTTTTTAAAGCAACTTTTTTGCCAGACCATCACACGAGACTTCTTTCAGTTGGGTTTATTGTTGCTTACAGCAATATGTTGTAAAGCTGTGGAGTGACTTAATAGTGCACTACAATCTCCACTGTGCAAGCAGCATTTACTCTTCAAGAGGATGAAGTGAACCACCTCATCAAAAATACCGATCAAATCCTTCTCAAGGGTCAAACTCCTCCAGCGGTCATCAAGCTCCCGAGGGCTCTTCAATGACTGTGCCAGACCTTACTCTGTATATTGTGTAAATAAGACCAATGAAATGGTTCACAAATCTCAGTGCAATACTTCACAGCACCCCCAATACAAAGCTGCAACCTGTCGGTAAGGCAAAGCCAGCCGGCTCCAAGAAGACGGTATATTTATGTAAGGCATCATCATGGCTACAACTCAAGGGGCAGTCCAAGCAGGGATTTTCTTTCTGTGATACTTTGAAGTTTAGTAAGATCTACAGAAAAAAAAAAGATGAATAAATCCTGGCTGCGAGCAAGATGTTCTGAGGTAGTCTCAACATTTTTTTTTTTTTTATCCTGGAAGGGGCTTACATCCGCTGTAACAGTGAGCAAGCCTAGAGTCTGCAAGCCTCTCTTCTACAGAACAGTGCTCAATTTATCAGACATTAATTATTGTGAATTAATTAGAATTGCATTCAGCAATCTGATCGTCTGGGGTGTTCAGATCAGTTTTCGGCAGCGAAGCTATTCTTTGATAGTATAGGTTATCAGAAATAATTAATAAATTTATGAACAGTCTCAGAGCCTTCCATTTCACATATAGGCTAAAGAAATTGATGTGGCTATTTGAAGTGACAAGCTTAACTTAATAACCATAATTTCAAACCAACCTACGTGACATTGATTATGGTCAGAGATGATCACAAGAATGGTACGGTAAATTGTAATACAGAGAAAACATCATTTAAAACAGAATATGACAGGGCATCACTGGCATCCTCAGCTAGCTGTCGGGTCCTTTCTCTGAGAGAATGGATGCAGTTCTCTTATGAGATGGGCTCTTGAGCCAATGTCATTCTTGAAAAATAAATAAATAAAAATAGGTCAAAATGAATTACCATTTACTTGAACAGTCCGTATACAATGGCTGCACCCTTTAAAATAAAAAGGTCAAATGAAATACGATTAAACCTGTGTGAACCTTTAGACAGACCCTTAAAAATAAAATACAATTACTGAACAAGGTCACAAAATTGAGTTACATCAACACTATAAAGAAGTGCCCTTTATTGAGATTACAGCCTCATACGTAGATACAATGCAGTCAGTATGCATCTGGCCAGTAAATTTTTGCAGCTTTGGCTTTGCACTTTCTTTTAAAAGAAATAATGACTTCAAATAACAAGCTTCAAGAGCACGGTCAGCTTTCAGGCAATTTAATTTAATAAGAACTGCTATACTGGAGTAAAAGTGCTTTTTATAACCACCTAATTTCTGGATACCTTCATGCTAGGGGCAAATTACATTTCGTGTGTTTCACGTTAAAATGACTTGTCTTGTCTTTTTTCTTGGCGTTTGACCACCTTTTTGAGGCAGCTATTGTTAGAGGACTAGAGTGGTGCCACTGAAAGTCAGAGGCCATCTTGGGGCTCGAAATTTTCCAACTTTTAACTTCCACACCAACCACTGACGACCATGAGACCATAACCTCACTTGTAAAGGTAAGTAAGGCTCAGCAACTTGAATTCCATGCCTTAGGCAAATTGAGTCTGTAAGCTGCTTCTAAATTTACTACATTAATGCTTGGGAATACACTCACTTTACCAAGTGTATACTTACAGTCACAGATAGAAGCAAATATGAGCACAGGTTTCTGGAAGCGACTTTAATTATGGTATGTAAATCTACAGGAAAAATCTACAACCCCTGGTTTACATTATTAATCCCCCACCAAAAAGTTGAGTGCGGAGTATTGAAATTGAGCTCATCTGGATGAGTGGGGACAAGTTTTTTTTTTTTTTTCCCCCAGAAACTAGTTTGCCTATATTAGTGACATTTTGCATAGATGTTAGAAGTAGTGACATTAATTAGGGTTGAAAACAGGATTCCATCGCTCTGGGGGATATCAATAATGTCTTCTGGTATACATCCTGCTAAAGACCCAATTAAATTTTACAACTTATAAGCAATTTTTTCTTGATGCTTCCATGGTCACTGGCAACATATACTCCATTTTCTCAATTTTTTCCTCTCAGGAAAAAAGGTAGAGAGTCCAAAGTATAGATGTACGTTACTGGGATGGCACCTTGTATGAATTCATATCCCAGTCCAGTAATAAAATGCAGAAAGGTCTCAAATTGTAAGGGATATATCTGAAATACCACAACTTATTCAGGGGTACATTAGTAAATCTGACTCAAAATACAAAAAAATGCACCTCCAAAGTGCTTTTATTTCTCAGTGTAGCATGACTAAAAAGCCACAGCAGTCTTTGACAAATGTTCAAGGTTAACTTCTTGCATGAATTTCATAACTTGACTGAAAGGCTTTATGAAGATCAATGAGATTAATTTTTTGTTTGTAATGAAATCAAACCCCCTGGCGCTACAGTCTGAGAAAGGTGATCTTAAGGCGGTTTTGACTAGGAAACCACCCACCAAGTTATGCCAAGAGGCTTCCGGTGGATGCCAAGAAAATTAGTGCCTTAACTTAAGCAGGCACTGGGCCAATTTTCATGGTTCCACTTACAGGCTGTGCTGAAATTTTAGCCAAATGCCAAGATACGTTTCCAGTTTGGCAATGGTTTCAAAAAAAATAAATAAATAAAAAAAACTGGACTCTAAAAGGCAAAAAACAGGGATAAAATGCAAACCTTCAAAAAAATTTCCCCTCTAAGCTTGAAGCTTTTTTTTCTCAAAAGACATCGACAGAACACAGCAAACAGCTAACAAACTTTATTAAAAGAAACAAATTGAAATTTCTCACAAACACAAAACACACAGAATACAGCCCCCTTACAGTAAACCCTCCTAACAGAGAAGACTGCGAGTTTCAAGTCTTCTCGTTCCGGGAGTTGAGAGCCAGTGACCCCGTTTCACACTGAAAAATGTTCGTGAGCCACAATGCGCATATTTCACCCAGTTCAGTGCAACCAGCGCAGACACACTCCACTACACAAAACGAAGGTGGAACCCAGGTGAGTGTCGAGTTTGACATTTGATGTGACTCACGGGTCACGGGTTATAAAGCCAGTACAAGCTTCAATAGCAGCTCCATAAGATCTTTCAGCAATGGTGTTGGGGGGGAGGGGGGGGAGAGAGCGCAACATGTGCAAGCATAGAGTGGTGTTAGGATGGGGGCTTTCAGAGGATTCTCGTCACATCATTTATTTATAGTTATTTACAAATCCTCTCTGACTATCCCCCACCTCCACCGAAGTTTTCTACAAGGGAGCCAGGCTAGTGGATCCGGGTGAGCTCTTCCACGATCTTGATCACCTCATCCACGGTAGCTTCCCTCTTCATCCCGCTGCCGTCGTCAATCTGAAACACAACATTTTTGAACAGTCAGAACGCGCCAACTAGCCGATTGGTCGCGGGCGCGCAGAACAGGCGAGGGCTCTCTGACCTGCAAACTGCTCACGACCTCCTGCATCTTCGCCCGGCCGAGGTCCAGGAAGCTCTCGATAAGGTCGCCGTCGATGAAGCCCGTCGCCTGCTCGGTCTTGCGCTCCGTGTGGAAGGACCTCCAAGTGGCGCGGGGGTCAAGGAGGCAACTGGCACCAATAAGGCCCTCAAGTATATGTGACTTTATCGCTCATGACAGTATAAGCAATCACTCTCAAAAAACAATTTCAAAACAATGTCACCATAATGCTCACTAAAAGAGGGCGGCCTTCCCCGCAGTCCCAGAAAGGATGTGTTGTATATAACAGAAATGATATGATCTGAAAAGAGAGGGCACACCAAATTATCTTGGCCGAAGCAGAGAAGGCACACCGAGTGCACAAAATAGCTTAAGGCAGAGAGCCATACCACACCGCTGAGAAGGATATAAGCTGTGTTCAATCTTGCCCACGCTCTTGATAACTTTATTGAGTCTGTTCTGCAGGTCCATCAGCAGGCTGTACCAGCCCTCAGACAGAGACGTCACCAGGCCTGAGACAGGGGAACAGAGAGATGGATTACTGTGGCCCGGGGTGGGGGGGTGGATAAGGGGGGGGGCCTTGCAGTGGCATCCAGATAAGCACAGATTTGCACTTGGACCAACCCCGCCCTCGCAAGCCATGCTGGCATCATAAAAAAAATAAAAAAATAAAAAAAACACTCGGAGCATCATCATGCATCAGTAAACCACAAACAGACCTGGGTTCAGCGGCATTAGTTTTTAATTCTGCATTTCACTACGCATGCCTGGCGAATCGGAACAAATGAACCATTTCCAAAAGCGCAAACAGCCGCCATCTGCTCCTCCCAACACGCTCCAATGCGCCAGTCAGGCGAAGCAAAGCACAGAGAGGAATTAAAAAAACAAAACAAAAATTATTTGAAGCCTCCAAGGTCCCCGTCTTACCGATTTTACGCGCAAATGACGTCATTTAAAACCATTATAAAACTGAGCGCATTCGATGCTTCATAATCTTATAATAAATAATAATAATAAAAAAAAAAAAACGGTGATTAAAATTACTTACTGCAAAATCCTCTGATAATCATTTAAAAATAGACATCATGTTCTCATGCTTTATAAATGGGCAAATCAATATTTAATGAGCCATTTAAAATGACACAATCCCTGTATAATTTATAATTACGGATTTGCTTAATTATAAAGCGAAGCCTTTTCTGGTTTCATAATCCTTTCATAAATAAGTGCGTATTGTGTGCTAAATGGGCAGATTTGAGTCGACACCCAGAGGAACAATCAAGCATTTCACAGATCCTCAAATCGGGGCTTTCAATTCTAATGTGGCCCACTAATTCACATGCTGTCTTCCCAGGTAATATGGGAACGCTGTGCATCACCGATCAGCCCCGAGCGTCGAATGAAGTTTGAAAACTATCAGTTCTCAGGCCAGGAGAGACCTGTGATTGGAGGAGCCAGGCTCCGCCCCCTCACCGATCATGCCGTTGACAGTTCCGAAGAGAACGGATCCCTGGGTGGGGGTGGAGCTCTCGCCCAGGTTCTGGAGGACCAATGATCCGTGGGAGAACACGTTAACAAACTCTCCCAGATGGAACACGCCCACCTCCTGCAGGTGCTGTCGCTCCTCGTCCGTGGTGGCAGCACTGTAAGAGGAAGAGGGAGTTTTGAGGGGGACTGAAAACCCTGAAAGACGACCTGGGGGAGGATGTGATTCTGATGTACCTGATGTAGCAAATTGCAGGAGATCCTGCAGGTTTAAGTATATTGAGGGGCATCAATGATAATTGGCCAACTGTAAATTCTCAAGACAAAACAGGAAGTAGTTTCTCCCCCGCAAGCGAGCATGCACGCACGCGGAGTTGACAGCATGGAAAAGCTATTCAGGTCATGCATCAAAGGCAGACACCCAGGGGTTTATCCATGACTAGGCTTAATAAAGAGCAAAACACTATCTCATTTCCACCTGAAGCAATTGGTGCACTTGAGTCGTAAGAAAACGGTGAGCATCACTGGGCTGAATGAACGTTTTTCATCACTGCTATATTATAGCAGTCTCAGACTGGAAATTTGCGGAATGGACAACCAAAGCCATGGCGTCAGACACATTGTAAATTTGCATCAGTCCGGTGATAAACTTGTGAGGGAGAGGATATGGACCTGTCTTTTTGGCACACAAACAGGTTGAAAGCATTCTCTGCTCCAAGGAAGTTGTCATCATCCAGGATCTCCACAGCGCTCATCCAGTTAGGGTTGAAGTCACGTGCAATCTGAAACAACAACAGATCATTACTGACACCTCCCTACCGAGAGGCCATTTCACATATTTGCAGATGGATTATTACCCACGAAATGCTACTCAAGACGGATATTACTACTCAGAAATTACACAAAATTACAGGCACCAATCATCCTGAATCCAATTACTGAGGCCCAACACGACCAGGCAGACCTCATAATGGAGAAAACAGAGTGCATAGTACATCATCCAGACAATTACCGATGTCATTATTCAGACAATTATGGAAACCAGTCTTTTCCTCCAACAGGTATTTACTAACAAAGTTTGCAATACCGGTAGCTTAATGGCCAACTACACCCGACTGCCAGCTTCAAGAAAAGAAATAAAATTAAATCAAGGCCATCACTGGTCACACATAATTTTCCCTCTGTATTTCTGTATTCAAACATACTTTAAGTGGTAGAAAACAAAATATCACAGAGGCCAGGAGAAATGCTTCCAGGAAAAAGAGTTAAATCAATCTCCAGGGTGTTCTTCAGCAGTGGGATGCCGTCAGCAGTATCCAAGACCTTCGGTAACCTCACCTTTCACCGCTCACTTACCTATATCTGTCGCCATTTGCGTTGCCTGGTTAGCAACAGTTGCAAAGTCTAGCTGGTAGACTGTCCAACATATTATTGATAGCATTATCGTACATTAAATCACGATGTTATGAGGCATTTTCCCTGGCACATAAATGATTGCATTAAACATAGATGTATCTTTTGAAAGTCCTGAAGCAATAGCACAGATGAGTGTAGTTTTCAAGGCTCAGTGTAATTAAAGCTTTCGCCGGAAAGCCTAGTATGGTTGGAAGTGGATAGACCAAAGATTTCTTCCTCCTCAGATGAATTTTTTTGAATGCTTAAAATTCTGTAGAAATCAAAAGCATACTGATGTTTAATTGCACTGCTGAATAAAAGCTAAAAAGAGATGGGAGTCAGATAAAGTTTTGAATTTTTTGCATTTCCTTTTTTATGAGAACCTCTTGCTTTACACAAGAACTGAAAGATGTTCAAAAATGAGCCTATTAACATACTGAGGCTGAGGATGTGTATTGAAGTAAGGAACTTGTAACAAGATAACAGAATGGAGAGACTCATCATTATTAATACTAATGTTCATGAGATTGTTTTTTCTGTTGCTTAAAATGCTAATTACACACAAAAAAAGTCATCAGTCATTCTCAATGAAAAACAATTTTAATCAGATTTCTCAGCTGAAAGAAAAAGAAAATTTTAACTAAGAGCATCTAAAGCGTAAAGCCTTAAAAAAAATTTCAGAGCATTCAGGATCAGCTCCCAACAGACACGTTCTTAGGTGAGCATCTGGATTATTGCCATCCTTACAATATCACATCAATTATATAAATCTAGCCAACAGGCAATCTTGAAATTATTTCACATCATTATACCATGTGTATTGGTCTTCATCCAGTAAATAAATTGTTAGTCAGGCTAACAAACAGGAGCCGCTTGAGAGAAATCATGCTTTAAAAGGTAGGGTTACTGAGGTCTTCTAAACCTCTGACAGCCTGCCATTGTTGCTAAGAGACCCAGCCAGCAAGTATGTGTAGCCTCCATGTGGTCATGTGACTTATTTATTCCAGTCACATAAAAGGTGCACAGCATCCCGACTAGAATGAAGGTCTGAATGACAAAGCCAGAGGTGAGCTCTGAAAGGTTGGAACCAATTCAAGTAGTAATACAGATTCAGGAAAGGGAATGTGTCATCGCTCAGTAGCCAATGGAGTGCAGTCGATGTTTCATTGTTCTTTATGGCACACCATTGAGGAAAGTTCAGTCTTGCAAATACAACCCTACATTTGCAATATAAAAACTCTCCTGCTCTATTCTCCAGCCAGTCAACTCTCCACAATTTACATTTTATGTCTGTTTTACTGCCCTTTCCCATATACAAATGACCATTTTTCCAATAGCCGTTGCCAGTAGTGCTTGACTCCAGTTCTTGAATGACTCCCTTTGGCTAGCAGTACTGCTGTACTTAACTCTGCTAAAGCTGTCCATTGGCAGCTGAACGCTCTACCAAAGCCCCCAATCAGAAGCTGCTTTCACACCGGCCGCGAAAACAATTTTTTTGCACAACAGAATACAAAGTCAATGCAAAGGAGCATCCGGTGTGGAAGCGGCTTAACCCTTGCGGCTCTAAAGCCACACCCAACCCCCCCTCGCGCAGAAAACAGCGCCATGCCCAGAACCAACCCCAACACATCAGAATAAAAAGGTAAGACCCGCAAACTTACGAATGATGCACAAAGACAGAGCTCCAGTGCACGGCTTACACAGATGAGTGACACAGTAAAGGAGTGAACTTGAGCAAATGTGGACAAACATGACAAATGCAGATGCGTAAGTTCAGTTTCCTGGCACAGCCTGGGTCCATTCATCCCCATAAGGGCCGAGGGGTCACTGCAAATCACTTATATATTATTCTGGGTGATCACCTTTATATCCTTAGGTAAAACATTCCTATACATTGATGCGAGTAGTTTTTTATGTAGATGGCAACGGTCCAAGCCTCAAAGGCACAAGGGGGTCACTGAATGGTTTTATGAGCGCGGCGCTGATCCTAAGCACATCACCACCATCAGTCAGCAGATCTCAAACGCACTGAACTCTTTAGGAACAATGAGTCCGACGGTGATCTCCATTACCATCATCATCATCAAGAGAGCAACAAGGGAAGATCTCTAGGAATGAAGGAACTCCATCTCTCAAGTAATGTTTGTTGACTCTACACCAAGGCTGATCTGACAGCTTGTGAAGACCAAACTGGACAGTTACATTTTTTTAATTTTTTCTATTAATTTGTCACCTGTCTGTAAAACTTCACATAGCCATTTAATAACATTCAAGGTATAAATGTGGAATAATATGCCTTTAAACTAAACCATAATTTCAAGATTCCCCACTCGTTCCCATAAGGCCCCGCCCCCTCACCTCTTCGAAGTTCCCCTCCATTGGCTTGTAGGCCAAGAGCAGCACAGACCTCATCAGGTCTCCCACCAGGATGAAGTCTCCCTTGGTCTTCAGATAAAGTGCCATGATATTGTTGTAGTGGTTACACTCCGTCCTCAGCTCCTTCTCTGCTGTCCACTCGTACAGCCGCACCTGAAACACCGAAAGATTTTTTTCGTAACGTAAGTAAAGCTGACAAGTATCAGCCTGGAAGAACCATTAAGCAGAATTTTTCTTGTCATATGTGGACCTTGAGTGGCCAATGGTTATCGTGGTGAAAAAATAAGAATGTTTAGTCTTTTCACAAAATAGGGAGACACCTTTACTGAAGAGTCCCGTGCTTTAAATGTAACGTGAGTAATGCTGGAATTGCCCATTAGCGTAGGGGGCTCCCCGGTGTCATGGCGAAAAGTTGGCTCTTTGCCCTGCCACCAAACCATCCCCTGATCTAATTGGCTGTGCAAATTCCTCTCTCCCTCCCCATCTCAACCACCAGGGCTCCCTTGAAGAGATTTCAATCTCAGGGACTTTCCTGGTTAGATAAGGGTTAAATAGATAAATTAAGTATAACACGTCCACACCAAATATGAAAGTAATCGGTCAAAAATTGCAGCCTGTACAGCCCCCACAAGGAAGTGTGTCTGTTTCAACAAAAATTTGCAGATTATTCCGCCAATACTGTCGCCATGGCAACAAAAATCAATAGGTGTCACAAGTGAAGTGTAACATGCCCACACCAACTATGAAAATAATTGGTCCAAAATAGCAGCCTGCACTACGTCCACAAGGAATTGTCTACGTTTTACCACTAATTTTCATTCTGTTCGGTCAACAGGATCGCCATGGCAACCAAAATCGCTAGGTGTCATAAGTGAAGTACAACACATGTCCACACCAAATATGAAAGTAATCGGTCAAAAATTACAGCCTGTGGAGCGTCCACGAGGAAGTGTCCAACGGACGTGGACGCGGCGGAGGAGAAAACATGCGGGAATCGATAGTAGCCGTCAGGCTTCGTCCGGAAGGTTACAACAAACACTGCTGAACTCGAACAGCCACACCTCATGCCCAGACATCACACAGGAACCCATTACAAAACGAACACTACTGCACTCATACAGTCACATCTCAAACACAGACACCGCTCACACAGAGGAACTGCAGGCAACACACACTGCACTCACACAAGAACACCTTAGACTATAATTTCACACACAGCAGCACCTCAAACACAACACACTACTGCACTCACACACACACACCTTTTCCCTTGACCTTCTAGAAAATACGCAGAGCACCTTACACACAGGCCGATACTCACAGTGCTGTTAATGCTGGCCAGCAGCTTCCCGTTGAACTCCACCATAGAATACACCGCACCCTTCACCTCTTTCTCCGCCACCGTCTGCAGTTTCCCTGGTGAGAGCAGCATTAGTGTCGGTGCTCAACAATAACCCAATGACCATACATGAACAAAAATAATAACCCAACATCGTACCAGAGGAGAAACGCCTCCGAACACAAAAATTATTCCCTGACAAAGCCTAATAACTTCAGAGATGATGAAATGGCTCAATCGCACCTCAGAACTCAAGAACCAACATAAACTCCGAACATTCAATGACTATGACCCGAAAGAGACCAAGTCTGAACAAAGCAGCGACCTCATTCTAAAATCCAACACTTTATTCAGAGAGTTACAATGCAAGCAAGCATAAAGATCACAGCCCACTGGTGTGAAGCAGGATTAGCAAGTTGGGTGGAAGACTGCAATGGGTAAGACCCAATATGGTCTAAAGTCAAAAAAAAAAAAAAAAAAGCAGTTGCTGGTTTTGCTCAGCAATATCGTCTCACTCTGCAATCCTGTCCTTTACTCCTCAGTAATGATAAGAGAAGTAATTTACTCCCCCACGGGAGGGGGGTTAATTCATACACAAGCAACGTAACGCGACTGTTGAGAAATAACCACCCCCCTCACCATCAGTGTAGTGAAAGACGATGATGCGACCCTGTTTGGGCTCCGCCTCCTCGGGATACACCATGGCCGTGCCGACGACAAAGTAAACGGAGGGGTCTCTGCCCAGCCGACAGGACACCATGCTGAGAGCGTACTCACTCTGCAGGAACTGATGAGCGTGGAGCACTGAGTGGGAGAGAGAGACAGAGAACTGAGAACTGGAGCCGCATATACAGGAGGAAAATAAATTACAGCTGAAACAGTGAAATCAGCTCAATGTTGGAGACTGGAGAGGTTAGGAGTCGGGCAGAGACGCAACCAACAACAGATAAGGACAATAGGAAAATGAAAGAAAATGTCAAAGATAGGTTTGGAGAAAGAATATTGAAAAAAATGGTGGCAAAGCCACTGCGCCTGCTTGACCAAACATGGCAATAATCAACCTTGAGCTAGATATGCCATATACGCATATAAAATATGACAAGGATCCGTGACAAACGGTGCTAGAGGACTGACAAGGCAAAAACTTTACAGATGGATGACAGACCACCATAGACTAAAACAAAGGCGAAGGAGGACAAGATGGCAAAAACAAGAGGTAGGAGGGCAGACACTAAGAGGGAGGTGGGGGAGCAAAAAATTAAAGCGAGGTGGGGGAGCAGAGAGGAGAAGAGGGAGGCAGGGGAGCAGAAAATTAAAGAGAGGTGGGGGAGCAGAGAGAGGCAGGGGAGCAGAAAACTAAAGAGAGGTGGGGGAGCAGAGAGGAGAAGAGGGAGGCAGGGGAGCAGAAAACTAAAGAGAGGTGGGGGAGCAGAGAGAAGAGGGAGGCAGGGGAGCAGAAAACTAAAGCGAGGTGGGGGAGCAGAGAGGAGAAGAGGGAGGCAGGGGAGCAGAAAACTAAAGAGAGGTGGGGGAGCAGAGAGGAGAACAGGGAGGCAGGGGAGCAGAAAACTAAAGAGAGGTGGGGGAGCAGAGAGGAGAAGAGGGAGGCAGGGGAGGAGAAAATTAAAGAGAGGTGGGGGAGCAGAGAGGAGAAGAGGGAGGCAGGGGAGCAGAAAACTAAAGCGAGGTGGGGGAGCAGAGAGGAGAAGAGGGAGGCAGGGGAGCAGAAAACTAAAGAGAGGTGGGGGAGCAGAGAGGAGAAGAGGGAGGCAGGGGAGCAGAAAACTAAAGAGAGGTGGGGGAGCAGAGAGGAAAAGAGGGAGGCAGGGGAGCATAAACTAAAGAGAGGTGGGGGAGCAGAGAGGAGAAGAGGGAGGCAGGGGAGGAGAGAACTAAAGAGAGGTGGGGGAGCAGAGAGGAGAAGAGGGAGGCACGGGAGCAGGAAACTAAAGAGAGGTGGGGGAGCAGAGAGGAGAACAGGGAGGCAGGGGAGCAGAAAACTAAAGCGAGGTGGGGGAGCAGAGAGGAGAAGAGGGAGGCAGGGGAGCAGAAAACCACAGCCCATCAGAAGAGACGTGACAGACCGATGCTGGAGGAACATGGCCCAGATCAGATAGACTGACACCTTCATTATAACAACGGTTAAGCGCATTACAGACAGTTCTCAGAGTCAGCTCTATACATCAGTGTTCAAAAAACAAACTTAAAAGCATTTTTAAAGGACTCTGACATTAAGGTTGCGCAATATCAATTTTTTTTTTCCCTAAAGCAATAACAGCTGTTGCCACTGGGCATACTGAAGGACTTTGCGCCATTTCTTTTTCTCGAGTCATGCCTAAAGCGCTAATCAAACAGAAACCAAACTTCATGAGGCCACATAAATGCTTCAGTGAAAACCTCAATCAACAGGCCCGATCTATCAGCGACGTGTCTTTAACCAACAAATGCTCTCAATCAGTTCCAATTTACTTTGATTGATTAGCAATTAAACAACTGATTCACTCTGTCACTGAGGCTAATCAGCAGATAGACAGTTTTAAATTTCGACAGCATGATTGTTCTTTGCCTTATCAATTCTAGATCCCCAAGAAACTGCACAAACTTCTGCAAATGCGTTTGCTGGGCTTGGTGTATATTTGGCCATTTTGTCTGAATGTGAAAAACAAATGTACATGCTTCAGGGGATAATTTGGGTTTTTTGAAGTGGGGTTGCAGAGGTGCTGATCCCTAGTCAGTCTATGACCTGCAGGAGAAAGAACACTGTAAGGGCCAGTCTGTACTCAGCCTCATCTTTCGGCACCTATATTGGATTTCCTCCACTGTAGTCAACTGCTGTATTCCTATATTATTGAGAAAATGCAGTGCCAAAAGAAAGGGCAAGGTAAGGTGCTGAAAACACTTAAATGTAGCACACACTTACACAGATATTGATTTATTTTGGGTTGCCCTTCTATTAGGTGGCTAACATACATTATTTTGTGGCTGTCCACAGCAGTATATTGCGCTACTTCAGTGTAGGAACTACGCTCGGATTCCACAAACCTGGAGCTTTCTGACCGCACTCTACCGCAGGTAATACACCAACACGGGATAAGTACCTCATACGACCCCACTTCAAAAATCCCATCTATCATTTCATCACTAAATCAAGTAGCATTTTTAAATCTCAATTTTAATTAATCTCTCCTATTCATGGTTTCTTTCTTTCTTTTCTTTTTTAAAGGTGAATGAGAAATTTTTCGTGTTGCCCATTATTCAAATAATTGGCACTCGCCCAATATCACATGGCAGCCCATAGCATCTCATTATCACTTTCTTATTATTTATGGCAACATATTCATTTTCAGAAGGCAGAAACTGCTTGCTTATTATTCAGGCAAATTACACATGAACTGATGGAGAGTAATTGGGCATAAAGAGGTGATGGATGCCGTATAACCTCGCTGGTGACTAGCCGACTCCCCAACAATTTTCAGAAGGATTTCACATGGCCTGTGATGACTGGTAGCCGTTTAGCATGACCGAGTCTGTGGACTGCGAGTATCACAGACTGTTGAGTGCTATCTGTGCAACCAAACAAGCGTCACACCAGGATGGCATGCATAATTACGATTCATCTCCTTTAGTGGCAATGTCAACAGGCAAGTGTTGCCAAGAAACACATTATAATCTAAGAAAACTGTAGAAACATTCAAATCAGAATGTCTTCCCACTTCTGCTAAAGAATATGATGCGAGAAAGTCAGGCGAAAAAAAACAACGATGTGCGAACACACAGTGCAAGAAAAATGTTCATCTTTAAAGAGTCAGAGTGGTTTTTGGCATAATTATTATCAACAACTCAAGGGTTTTCAAAACCAGGCTGGATATGGTGCAAGAGACCAATTTAAATTCTGAGACAAATTAAGCACAAGATGCACTTTACTGCCAAGATGATGGCGAGCACTACTTGGCTGAAAGCCCCATTCTCATTGTTCTGGTTTCTCTGCGCTACGGTAATTCTGTCTCTCCTCCGTAGTGAGTGGGCCGGACCATTACCTTCAAAGGTGTGCTGATCCACCACGAGGAGGCTGTGGACCTCCACCTCCTCTCCAAAGGAGGTCTCGTGGGGGGAGGTGCTGCTCGGGAAGAGCTTACTCGAGCTGACGCTGCTGGAGAGAGCCTGACGGAAGAGAGGAGACATTTTAGCACCATTTCTGCAGGACAGAGACAGATAGTACCGGTGCACTAGAACAGAGAGAGACAGATAGTGCCTGTGCACTAGAACTGAGAGAGACAGATAGTACCTGTGCACTAGAACTGAGAGAGACAGATAGTGCCTGTGCACTAGAACTGAGAGAGACAGATAGTACCTGTGCACTAGCACTGAGAGAGTCAGATAGTACCTGTGCACTAGCACTGAGAGAGACAGATAGTACCTGTGCAATTGCACTGAGAGACAGATAGTACCTGGGTACTAGCACTGAGAGAGTCAGATAGTACCTGTGCACTAGCACCGAGAGAGACAGATAGTACCTGTGCAATTGCACTGAGAGACAGATAGTACCTGGGTACTAGCACTGAGAGAGACAGATAGTACCTGGGTACTAGCACTGAGAGAGACAGATAGTACCTGGGTACTAGCACTGAGAGAGACAGATAGTACCTGTGCACTAGCACCGAGAGAGACAGATAGTACCTGTGCAATTGCACTGAGAGACAGATAGTACCTGTGCACTAGCACTGAGAGAGTCAGATAGTACCTGTGCACTAGCACCGAGAGAGACAGATAGTACCTGTGCAATTGCACTGAGAGACAGATAGTACCTGGGTACTAGCACTGAGAGAGTCAGATAGTACCTGTGCACTAGCACCGAGAGAGACAGATAGTACCTGTGCAATTGCACTGAGAGAGACAGATAGTACCTGTGCAATTGCACTGAGAGAGACAGATAGTACCTGGGTACTAGCACTGAGAGAGTCAGATAGTACCTGTGCACTAGCACCGAGAGAGACAGATAGTACCTGTGCAATTGCACTGAGAGAGACAGATAGTACCTGGGTACTAGCACTGAGAGAGACAGATAGTACCTGTGCACTAGCACCGAGAGAGACAGATAGTACCTGTGCAATTGCACTGAGAGACAGATAGTACCTGGGTACTAGCACTGAGAGAGTCAGATAGTACCTGTGCACTAGCACCGAGAGAGACAGATAGTACCTGTGCAATTGCACTGAGAGAGACAGATAGTACCTGGGTACTAGCACTGAGAGAGACAGATAGTACCTGTGCACTAGCACCGAGAGAGACAGATAGTACCTGTGCAATTGCACTGAGAGACAGATAGTACCTGGGTACTAGCACTGAGAGAGTCAGATAGTACCTGTGCACTAGCACCGAGAGAGACAGATAGTACCTGTGCAATTGCACTGAGAGAGACAGATAGTACCTGTGCAATTGCACTGAGAGAGACAGATAGTACCTGGGTACTAGCACTGAGAGAGTCAGATAGTACCTGTGCACTAGCACCGAGAGAGACAGATAGTACCTGTGCAATTGCACTGAGAGAGACAGATAGTACCTGGGTACTAGCACTGAGAGAGTCAGATAGTACCTGTGCACTAGCACCGAGAGAGACAGATAGTACCTGTGCAATTGCACTGAGAGAGACAGATAGTACCTGGGTACTAGCACTGAGAGAGACAGATAGTACCTGGGTACTAGCACTGAGAGAGTCAGATAGTACCTGTGCACTAGCACCGAGAGAGACAGATAGTACCTGTGCAATTGCACTGAGAGAGACAGATAGTACCTGGGTACTAGCACTGAGAGAGACAGATAGTACCTGGGTACTAGCACTGGGACGAACTGCAGCTGTGGCTCCACTGGCATCCTGCATCTCCACACGGCTGGACAGCACCCCAAAACACTGAGACATCTCCTGGTAGCAGATTCTCCTAACAGAGCAAATGCACACAGTGCATTTAAGCATTTGCAAATGCATTTGAGTGCAAAATTTGCATGTTATTGCCCATCTGTAGTTTTTTTAATGTATTGGAATAATCACAGACAGAAATGGACATCAAAATGCAATGAAACTTGAGGACTTTCCCATTAGGAACAGAGAGCATGAAGCTGTTTATTTTTGTATGTCAGACAGTGACTGCCAAGAGAAAGACAGCCAAGAGAAAACTAAAGCCACTGCTGACAGGATAAAATCGAACGGAAAGCATTAATAGCCGTCTTTCGGATGAGACGTTAAACCGAGGTCCTGACTCACAGTGGTCATTAAAGATCCTATGACACTCTTCGATAAGTGTAGGGGGTTCCCCGGTGTCATGGCTAAAAGTCCCAACCTGGCTCTTTCGATCTGCCGCCTAATCATCCCCTGATCTAATTGGCTGTGCAATTCCTCTGTCCCTCCCCACCTCTTCCCCCAGGGCTCCCTTGAAAAAGAGATTTCAATCTCAACGGGACTTCCCTGGTTAAATAAGGGTAAAATAAAAAATAAAATAAATAAAATAAAATTAATATGCCTGCATCGGATTTGTCGTAAAATTTTGCCCGTTTTGGACCTTAGGCACGTCTCAAAATCTTAAGCTTGTCCTGTATCATCTAATACAAGGTGAGAATTCTGCAACCAAAATGACTGGTGTGGAACACAAATGAAAACATCATAAATCAGTATACCTACAAAAAAATGTAAAATTAAAAATCGTTAAAAATTGAATGAGAAAACAATATTTCATTTCATAAGAGGACAAAAAGTTACATAAACACCAGCTAAATTAGAAATCTAGGCATGCCTAAGTGTCTAAGTAAACACAGCAGCGAAGTCAAATGTTCTTGATATAAAGGGCAAGAACAAAGTACTGCTCTCGGTGTCCCAGGGTGCAGTTTTAATGAAAGCAAACACTCCCTCCACCATAATAATGAAGTACTGAGGTATATCAGGTAACTGCAAGGCGCCGAACAGAGAGAACACACTTTCCATAATTACAAAATCATGTTGCGTCCTTTAGTGGTGAAACTTGTTATTTTGGTCATCAGGTCAACTTTAATATTTCCTGAATGATGTCATGAGAAGTTCTCTACCATAATCTGTCTCGTCTGAGGCTGCAACAACCCTCAGCTGTCTGAGCAGCACAGGAATAACATAAAAGCAATGTTTCTTAGCGCAGCTGAAGGATTGGGTCATTAATGCGAACCCAGCTATATGTCTGGGCTTTTATTTTGCCTGCTTAAGATTAGTCTAGGATAGGCTGTGCTCAAAATATCAATGCAGCGATATCAGAGTTGGCTAAATACAAACATTAATAAAGTGATGTAAGACTTAATATTTTATGAGTTGATTTTTCAATGTCCGCATTTTATGTTGTCTGTAGCAGTGGAGGTAAAAAACCGAAATGCTTCTAACAAACCGATGACAGCAGCGCGCACAGGGCAGTGCGAATTAGAAATCCTAGGAGCAGAGAATAAATCCTCGTACACATAAGCAATTTAAGAAATTAGAATTTTTTTTTTTTTTTTTTTTAAAGAAAAAGGGGGGAAAAAAGAAAAAAAGATGCATTTTGGAAAAATAAATATTGAAGTTTTCACGACTCTGACCCAACTGCAGCCTGCTCGTTATTAAGATGGGCAACGTCCAGCAGTTTTCACAGCTAGTAATACAGCCTGCACCACACTTCCTGTGGACTGCTTAACGGGCATAAATGCACTGCAAACTAGGGCTGGGCGATATATCGATATTATATCGATATCGTGATTCAAAGTAAAATATCGTCTTGGATTTTGACTATTCTAATATCGTGATATGAAATAAGTGTTGGCTTTTCTGGTTTTAAAAGCTGAATTACAGTAATGGGTTGCATTTTTCTGCACTTGCAAGACTGTTGAAGCTGTTGCCTGCACCTGTTTCATCGTTATGTCAACATTACTAATAAATGGTTATAGAAAATATTATTGTGTACATATTTTGCAAAAGCTCCAACATTTGTCCTGATGATATCGGCAAAATATCGATATCGAGGTATTCAGTCACCGATAGAGATATTAGATTTTGTCCATATCGCCCAGCCCTACTGCAAACCTACAGTAGATTTTAAAGGAAGGAGACTGACCTGGGTGATTCGTACAGTGGGACAGTGCGAATGTGTAACTTCTGAATCTCGTCGATGGTTCCGATGGTCAGCGTGCTGTTGTTGGCCAGGGCCAGACTGTGAGCAGGGACACAGAGTTACACACACAGGACATATCAACAGGAAACCACAGAGAAATATACACACTCAAGAGACTAAAAAAAACCTGTCATACTGATCAATAAAACAGCTGATGCCAAGCACCATAACAGCTCCCCCTAGTGGAGAGTCGTAAAGCCGAATGTACACCACAAGCGAGCCAGCAGTGGTCAGAAACTTCAGAGGCATGAAATGGCAATGCACACCACACACTTTTGTGTTGTGACTACTCCACTGTCTGTGCCACACTGTAGGCGTATTTCGATTTGTAGTCAGCGCATTTGGGATGCAGAAAATCAAAACTCCAACTTCAGATTTGATAGGATAATGTATTTGTCTTATAGCTCATTCATTTCCTGTTTATAAAACAGTTCATCAAAAAGGTCACATTTGAATCAAACAAACATCGAAATTGCAATAAACAATGGAAAATTTGGCAAAAAAGTGCATGAGCATCTACTGCATTTTCACGGAGACCATTTTGAATGCAGCTTTGATACTGTCACACTGAATTCAGCAAACTTAATATACACCCAAATGTGAAAGTGAGCGTTTCCATGCTTTAAAGACAGGAGTGACAATATAAATTGACCAGGCGCAGACAAACACATGAGCACCAGAAAGCAGCTTCTTTGCCGTTGCCACGTCACATCCAGTGCACATGGAGTTTAAGCCAGCTAAATGCGCATGTGAGTAAGAGCTACAGGCCAGGGAAATTAAAAAAACATTTTACGACAATGGGCAACAGGGAATACTGCTAAACATCAAGTGATGCTTGAACCGCTTCGCCCATCAAGCTCATTTTCACCATCTCTGATGCACCCACCTGTCAGGATAGCCCTCTGAATTGAGGGGACACATGTAGTTGACCTCCTTGAGGTTGACGTTGGAGAAGACCAGCTTGTGGTTGCTGGAGTAGATGACCGTGGGCCGATCGGAGCAGGCAAACACGTTGGAGGTGGACAAAGAACGGAAAGTGCGCAGGACCGTGGGTTGGGTTCCCAAGGTGACCTTCTTGCGTTCGCTGAGGACACCTGACATGACAACCCGCATCATCATAATGAAAGGATCACAGCCCATACAGCATCACCCTGACAGCACTTACACAGTAACCGAACTTTAGAGGACAGTTCTTCGGACAAATGGCTCCGTGTTCCCGCCAGATAAAGCATATTCTTTTGTGCAGGTACATTAGAGCGTGTGCATTGTGCACATGTCAACTGTGCATTTAGAAACCTATCAATGTGCAGTACACAGCCAAGTAAAGATATTCGTGTCTAAAACATTTTGAAGCATCAGGAAATTCACTTCAATACACTAACAAAGGTGGCCTGCCCTGGAGCTCAATCAGTGACCAGACTGCGCAGTCCAAATCATTAACTGAAGGCCTGTAAGTTGATGGCTGAACCATTTCTTCCAGAGTCACTGACCCGTCTGAAGGTCCAGCCCAAAGTAGAAGAGCGCTCCATCTCCCAGGGCACAGAGCAGGTAATGGCTGCCCTCAAACGTGGTCATCAGGATGGAGCGAGGGATTATCTCTGTCGAAGAGCAAAACAGGGTGAAAATGGTACCCTCCTATTAAGGTGTCAACAAATCAAGATGCTTTTGCCACTAAAGTTGCAGCCGGTAACTTTTTTGTTTACTTGGTAAAAATGTCATAATACCCTTTCAGTTGATTGAAGTGGCCCGAGGGCAAATTGGGATTACTGCCTTTTCCCCCCGTCTGCATATTTGGAATCTAAGGATTCTACCGCTCCCATTAGCTTCATCCAATCAGGGTCTCACTCTGACCTCTCCACTCTGATTGGTTGATGGACTGTCCGATCATGTCGCAACCAGAGTTTCATAAGCATTCACAAGCAACTTGAGACAGCAAAATTGCAGACAACAAAAATCCAGACGCATCAAAATCACGTCTACCTTTGAATTCCTCTGTCATCAAAAACTGCATATACCAGAAATTGTATATGGAAATATACAACATATTATATATAATTATATTATATATGGACCAAGGAAATTGTAAGAGGTGCACTGAGCAAGAATTAAATCCAAGTCAACATTGTGTGGTTTTCAAAAGATCTTTGGGATTTCAGAGGTTCAAAATCAAACGCCGAAGTTGCTGCCTTTCTTTGAGATGAGCAACTAGCCATGTGATTTTACAACATTACCCTTGTGTCGTGAAATAGGCAACATTAGTCTGGTTTTATTTACTGCAGCCTGCACAAACCAAGCCTGAGTGCTCGAAAGATCTACAAGAATTGTGCCAGCAAGTAGCTTTTTCACAGGCTTAGCACTGTAGTACTGGTCTGCACATTTATTTACAGAGACAGAGCTCCAGTAGCAATAATGTTAAAAAAAATCCATCTGTAGCAGAATGGTTGACAGCATGTAATATGACGAAACTATAGCTCTAATAACCAGAGCCCACATGTGTTTGATAGTCTTGTGCAGCCGCGGGGCTTTGCATAGCGTAGCCTGGCGAGGCGGTGAAAATGTAGCCAAGTTAGTCCGCACAAAAGACAAATCAGAAGGTAGCAGCTGTGAGGCGGATTTTACTCTTCAGAGAACAGGGATGCAAACTAGTCCCTTCTCATGTACTTTGCCTCCCTCCTCCCGCAGCTGGACCTGGAGTGAACATCACTGGAGCCAAGGCTCTCATCCTCTACAATCTAATACTGCAAAAAAGTTTATGTAATTGGTTGCTGCGTCGCTTTTGTAACATGTACAGATGCGTTTGGTAGCTAATGATAATGTCTCAATCAAATTAGCGTTCACTCGCTCAGCCAATATACAGCCGCTTTTGTAACATCTTTGGATTACAAAGCAAAATTCCAATGACGGCGAAATGGCATAGTACGTAAGTAAATGATTTTACTTCTTTATTACCAGTGTTTATTACTTCACACTCAGACATACTGGAGGCTCCTCATGCATTTCTGTTCACCGCCTGTAAACAGAACTCGTGAGTGAGCATTGATTGGGCTACTGGAAGGGTGGCGTTCATGGTCAAAATTCTTGCTCTTTTTTCGATTAATCCGACGTCAAAATATTATTTAACTACCTTTAAAGTATTATTTAATGCAGCTGTTCGCCCAAAGAACGAACTAAGGTAGGCTTCCATCACCTATTTAGTCATCCAGAGTTTCATTGAGGTCTAACCAGTTTTCTTGATATTCGCAACTGTGGTGGTTCAATGGACATCAAAGGGTGTCCGCTTTCTGCAGAATCAAAGCCAGACTCAAGGTATCGCAGATCCCCAGTGCAGGATTTCGAATCCACAGCGTCATTCGTATTCTCTTTCTTATACAAATTCTTCACTTTTCCTCCTGGTTCACCGTCAATCATAATCAAAACGAACCTTACATTAAACGCACATGGATAAATGCAGGTCTGAAATGCCCTCTAGCATGATGCCACTTCATATTGCAGGATTAGCTAATTAGCATGTTAACAGGGCAAAGAAAAACCTAACTGTGGTCCTTATTACAGATTTGCCAGCGCTCTGGGTTTTACGCAGTGGAGTTACACGGCTAAGCCTGTAATCCTGCTTCACGATAAAAGGTCTCTGACATTTGACAAGCATATAATCATGCGTTTGGAATTCCTCCCAAGGGTCACTCCCTTCCCAGCGCCTCTCTCCTCCGTCACTCACCTCCTCCCAGCATCTCCTTGTGCAGTGCGGTGAAAGAGGGCAGTTTGAGGATGCGGGCGGAGATGTCCGTCCACAGACCCACGGCGCAGAGGGGCGACTCCCCGCCCTCCCCGAGGGGCGTGATGTCCAGGCAGGCCACCTCGTGCTCCATCTCTGTGCAGCTGATGCAGTGCAGAGGAACATTGGTCCCAACAGACCAATCAGACCACATCAACGCACCCCCCACAGACCAATCAGACTTCAAATACAAGTAATCAGAGCTCAGGGATATTTCTGATATAGAGCCAATTTACCATCAGCCATCAAACGCAGAGGCTAAATAAGGCCTCTTATTACACCCCCACCCCCACAACACTTGGCAACTGAACACAGAATCTGATGGAAAAAAAATCAAAGAAAGAAAATGCTTTTTATTGCATGTTTCCATCAAATATGGTTATGCAAAAGCCCAGAAGAGGAGAAAGCAAGATTGTATAACAGAGAGAGAGCCAGCCGCCCATTTTTGGTTCTCTGAGCTGCAGTACGTGAATTCGACAGGCAGCCCGTCATTCCTCCACACATATTCTCAAGTGATTCGTCAGCTCTTCCAGTTCTATCAAATATAAATAGCTTTCAGCAATACGGCAAAACTTCCACTCAGGTTTACTTTGCACAAAATCAGAATATTGAAAAAAAAAATAAAAAATTTAGATGTAAACTTGATTTATTTACCCCGAAATTCAACCAAACCATAACGCTAAGCAGCACTCTCAGAGGAAAGGACCGACACTCGCAGAGATTTAAAAGGAAGCCTCATTTCAGGCCCGTTTGTACAGACACAACGTAACGAGCCACATCCATTAGAGCGCTCTGTGTATGCCATGTTTGTAAGTAGAGTGTACACACAGCTGGCATCTAACTGACCCCCCTCCAATGCATCCTGAGCGATTAAGTGTGTATAGGCTGTAAGTACCCACGGACGTTTCTACTCTCCCTTACACATACAGCTTGCATTAGTGTGCATTTTCTGCACGCGAGTACCTTATCTGTTTGAGCTCTCCGCGGTGGATCTCCAGGTAGTAAAGCACTCGGCCCACAGCCAGCACCACCTGAGTGGAGTTGCAGGCGGCGACGCTGATGTTTCGGCCCTGTGGCTCCTTCCACTCGCTCACCAGGGCTTTGGTGTCCTGCATCACGAGCCGCACCGACCCCGAGGTGATCTGCAGACCCACAGCCAGCCCTCGAACGTTAGACAGGCCCCACATCTAGGAGGCCTCGGGCCACACGGCATCAGTTCCTCCCGCAGACAGAATCTCATGAGCATTTGGGACACGTACCCTCACTCCTCTTAGTAATCAGCTCAGCAGAGTGTGCACTCCCCTGCTAATCCATGTGACTATGGACCATGCAAAAATTGGTTATGGAAAAACAACTGCGCAAAATACATCTACATGATGTACACACCGAGCCTCCAGTTCAGTGAAAAACTACAACCGTAACGCAATCAAAAGCCATCGCTTCAAACCACTACACCCACAATTACTCCTCCTCGCGAAGTCAACCACCTGCAAAAACTGCAATTAATCTTGTATGCAAATTACCAGCGCTTTTAACCAGGGACAGCATCTGCAAGCAGAAATCAAACTACCACCTCATTTCCAGCTCCTGCCCAACATTACACCACTAGTGCACTACAATTACATCACAGGAGAACATCTCGCTTCCAAACATAACTTAACCATTGTTACAAAGTTAACTTCCCAGCTAGTCATCAACATGCTAGCCGCATTCTGCAATTATATTAGCCCATTAAGACTATAATTTGTTCATAATGAGCCATAGATTGAAATACAGGGGCGCTGAATGAGTGTAAACACCTTTGATAAAGGTAAACAATTACAGCTCTGTTCTACAATATTCAGTATGACTGTCGCCAATGAGTTCCACCCTTCAATTCAAGAGTCTTCGATTATTTCCCCCACCCCCGCCCAGTTTAGAGGATTCAGCCCGTTTGTGGTCACATAAGGCGCCTCATTACTCCAGCAGTGACAAATTTGGACCAAGACTGCCAAGGAACAACCAGGACTGTTGTCTAGAACATTATATAAGCGAAATATCAAACCTAAGTAAGAGTGTTAGAATTGCGACTTTTCACTTTCTGTGAATAAAATGCAGTATTCAGTGAGAGCAGCACCGTGAGCATATGCATCTCGGCGCAAGTCAAATTTGAGAAAACAATGAACACATTGCGCCTGACATTCACAACTGGATCGAAACTCCATGTGATGGGAGAAATTTCCGGACACGAATACACAATGAATGCAACGCTGCAAAAAAACAGCCGCCATGAAAATAGGCAATAGGCGGAATAGGATAGCAAACGACTTTCAACAAAATGCAAGCAGGAGAGCATCCCTGAGCATTATACTCCAGGCAGACAGCCGAAGTCGCGCTGCTGCGTGGATACGTGCGCACCGCACCTGAATGAGTTGCTGATGGGTCACGTTGCCGCAGTAGAAGGTCTGCTGATTGTCCACAAACCCAGGGAGCTCCGTCTCCTCGACCTCCTCGCCGCTGAGCATCAGCACCCTGGCAGACGGGCAAACACATGACAACATGGAGGCGCATCCTGAGAGTGACTCCGGGTCTCATACCATGAGCCACACTGACGCAATTGAATCCACGGCCCAATTTACAGCCCCTGTAAGACCAGTGCACTACTGATCAAAAGATTCAACTCACACCAGGCGCCGAGACCTGATTTTACACTGACATTATGACCAAGAATAAACCTAACCTACTTTCAGCTCAACTTTATGAGCAATCACAAATTTTTTCTAGACAACAGCTTCCTCCAAGTGTTAGTTAATGAATGTTGTGAACTTAAGAGTACAAGCCAAAATAGAAACCGTTAGAGCCAGGATCAACCTGCCCAAAGGGGAGGAGTACCATTTTCATATTGTTTTTTATCTGTGTGCCAACAGTTCAGTGTTTTCATAAATTTTCATAAATGTGTGCAATAGTCCAAGGATCAAATGACTAAATATTGGACCCAGTTAGGCTGAGGTCAAGAACAAGATCACTGATAAACTGATAAAAATTATTCAAATACCTCGCTCACTGAAGAGGTTGTTATTGAGGGTATTATATAAATCCACTGAATTTGGGAACAAGCTTTTCTGGATGCCTTTTTAAATTTTCAGCACAACACATCAAACAGCAGACGCATTTTTTATTAATTTATTTTCTTAAATCACCCTTATAATCCTCTGATCATTTTTTGATGTGCAAGAGAGGATTCATGCACTACAGCAGAGATGAGTGTTTCAGCAAGATTTCTTAACAGCCATTTAATAATTGAACAAAGAAACAATCTCCAACCCTCTCATTCCCTCATGACCACTGATACACCGCCAGCTCTTCTGATCACTTCCCTCCATATTTTTTTTTTCCCCTGCAAAGCAGATATCTGCAGCACATAGCTACACATACTGGAAGTTGTCACGCTGACAGAACTGCCCAGAGGCTCAATACACCTTTTTAAATGCATGGACTGTGGAATATTTGGACTCATTTGTTGAATTTTGAATGACAGCAAGCAATCGCATAAAAGTGCTTTTCTTCCAACATTTCCCACCCCACGCTGACAAAGCCTCTCCGCAGTGTTCATCTCAGACCTCATCTGATCTGTTTATTGGCTGAACTCATTTAGACTGGCGATAACACATTTGATTAGAATGGTTTCCATTACACCATTCTAATACCGCAAGCTCTACAAGCTTATACTTGTGAATCACTAATGGTGCAGAAAAATAAATGCAATCCTTCGCTTTCTCTCCAGGGCAACACTGAGACCGTTGCAACTGCTGTGGCAATTGCTGGTCGTGTCATTACTTTAGTCAGCATCGAAAGGTTTCGCTTGAGCTAAAGGTCTTAATAAAATACAGCCAATCAACCATTTGTTTCTAAAGGTCACAGTCATTCCAGTGCCTCCAGGCAGCCCTCGACAACAGCTGAAATTTATGTTTTAAAGCAGACATGTCCGAGTTTCTACTAGATGTGAAGGCAAAAATATAGAGAACTGTAAATCTGTCCTTAAGCAAATTTGCCAAATTTATGCTCCTTAAGGCACATCTGTGATTCAAAAATGTGTCCTGGAGGGGGAGTCGCCACACAGACCTTGTGAGAAATTGCGGCGAACCAGTTACACCAGTTATATGGGTAATAATGCCAAATTAGGAAAGAACAAAGCTACCAGTCAATGAGGCTCATCTGAATTATTCATGAGTTTACCGGCAGTCAAACTTGGAATTGCATTTGCTTGCTGATGACAGTCATCAATAAAATGGACCTCCAGCAACTACGAAGACAATGGTAAAATGGATCTGACATTTGACAAGGGGGGGGGCACTATGTGCTACGATGCAAACATCCTTTTACATGTGTTTCATGGTTTAAGCAGCTGAACATGGCTACACAATCGGGGATAAATTTTTTCATTCAAACATTTTAAATCTGGTCACATGACAAATGACAGCTAACCCGATTGGGTTGCTTGAAGCCCTTCGAAATGTCTGACAAATCTCAGGAAGACCGCATATGTCAGTGTCAGACATGAAACCTTTTATCGGCCAATCAGGTCACGGTACTTTCATGAATATTAACAAGTCTTCCTCTGCCAATCTGCATTTCGGAAATTGACGGGTGCTGTCTACAAGTAAATGAGTTCATAATTTCGAAGATATATAGGCTGTTGAAAACTCATTAAGATGATGGCTGCAGTGCCTATGGGTACAGGAATAGGTCGGAACAAGGCCACAAATTTACACGCTCCCTGCTGATCCAGAGAGAACTAAAATATGTTCTATTAAAATCCATCGTGAAGGATGGAAACTAAACTCATCGTTTCTTTGTGAGGCTAATCCATCCCCCTCCAGTCATTAATTTTGATCAGCGGCAGGGATTCATTTAATCTCGGTTTCTGGCTGAACTAAATTAAATATAACTTATTTTGACCACCTAATTAAACCCACACAGAAAATCAATTGCAGCTCAAGAGTATGCCATGTTTAAAACATTTTCACCACTTCACCCACATAGTAAAAATGTCAAAAGGAATGACATGATAAAATGCGCAGTTTTGCAAAAGCACTTTGTCAAATGATTACAAGCAACAAAAATTACCATAAACAAACAATAAACAGAGGAAAAAAAACTGTATAAAGGGATCCTAATTTTACACGACAAAAAACTGCCTAAAACACAATAAAATGCATTTACAGAAGACAGTGAAATGCATTACACTACAGCTGTTCATTGATCATTTTGTACCCCATTTTCTCTCTACACAAGTCCTAACATTTTTCCCTCTTGTCAATTCTATTACCAACTGGTTTATTGTTATTTGCCCTAAATTCCCTTCTGAGAAATGAACAAAAAAAATTTCCATTGAGGGAAATGGCTGTTTCATGCAATGGAAGCTAAATGGCTTCAAATTGAGATGTTGCGACTCTCTCTCGGGACTTCAGTGTAGAATAGAGGACTGTGGTCAGATTTAGTGAGAAGAAAATCATGTATGCCCTCAGTGTCAGTAATTGCTTGAATCATAAATTTCATCTCAACACAGCAGCCTACTCATCCATGGGACTCAGTTTAACAGGTTTGTTGAGAAAGTATAACCGTTATGCCATTTGCGGCAGTCAAAATACTTTATTCAGTCCTGAAGTGTGTAGATGAGCTCAGGGCACAGGATACAGGTAATTGAAAGGCTGTGCTCTCAGGAAGGAAAACAACAGCTATAACCAGCTACGGTCTGGTAAAAAGTCTGCAAAAATGGCCTAAATCTGGAGCTCTCCCAACTATGATTTAAATCCCCCGATTCCCAAACGGAAACTTCAAGAAAAGTGATTGATTCATGATTGGCATGTAGGCTACAGGCTTGTTCACCAACGGACTGGTCCAGGCATTTCTCAATAGCTTTGCCAGCATGGAAGCAAACAAACTTGGTACTGCAAACACACCTCTGTTTTTCAAAAAGGTAACTCAGTTCTGTAACTCAGTCAGAAAGGGATAAAGGCTCCCACTAGCTGTATTCCTTGGGTCCGAAAAAAAACTGATGAGAGTGAATACCACAGAGGATGAGTTTGCTTTGCTTGAAAATGTCACAGAAATCATAACCCTACCTCGTCTGGCCCACAAAGGAAAGAACCAGCATGTCATCCGTCTCTCGTCCAGCCTCTGAGCGCAAGGGCCACAGTCCTGTGAGGGAGAGGGACAAAGGGCCGTGTGCAAAATCCGCCACCACTGAAACCCACAGCTCATAGACAGCATGCGCCCTGTTGTTTTCGTATTTCAACCAGCTGAACCCCAATTCAATCAATTAGCAGCACAACCAGATCATAAGGTGTTGATTAACCCGCGCTCTGCTGTGGTTGGGGTGAAAAATATTATGGATTTCCCAAAGAAAAAGGTCTGGTTACTACTGCAACAATGAGCGCTAATGCTCAAGGCTTCCAAATAAACCACATTCCGTGACAGCCATGTTGGACAGGAAACAATCAGCGAAAGCTTGAATGGATGGCCATGGTGACTTTACAACCGTTATTCACAATGCAAAATAATATCATTGGAAGTTCCTAGTTTATCAGCAGATACACGCGGTAGACCATCATATAAACAACCTTTCAAAGGCTTGAAGCCTGGTTACAGAGTGACACAGAGGGTACAAAGTATGCTGACCTTTGATCCCTGGTAGGTCGATGCTGGCGTGCTCGTGGATTCCGATGCCATTTCGGATGATTCTCAGAGATCCCTCCTTAAACGCACCTGAGCAGGTGACCAGCTATAGGAGATGGACACCAGAAGAGTAAGGATGCATTAGGGATGTAACGATTACCGGTGTAACGGTAAACCCCGATGAAAATGTTGACAATAACAATTACCGTTTTCATTTCAAATAAAATTATTATCTCGGTGGATTACAGAGGTGTGGAAACCACATGTTTAATCCTTCCCAGCTTCATCAGAGTCTCCTGAAATAGCCGCGCAGGTGCACTGTGTAGCCAACAACTTGGGTTTGAACTTTCTTTAAATTCGAAATTGATTCATGGCGGAAGGAGGAGACGACTGCGTTCAGGACATCCATCAGCCCTCTAAGAGGACTAGGTCTGAAGTATGGGCATATTTTGGGTATTATAAGAATGCAGGGGGACACTTGATTGAAGACCGTTATCTTGTCTGCAGAACATGCAGAAAAAAGTTTCTGCTAAAGGCAGCAATACGCCAAATCTCATGGCACATCTCCGTGACCATAACCCACAACTTTATAGCCAATGCAAAGTTAACGTTTTAGCTGAAATACATGATGGGGACAACTGGTTGAAGTTGAATGCAATGATCCGTTCGTCTAATTTATTGACTTGTCAATAATGTAAACAGAACCCTAAGTACAGCGCCCGTCGCCATCAAGAATACATACTTAGCAGCGAATATTCTAAGCTAAACCGCTAAACTTTAATTCATGAAGAGATGGCGAAGCGGTGAAAACAAGGCATTATTTAGCGCTAGTTGAAGGCATCAAAAATGCCATAAAATTTGTTTTTTTCTAGAAATTTAATTGACAGTGACTACCTGTATATTACCATATATCATTAAATGGACGTTGGAATCAACCAAATACGAGCTAGCAGGTAGATCAGCTAAATCGCGCTAGCAGATTTGTTTACTATGACAACGGTTAACACTACTAATCAGCAATGTCAGAAACATTTGCTGAAATGAATGACATGGCACCAGAAGCATTCTTCCTAAAATTCACATTTTCGTTCAGTGGTGCAGTGTGGCGCCATCTGCTGGACACTTTCTTAACCTTAGCTAGACGGATGCCCACTTGCGTTTATTAAACAGAAGTAGGTTACAGTATTTTATTGAATTGCCAGCATTTCTTGATTTCTAAAAGATTGCATTATTTGTATTCGGAGTGGCACAGCCGCTGAGTAAATAAGCCGCAGCCGCGTCCCTGTGCAGTTGTCTTATTCGCACAGCCGCTCCTTATGAGCACCTACTTAGAAGCTGTGCCAATAAGGATGGGCCGTAACATTATTTTTGTCCAAGGTCAGTAAATGGTTTAATTCTAGCGATGGATAACGCTAACGATAAGTTTGATAACTTTAATTTACTAAGTCACACGGTCTGAGCAAAGATTCTTTGAAAACACGAAACATGATTATTTGCCCTGCAAGAATTTCTAGCCAATCATTTTCTTTTGGTTTTGCTACAAAAACAGCTATAGGCGAAATCATATGTCCATTGATATTAATGGTAGACCAATGATAATAATAATGATACATGATGCTAGATCAGCAGCATCTTATTTGTTGATGATGGAGAGAATAAGTATACAATCAGTTCTGTTCCACTGATTTGTTTACATATTTTTTTTTATTTTAATGTCATCAACATTTGAACATTTGGATTTGATTACATATGATTGTAGTAGTTATTTTTGAAATTTTTTTATAGTGGCCATTTTAAATGTATAATGCACTTTTGTCTCATTCATTTAAGGTTTAAAGTGCTTGTGTGTACAGTTCTACATTTTAATTTTGATGAAGAAAACAAGTATATAACTAGAACGGGCACTCGGTAGAGCGCATACCTTCGCCGACGCCACTGAATCCCTCGCCACTGGCGTTGGTTTCATGCCGATCGGATAAAAATTGACCGAGATATGGCCGAAAGTCGGTTTTGACCTTTTCGTGGCCTTGACCTTGACCTTTGACCCGATCACTCCCAAAATCCAATCGATTGATCCTCTAGTCATGCCAAATCGACCCACCAAATTTTATGAAATTCCGTTTGGTACTTTTTGAGTTATTCGATACACATACAGACAGACACACAAACAAATAAATACACGGGGATCAAAACATTACCTTCGTCAGCGAAATCGCTGGCGAAGGTAATAATAAGTAGTGTTTCTTAGATTTGTTAACGTATTGTTCTTTATATCTTAGCTTGAATGTTTGGATTTGTATAATTTAAACCTGCACTACTGGAAATGTTCCTGACAAATAAGCTGTTAACATGCTGAACCCTTGTTCCTTTGATGCCAAGAGTTGCACTTTAGAGAAGGTTTTGCCTATATTTTTGAAATATAATAAACACCTTTACATTTTCAAAAACTATTTCAGTTTGTGTAGGCCTATCAGTGCTTTCTGCCAACACAAAGTGGGAGGGGGATATAGGTTTGACCTCCGTCCGTCCGTCCGTCCGAGATAAAGGGGACTGCTTTACTCAGAAACGACTACAGATACAGTAACCAAATTTGGTGTGTAGCTTCAGACCATAAAGGCCTTGATCAAGTTCGAAAATGAGAAGCGCACGATTGGCGGGGGATGTTGTAGACCATGTCGACTTGTTAAAAATACCGTGATAATACCGAAAACGTGGGTAATTTTGGTCACAATAACCGTGAGGTTAAATTTTCATACCTTTACATCCCTAGGATGCATACAAGCCTGCATTGGCACAGACCCCGCACACAGTCTGCATTGGCACAGACCCCGCACACAGTCTGCATTGGCACAGACCCCGCACACAGTCTGCATTGGCACAGACCCCGCACACAGTCTGCATTGGCACAGACCCCGCACACAGTCTGCATTAGCACAGACCCCGCACACAGTCTGCATTAGCACAGCGCTACCACAGGGCCTGACTTTGCACAGCACAACGGGAGGATATGCACTGGGATTAGCTCAGCGCAGAAGGTAATCAGCAGACCAACATCCAAACCTACCTGTCCTTGGCCCTGTCTCTCCAAGTCGACGACACACATGTCCACAATGGGTCCCAGGTTGGTGAAGGTCTCCATCACCGCAACATATGAGCCCTGATCATTGCTGTCCACATTTAGCTGCAACACACATATAGTAACAATGCTGATAATTCTGCAAAGATAGCATTAACAGAATAACAGGCCCTTCCCTGGTGGGACAAAACATTCTCAATGTCACCAGAATGTGTCGTCAGTTTTGAAAAATTGCCTCTTCATCAAAGTAACATTATCAAAATATTTAGCTTTCACATGGTTACTCTCAATTATTTGCAGACAGTTGACCTTTGTTTTCTCAGGGGTCCCAATTGCTCATCTCAGTAGTAACCTTAATGAGGCAAAATAAAAATTAAACATCAGAAAACTTAAGCTGGACTAAAAGGAAATTCTACCTACTTACCAAAAAGTAAGCAAGCTAACAGGAGTGGAAACCCATTTGAACAAATATCATAAGAATACAATACACACATTTAAGGGGACGGTCTCATTTTGTTCCATTTTGTTCAGAAAGACAGCTAAAGAGAAGAGATCTGGAACAAGCACCAAATGTTTCCAGAGTAGGAAAACAAACATGTAGGACAGTGCTTGTTCACAGATGCATGGAATTAAATACACCTGAGCAAAAAGTTTAACTGCATAATTTTTACATTGCTAAAACTTCGTAGCATCATGTAGTCCCAGGTAGTCATTTTCATACTCAAAATCCCAGAATTCCATACTAAACATACCGTTTTGTCTTCTTTTAATGTGTCATTTTGTATTGCTTTATTCTCTGGACCTACAGTCTGTAATAAAGTTTTGCACTGAATTGAATTAAATTTAACAAATTATTGAGCAATGTGAGCACAATAAGTTCTTCACTCACGAATGATTATCTGGTGCCAGAATTACTAAAGAAAGCCAACTGCCCCGAGGCAGCAAGCAATATCACCCATTACTATTGAGCACTGCAATTTAAAAGATCCACTTTGGATTTTAGACACGTCCTGTAAAATCTGTATTAGTCATGCAATATTCTGTGCATGCATCAGGCCTCAGGAAATCACCAGTGAAATATAATCAATCAAATCTCAGTACATGGCAGGAATGTCTAATCTTAAAGTTACAACAGATTTTAAAAACATTTACAAATTTAAACACACTGAATCAATGTCATAACAAAAATGGTATCATAAGGTGGTGTCAAAATGCAATTTTTTTTATATGAAAAATGGACAGATTGATGGTTCTACAAGCAAGACCTATAGTTTGGACTATATTCTTCCAGTTCATGGCGAAAGGAAAGCAGGCATGTGATTTGGGTGAAGTGAAATTATCTGAAAATTTAGCCAGGGGTCTGGGTCCAGGGCAGCGCCCTGGTGGGGGGGATATGAGAGGGGGGCGAAGCCCCCTGAAGCTCCTAGGTTGAAGTGATTTTTAGTGCCCTAAGAATTCAATAAAATAATAATATACAGAATTATTATACAATGTATATTCAAGCCAACAAACACATGCAATATTTGATTTCTAAGTCAAGTCAAAATTAGTCACAAGCTCCAAGCTTGTGAAGAATTTAATCTGCCACTACTGCACTCAGATAAAAGTCAAATAACATTCACTGAATACAGCCAATATATCAATAAAATCATTGCATTCTTAGTCAACTCCAAAATGATATCACAAAGTCACATGCTCATGGGATTTTATGAATTTAGACTTCCCTGAATGAACTGTGTAATAGCAAAAATAAATAAACCACTAATAAATCTTTTTTCTTTATCCAATCATCTGTAGAAACCATCTATGAGTTCTGTGAGTATTTCAGCTTCCAATTATTGACTAAAAACACAATCCTGATGGAAATCCTGAGAAATATGCATTACATATAATGAATTACATATTAACCAAGTGAATAAGCCAAACGACAACGGAAAACAGTGTCAGTAACTAGCCACATTCAGTGTCAAGTGACGCTCCATTTACATGAAAAAACAAAAGTGAAACTACGAGGAAGGGCTCCTCGTTTAGGTCCTGAGGCACCTTTAATTATACGACGCTATAGAAAAGTCACGTGTCGTAGTGGTATCGTTCGCTAATATTGCTAAAGGTCATGGACTAGCTCAGCAGCTGATGAAATAACCATGATTTAGCTTTGGAGCTAGACGTCCAGCTGCGTTAATAACGCACTAATAACCCCTGCGTATGCTGGCCACAGTAACCAATTAATTCAGCATCACCAAAGTCAAAATGTAGGGTGAAAGTGCTTCACATTAAAGTGTGCAAAAGTGAGGTAGGAAAATAAAGGTCCTTCGGTTTGTTGGTAAGCTTACGTAATGCAATGTTATGGTTTGACTGGCCATACTACCATTAATGGGAGCTGGCAAAGGTGCATCAAAGAGCAAAGACGCGCACCCTCCCGCACTCCCAGGGATACTGATACACACTGAACCAACCACGCAACTTGCCAGCGGTGTAACTTACCGCATTTGTGTCGTCGAGTTACATAAAGGGACGCAGAAGTGTTCAGCCATCAACCACCGCTGAAACTTAGGCCACAAGACTGCTTCATTCTCGCTCCACTAGCCGAATGGGCTACACAAAATACAGGTATACGGACTATTAATTATTATTACTATACTACAAGCCATCTGTCGTCTCGAATATCCGCAATATCGAAGTAGTTTCTTTTCCGCAGTGTTGGAACTTGCCGCCACGGCCCCTGCCCACACAGCGTGACATTTGATCGGAAGTGCCTTCGCTGGCTAATTTGGAAACGGTTCTGTAGAATGCATCATGCGTAAGATCAATTCAGTTACGGAAATACTAAAAGTCGGAATGCTGTAGACATGAAATCGGATTTTCATGACTGAAAAATCAGAGTTTAATTTATTTATTTTTTTATTTTGAAGATAAAAAAGCAGAATTCCGCGAATTAGCGGAAAAAAACACATCCCTGGGAAAAGCACTAATTGGTATGTGATCATTTTCTCAATGTGAGAAACCAGTTTAGCCTTGAATGGAGGCCCTTTTACTCAGACCGACCTTCACTAGCTGGGAGTCTCCAAGTCTAGAGCCCACAAAGACCACACCGTTGTCCAGGTAAGTGAGACACTCAGCGATGGACGTCTAAAGAGGAGAGAAAACAGAATAACAAACCACCTGGTGAAGCTGCCAGTCTCAGAGTATTTCACATGACACTTCTGAGCCTCAACACTCATTATTTGACACCACAGTTGCCTTGCTATTCTCCCCTCCCCCAGTAGCTCTACCCCCAGCCATTCTCCCCTCCCCCAGCTGCTCCACCCGCAGCCATTCTCCCCTCCCCCAGTAGCTCCACCCCATCATTCTCCCCTCCCCCAGTAGCTCCACCCAATCATTCACCCCTCCCCCAGTAGCTCCACCCCTATCATTCTCCCCTCCTGATGTAGCTCCAACCCTAGCCATTCTCCCCTCCCCCAGTAGCTCCACCCCTGGCCATTCCCCCTTCCTCATGTAGCTCCACCCCCATAATTCTCACCTCCCCCAGTAGCTCCACTCTCAGGTCCTTGAGCACCACAGCACCATCCATCAGCTCCTCCTTCTCCAACAGAAGCATGAAGAGCCGGCCCTCCATGTCCCCCAGCAGGTAGCGTGACCCATTGAGGTCCACACGGTTGTGGCACACAATGGTGCTTTGCTGTGTAGAGACACCCATATAAGCTGAATATTACCAGACAAATACTCATTTGTCCATAAAGAACTACCCAACTAGCCCACCAGCACCTAATCATTTCATGCAGCTGATCTGATCAGACCCATTACATTTTAAAAAGCCACCAAAACAAACCCTAAACAAACAAGACACAGCTCTCAAACTCAACGCATGAAAGGCTGCAGTGTCAGCTATTTGTTGAGGCATTTCAAGACAATGGCATAATTCAGGATATGAATACTGAATACATTACGAGTGCGCGCACATTTTTACCCAAACCACAACTGTCCACTGATTGACAGGAAATCACCCAGAGCAGCAAACACTGCAGCCCCTCAGGACAAGGGTTTGAGAAGCCCTTTGTAATGCACTTCACACACAGAAAGGGTTTTAAGCAGCATTCACATTAGTGATCTTATAACATTAACATAAAATGGCAACAATTTTTCTGGAACTTAAGATGTACTTTCCCCAAACTATGTATTACCCCAGATTGGACTGAAATGTTTAATGCTACTCACAACAGATACATTAAAAAAAAAACACACACACTACGTAACTAAACGTGAAAAAACGGTGATGATGGCGAGACAGAAGTAAATCATTCACTAAGCAACAAACAGCTTTATGTGCCATTACCTTGATAGTGGGGGGCGCTATGGCCAAATATTTGTCTCCGTTGTGGTAGGTAATGGACTCCTGCCCAATGATTATTGCTCCCCCAAATGGCTCTGGAACTATAAGAAGCAAGACACTGGGTTAGAACCTCTCCAGCACAAGCAAGGACACCTACAGAGCCGTTTGTAAGGATTTGAACAGTGAGGTCTTAAAAGACCTGAAATTAATACAAGGTTCAGAAGATAAAAGATAAACCTCACAATTCATACATTACCAAATGTTTTCAATTACAAGTCACAGTAATAGAGCACCTAAGCGCAAAATTAATGTACTGACAGACCACACAGCATCATGTCCGTGCTCCATCACAGACACCAATCTAACATGGACAGTGCAGCTACGAAGAGACCAGGAGACGTGTTGCACACAATGGACTGCTGTTCGGCTCGAACCTGGGATGACCATGGATGCCTCAGCCTCCACATTCTCCTGCTTCCATGGGCCCTTGTTGAACTCCTTTTCACGGAGTGAAACTTCGTACGTTTTCACATGTCTTCCCTGAGGGTCCTGCAATCAAAAACAGAAATGCTCTGAAAGGCATCTTCTCACATACAGGGACAAAGGAGGAAACTTGAGTAGCGTTTAAGGTCTCTCACAGCAACTTTGCTCCTGCCAAACTCGCACCTGAACGCAAGCTGAAATCACCGAGCCATAAATCATTTGTGCATTACAGCTACATTTATTTGGACATAACTGCTTGCTGACTAGCTGCAGAGCTCGTTTTATGCGTCGGTACTAGGCAGTGTTAGAACTGGGCTTGCAAACGCTTCAGCACCCCATTGAGGCCATTACGTCCAAAAGCAATTCCCAGAAATGGTTCACACGTTTCACTTTTTCACTCAATAAAACCGACTGCCTCAGCCGGTGACCAAATTTTGTGACTATCTGGCCATGACAAATTTTCTTCCAGTAAGTATGTTTAGACTAATTAAAAGTAGGTTCATTAACGTACCCAACCATTAGCGATAGTCTTAACATAAGAAGATAACAGGTCAATTAGCAGACGTGATTTGTAAGTTGCTGCTTTATCTCTTGGGTTCATTTGAGAACAATGGTCCGGTCTTTGACATAAATGGAAAAATCTGTCATTCAGTTGCCTTAGTTATTCAAAAAGCAACGGCCTGCCTGAGTCAAAGAAATGGTGACACTCTTAAAAGAAACTATGCATGCATGGTTCCAGGAGGAAAATGTTCTTGATATTGCCCACATCTCCTATGCCTATTGGCAAGGTGCAAAAACACAAGTATTGTTCTTCTATGAAGACATTTAAAGGAAAATAGGTGTGCAATGCACGGAATACCCCTCAGCCCGATGTCGAAGTTTTTGGAGATGCCCGCCCGCCCACCGCCCAACCGCACGAAGGATAGCAATACCCCGTCAGCCTTGAGGGCTGAGTGGTAATAAAAAATGAAGGTCATAGTATTGAATTGCATCACTGGGCGAGGCAGAGCAGTACCCTATATTGCCTGTCTACTTGTACAACAGTCGTTTTGAAGCATTATTTTCTCTTCATAATCTGCACGATTAATCTTTATTCAATATGCAGCACAGTCGTTGCTTACAAGGGAGACAGCAGTATTGTAGTGTATCACCGCATTTAGACCATGTTATCGTAGGTGCCAGAGCAGTGAGGAGAATGACCAAAGCAGACAAAGAAAAAAAATAAAAATAAAAGTTTGTAGAGAGATTGGAGACTGTGGCAGAGGAGGCGGGCGAGAAACAAGACCTCAAGACCTTGAACAGAATCAACAAAGACACTCAGTAACAGCTCCCGAAACGGTGACATTCCTGTAAAAGACCAGAATGGTAATGTCCTTTCGAAAGAAGCGGAGAAGCTTGCCCAATGGAAAGAACATTTCGAAAGTTTTCTAAATAGGATGGGGATTGCAAGCAAGGCAGGACACCCTGTCGGCAGTAGAGGACTTCGACATCTGCTCTGCATAGACCCAACCACCCTCTGCCATGTAAGGTGAAAAAAGACATCCAGGCCATGAAGCGTGGGAAGGCAACTGAAGCAGGAAGAGAAAGGGCAGAGATCCTCAAGGCTGAAGAAACAGTAACACCATGTCTGCTGACGGACACATTCAGACAGAGTTGGCCAAGTGAACAGATCCCTCAGGCCTGGAAGACGGGACTCACTGACAAACTGCCCTATAAGCCTGACCTGGGAGAATGCGGCCACTGGAGAGGCATCACACTGCTCCCCCATTACCAGTAAGGTGAGGGGCCGTCAGTGCTATACTCGCAGCATCACAAAGGGATTATTCTATTGCTATATACATCATATACCATTGCCAAATCAAAGCAAATCCTGGTTGACCAACAGCCCATCAACCTAACAATCGAAGAGCCAACCAAACAAGGTCCCGCTAGATTTTCTTATGTCGTTTTTGATGTTTCATAGCAAGGGTGGTATGAGATTACGTGATCTGACCAGTGCGAAAGAAAATGATTTTTCTGGTTTGGTTTGAATCACAAAATTCACTTGAAATCTCAGTAAGTAATCTCCAAATGGACATGAGTCACCGCTATGAATGGAAAGTTAGCAAAATCAAGGTCAATTATCTAGAATTATGGATTATTTGCTTTAATATGTCATGCATGAGGAAATGAGCTTTTCGTAAATGGAGCATGTTCCTCACCCCATAACATACGGGAAGATTTATATCAAAGTCTCACATAAGCAGACATGAATTTCAAAACCGCAGGATGGCTAGTGGTACCTGCTCAGCACGAATATCTTTTTAAAGTAAAATATTGAATCAAATCTTTCCCTTGAAACAACCTGAATGTTTCTTATTGATGAGTTAATTTGGTTGCCTGAAAAATCTTATTTTCTAAATTGTTCCCTTATGATAAATATAGTTTTTTGTTTTCCAAAGCCAAGAACAGGCAAGCGCGCGGTTTATTCCTGGCGCCAAAAACAGAAGAGTTTTCTTCCACTGCATGCAATTTTTGGGGCTAAAAATTTGCAAGCGTTTCTAGCGATATAATTTTACAGTACTCGCCCGAAAATTAGGTTGGGTACTCGAGAGCATTAATAAACAAACATTCCGGGCGTACTCTCCAGTTAATACAGTTATGTGGATCCTTATCAACAGCATTGCACTGATGGGTACCTCTTTTTGAAGTTTGCTATGCCGTTTTTATGTTGTGCAGTAGATTTCTTTTCCAGGCTTGCTGTGTGAGCATTGGTGCCGATTGCGTTCGTATGTTATATTTTTCGGAGGGCGTACTACCCTCTGTAAACATCCACAGGTCAGCAGCTGCCCAAAATAATAGTCCTACTTTAGAAAGGGCAATATTCCTTTCCACCAAAGTGATAGTCGTCATCGAATCAATTTCTCTCGTAGATAAGTATTCTGGGTAAAATGCCAAAGACTTGCTTCTTAATTAGCACCAAGAAAAGTACACAAGGAAGTCTGTGGCTGACTTTTTAACACAGACGGATGTCCACACAGCCACATACAGTACCTGGTAAATGAAGCACACGGTGGGGACCTGGCAGCCGTAGAGGAAGTGCACGTCGATGACCTGAAGCTCCTCCAAGCGGATATTGAAGGCCTTGAGTTCGCGGTTCTCTCTGTCCAGGGGGATGACCTTAAAGAGTCCATCGTACAGTCGGAGGCCAATCATGCGACACTCTGGGTCCACGATGCCAATGATTCCGGTCTCCGAGGGCCGGCCAATACGATCCTGCCACAGGGGCACAGCCACGGCATTAAAACGCTTTACTAATTATAAAATCGGCTGACAGAGCAATCAAACAGACCTTAGCAAGGCAAGACACTCAAACATGATCACAGACAAAACCGAAGTGGCCCATAGACATTTTAGCATAATGTTTATCTCGAAGGAAAGCGTAATTCCATCATAGTGCAGACATTTAATTTAATGCCAAATGAGATTTACCTTTTAACAGTTGCCAGTTTTATTGTTGCCAACATAATCATACAGATTTTCCATTAATAAGGCAGGAAAGAGAAAACCCATGTATACGCAAAAGTAACAATATTACAATCATCTTGTGAGCTCTTCGCATCAAGGGTAATTAAATCTCATTAAAATGATAAGTAATAATTTTTTCAATTTTAAAAGACTTGTTTTTGCTAATAAACTGACACTCAGAGCAGTTCCTAATTATTTTGGACAGCCACGATACAAAAACAACAGGCAGCAGTCATTTTTAAGACTACCAAATACCGTGTTGAAAATACCCTCTAATTAAAGCAGACAGTTCATACTCTAACTTCACATCCATTATTTTATTTTAACTTGCTGGCATCTAGTGGCAAAACAAAATAATTGAGCCCAAATACTTCTGGACTGCACTGTATGCTTCAGCTAGTGCCGCAGGAAACTATACACCCAGAACGAGGCAGCACGCAGAACAGGCTGAAGCAAAATGCAGTAGTTTTAAGACAAGACAGACAGCACAGAGTACAATGTACCTGCACGTTTCCATGGGCACGGGTGATGATGTCAATACTCTCCCCGTTCTGCTTGTACTCCAGGATGCAGGCGTTGTACTTGGCTGTCAGGATAAACAGAAGGTCTTTGCTCTCACCCTGAAAATAATGCAAAGAACAATCCAGAAGGGTAAGGACATTTGGGAAAAGGCAAGACACCACAAAAAACTCTAACAACATTTCATAGCATGGCGATAACATCAGAATGACTGATGATGTGATTGTGGAAGTTATTCTAACAGGATCCAACAGTGCTGCAATGCTATGCATCATTTTGCAGAGTGAGAATACTGGAACTCAGGAGGTACTTCAAGAAGCAGATCAACAGCAGAGGTCCATTGGATAACTGTAGAGATTAGAACCCAAAATCCACCACAATCTGGGCTGAATAAGTATTCCTGTGTGATAATCAGACCGGACAGTGTAACATTTAAGAAGGAACTATTTATTTCTGCAGAGTTCAATGTTTATACTCAACAGGGAAATTAAAGCTGAAGTGAGGAAAGCTTGGGGATCCTCACCTTTGGCCGGAAGAGCTCCATTACAGCGATCTTCCCATACATCCCCACCTCTTTGACAGGCCTCAGCCCCTCAGGCGTCACCACATAGATCTCCAGCCGCGTGTTCTTGGCGATGAGAAGGTTGAGGTCCTCTGCCGAGGTGAAGTGGCCTGTGGAGGAGAACACCTTGTAGAGGCTGCGGTGGTGGTACCATGGTAGAGCAGCTATTCAAAGCCATGCTAATGCTAAAAACAATTCCAGTCATGGAGTGCACCAAGTCAAAGCCATTCTAATGTTAAAAACAACTTCAGTAAAGAAAGCAGCAGGTCAAAGTTGCGCTAATGCTGCAAGTATTATGAAAAGAGACTACCAAATCAAAGCATGGACCTTATAAAAGCTATGGACCAAATTACTGTGATTTCAGCCATCGCCTTTCCACTGGCTCAGGGAAAAACATTTTGGCAGATGGAAGTTCAGCTTTCTGTGGCCCCCCAAGCTGTACATCTCTCGAGAGAAGCTGGAGTGTCTTGAAAAAACCAAATTTCATTGCGGCCCAAACCATGCTTACACAAGCAACCACTAGTCAAACAATAATCAAACCATGCTAATGCTGACAATGTTTAACTTTACTACTTCAGACATTTCTCATTCAAAGCCATGTCCTGTTCCAACTGTCATTTCCACATACAGGATACACAGACCATGAGTACTGCCAAACAAGAACCGACAGTGCCAGAGATGGGTAGCAGAGACAAACCTCAACTCGTGCCGAAACCGCAGAAGTGGATTTCGCAGATGGGCAATTCAATATTCACCTGAGCCACCACCACTCCTGACCTCTACATACACACAACTGACATTCGCACCCTCAACATTTACGCTAATGATTTCAACATGTAACCTCATGCTGACTAATGATAATACACCATTGAAGAAGGAGCACCATTTTTAATGGAGAGATGGGCACTGCCAATGTGATGAGCGAGACAAATGGTGTAGCAGGATGGCAGAAGCAAAATCTCGGTCAAGCCATGAAATGCCCACCCGAGACCATTCTGAAAGTCAATAAGGGTAGGAATGCAAGTAAGCCATAAAGAAGCATTGAGCACTGCTAAGATAAGACAATTATCCTACAGCAATGCTATTCAACATGTCATGGTCAGACATTTTCATGGTCAGACTTTTGTCCTTCGAGGGATCAAATTCAAATTCTTAAGGTTCTCCAGCTGTACTGAGACGTGATCTTTCAGTCAGACAATCAGTATTGCTGCATCAAGGAATAATTCGTGCGACAGCACAAATGGACGCAACATGCAAGCATCTGCGCAGACATCATTTCAGGATTTCGCAGAACAGCGCAGTCTTTGCACCAAGCTGAGCTCTAACGACAAACCACAGAAGCAATCATTCTAAAGGTAAGGTCAGTCATGAAACAAAACGAACTAACTGGCTCATATCCAAGCTCATACTAGGTTATTATGTTCCTTCCCTAATGAACGCAGCCTTCAAGCAAATGTTCAGCTGCTCGAGCAGGAATTGTCACTTCCAGCCGCTTTCACACTGGACGCGAAACGAATTTTTTCGCACGACAGATTACATTCCAAGTCAATGCAAAGACGCATTGACTTTGAATGTAATCTGTCGTGCGAAAAATTAAGTTTCGCTTCTGGTGAGAAACCAGCTTTACTTCGAAGTAAAAAATAATGATTCGAATTCGGTAATTAACCGCTCACATTTCCCATCTCGCCAGCTCGTACAAAACGAGTTTATAGAGTTTGCGAGCGAGCAAACCAATGTGTTAGCAGACATTATTGCGCCAGGTGACCAACCTGCACTCCAACAGAAATATTTATGTTACGCAAAAGACAATATTTACCAAACAGCAGACGCCATCGAGCAGAAGATACAGTAACAACTATGATTAAGTAACATTCTGAATACAGTCGCTAGCCAGCTAAAGCCGCTTCCACACTGGACGCGGCACGAATTTTTCAGCGCGACGGACTACATTCGAAGTCAACGCAAAGACGCGAATGCACGCGTTACGTCTTTGCGTTGACTTCGAATGAAGTCTGTCGCGCGGAAAAATTCGTGCCGTGTCCGGTGTGAAAGCAGCTTAAGACCGTCTGGAGGCAGAATCGATGCTCGGACCCAGGACGGCGCATGAAGACAAACAGCAGGCCTCAGTTTGAACCAGACTTCAGCGACCCGCGCTGCAGCATTTCCCGATGTCGCTCAAAGCGCGTTCTCGCCTGCATTACCGCAGGGAAAAACTGATGCAGATTGTAATGTAGCTACCGGTAATGCAGGCATTGACGGCCGTCGGCTTCTGTGCAGTGACCACGTAATTGTACGACATGGCGTTCAAAGAAAACAAACGAACACCTGCGAAGAAAATTATGATACGCTTCTCGTCCTTCGAACCATCGAAAGAATATGATTCACATGGCAACAAGACTGTATTGTAAAGACCGAATTTCTTGTATACTGCCACCTATTGGGAGAAGAGCATTTAGCTCAGGGATGGGCAACGACGGCCATATCTGTCCCTGGTTTTCACACCAACCTCTGGCCTTTAATTAGTTAATTATCTAAATTAGCCAAACTATTCATGAAATCTGACATTTCTTTAAATTATCTTAAATTACCACCAAAGACTGTTCTTATCACCCAACATAAAACATTTTTCTTTGATCAAACCTTTGCAAAAATCTATATTTGTGTATGCAGCCAATTAACTTAATTAGTCAGGGTAATTAAGAAATGAAAACCTGCATACACACCAGCCCTCCAGGACTGGAGTTGCCCATCCCTGATAATTTTAGCTCTTTAAGGAGAAAAGAATGAACGATTCTGCCGCTTCTGCGAATAATTCCAGTCTTCATACATGGGCAGAGAGTAATCAGTTCACTGGTCAGGCATTGCACCAGCCAGTCCCCTCAGTCATGTCGCAGATTCCCTGTCCTGTGACAGCGCTTCTTAAGGATTGCAGTGATGACAGACATGGGATAGTGAAAACAGATTTCTTTGCAAGACATCCCTCATCAGCTGGTGTCCCATTATCATTACTAGTTTTCAGTGGCAAGCGAGACTTAGTGGGCCTATTTTGACTGCTTCATGACCAGGCAGACGCGCTGCTAAATTTCCCACATTGCAACTGATTTGGCAAACTCTGGGTTGTATGCGAGAGAGGACATTGCAAGCCTACTGCTAATCACAATTACAAATTAAACGTATCCGCTTCCTACCACAGGGATGCCGTGCCCATAACTTTCCACATGGTCCCAAACTTTCATGAATTTACCCACCCTATCAATGAAATTCAATTAATAGAACCATTCATACACAATCTATGTGCAGAAGACTGTTCAAGCACAAAATTGTGCTTACGCTCCGTTGATGAATGAGAGCCAAAGTGTGCAGGCATCACAAATAATTATGAGCCTTACTATGCACAAAATATACCTGGCCCTGAAATATAGATATTCACTGATGGACCTTGTTAAGAGAAATTGTGTTCAGTGCAATGAAAAAGTATTTGCCCCCTCCCGATTTCTTTGTCAAACTTAAATGTTTCAGATCATCAAACTAATTTTAATATTGGACAAAGATAACCTGAATAAACACACTATAACTTTCAAATGCTGAACTTAATTTACTGAAGAAAAAAACTATCCAATGCTACCTGGCCCTCTGTGTAAGTGCAATTGCTCCTTCAGTTACTAAATCGACCAATTAAACAAATTTAATTGATAATTAGGTCTAATTTCACTCCATACAACCCAAAATTTTGAGAACAAATGAGAAACAAAGTCATCTATCGGTCTGGGAAAGGTTAGAAAACCATTTCTCATGCTCTGGGACTCCAGCAAAACATGGCGAGAGTGAGAGAGCCATTATCTTTAAATTGAGATAACTTTATAGTGGTGTGCCTTCCCAAGTGTGGCCACAGGCCAGCCTATAAAACAGGGGTGGGCAATCACGGTCCTGGAGGGCCGGTGTGTATGCAGGTTTTTATTCCTATCACTCCTGATGACCAATTCAGGAGAACACAAACGAACCCAGACTAATACCTGAAGAACTGAAGGCCTCTTATGCCTCAGTTAAGGTCAGTGTTCAAAATTCCAAAAAAAAAAAAAAAGAAACTTGGAAACAAATGGCATCCATGGGAGAGTTGCAATGTGAAAACCACTGCTGACCAAAAGAAACATGAAGACTCATTTCACATTTGCCTAAACGGATCTTGAATTATTCTGTGGATTGATGACTCAAAAGTGAAACTTTTTGGAGGTTATGGGTCCTGTTACGTCTGGTATAATACTGACAGAGCATCAAACCGAAAGAACACTATTTCAACAGTCAAGCTCAGTAGTGGTAGTGTGATGGTTTAGAGTTGCTTTGCTCTCTCAGGATTTGAGCGACTTGTCATAATTGATGGAACCCTGAATTTTTCTCAACTGGAAAATCCTGCAGAAGAATCTCAGGCCCTTCAGACCCCTCATTTTAGGCAATAATTTCACCATGTCTCCACTCGAGATAGACAATTTCCTTTTAAGATGACCAAGTTACGCACATTATCCAACTTCAGGACCAAGTTTGCTTATCCACCTCCTTCTGTGTGAACTGACTTTTTGAAAAATAGACCCTCAGGAGGACATTTAAAAAAAAAAAAAAAAAAGACTACATCTGGAAAGCAGGTAAACTCTGATGAGCTCAGTATTGATGATTTGGTGGTTGAAATCACTATCAGGTTTATCAGTTTGCTGGAAGTCCCATAAAAGACGAGCACAGAGGTGGACAACAGGGGCGGTAACTGTTCCAGGCTTTCATGCAGACATCTGGCCTTTAATTTTGAAATCAGCTTAATTAGACAAACCATACATGAAATCTTACATTTTAGTTGTATTACTTGCAAAGCTCTCAAATGACCACGAAAGACTGATTTTCTATCCGCAAATTAAAAATTTTCAGTTATCTCATCCCAAGTAAATAAATGTTTACTTGTGGAGGCAATTAGCGAGTCTGGATAACTGGTGAAAACAAAAACTTACATGCTCATTGGCCCCCCGGGCCTGGAATTGCCCACCCCTGCAAAGCAGCTCTCCTACGCCTTCACATGATAAAACAAAGTATGGTCCATATTAGGCCATTGACACTGTACAAAAATGGCTACAATTCTCACTATGTACCGATTCAAATACTCTCCAATTAAAGCCACCTGAATTTAAATTAACCTCATATTCACCGTTGACAAATAAAATGTGCTGACATACGGAGGCAAAAAGCAAAAAATGTTAATGCTGTTTGAATGATTATGCCTTACCTGCACTTTCAATATGTTAAGGTCAAATTGTGCTAGTCCTCCTACAATCAGAAATGTAGGAATCACATGAAGACCATCCTCTCACACACTTATACATACATGGGCAATTTAGAGTTTGCAGTTAGTCAGGCATGCATGTCTTAAACCAGTGGGTAAATATACGGAGAGCCACAAGGTAACTAAAGCAAAACTCTACACAGACAGACCCTACGACCCTCTTTTTGTGAGGAAATAGTGTCACTTACTATGCCAACCAAGTCCAAATAAGGCCCCAGAATTTGACCAAATAGTCTCGTATGTTGTCTTTCAACTCCTGTAATTCTTAGCAATCAACATGTACAGTATGTATTTGGAATACAGACACTGATTACAAAAACTAGGAAGTTCATTCTGCTAAACATGCAAATATATTTCAGCCAGTGTCTCACATCTAAAGCACATGTGCAATGACACATTTTATCATAAGGACAAATCTGTAGCAGAAATAAATGTTCATTCAAAACAGGGTCAAACTAGAAAAGCACTCAGAGAGCGCAGACCTCCGCCAGGGGGCAGCAAAACCCAAAAGCACGGCGATTGGAACTCCGGCCCATTGGAAGGACTTGAAATCTTGAACTTTGGCGTATATCTCAGCAGTACTTTGGCCTAGATATGCAAAATTTAATCACCTGTTCCTTGACTTAATACCCACCTTCTCTGAAAATTTCATCAAAATCTGTCCATAACTTTTTGAGTTATTTTGGAAACCAACAGACAAACAAACAAACCCAGGCAAAAACATAACCTCCTTGGCGGAGGTAATAACGCTGAGAAATATTTGTGTTCACATCGCATCATCAGTCATTCATATCAAAATAATATAAAAATCATCACACAATCAAATTTTATTGTCACACAATAGAATGAGCTTCTGTAGGAATCACAATCATAATGACAAAAAGCTTGTGCTCTTGAACTCATGACCCTACCATAACAAGCTTCATTTCAGGAATCCCCAAGTTTTTATGGACAGAAAAACCATTGGGAAAGTAACAACCTGCTAGAACATTAATTTGGAAAAAAAAGGTTTGTGGTCCCAAAGGTAACTCCCAGACAGCTGCAATGACATGTGCTACACTTTTTCCATTTGTGTGAGTGTGTGCATGTGTGAGTGTGTCTGTCTGTGACTGCATGTGCATGCTTGTGTCAAACATTCTGGGATTTATTGTTCCCCACATTACACATTTAGAAAACAAACACATAATGGATTCAGCCTGCCTGAACATAAGAGGAAACAAGTGACTGACAAGCAGTTAAACAGGGATCCATTTAACACAATGTATATCAGAAAGGGATAAGGGCTTAATCGATTCTCAGTCACTGCAGAGAATGATGCAGAAATAAACAGACATACAGACTGCCCCACCGAACGCTCTGTATCAGCATAGAAAAAGTAGAGATCACCCCATCTATGCTTAATTGGCCAGCCAAGCGCAGGAAGCCCGGCCTTAAGATAGACCAGAATGCACCAGATCACCGGCCGTTACAGAGCAGGATCAGGTTGTTGACAGCAGCTGAGGTGGACTGCAGGTTCTGACCGGTGATCAGGTGCCTGTCCAGCACCACATGCACAGCATCCTCCTGGCTGGCTGTAAAACAGAGAGGACGCATGTGACACTTCCAACAAGAAAATACATCATTGATTCAGAGCTAAAATGCCTGACTTAAGAAGCATTTTAGCCTTCTATGCGACTCAATATCTTTTTTTTTCCTAAATTCACAATTGAACATTCGGAGTAATTGCTGATAGTAATTACAACAGAAATTTAATTCGTGTATGGGGCTTGAGAAATGGTTAATCAATCACAGACCATTTTAAAATTTGTAGTAAACCCAAATTGTACTAAAGACAGTGTGTAGAGAGTTCATTATCAGGGAGCAAATTCACTTCAAACTGTATATCCACAGTGTACATTTTAAAGAGCCAGCCTTATTAAATGTCTTACAGCCTTAATGCATGATGTAGCCAATTTAATTTGGATAATGTGCAATCTACTAGCATTTCTCCTTCAGTGAAAGCTATCCAATTTGCCAATACAGATGTTGCCCTTTTATAAAGGCTTCTGTAATCCCTTATTAGCAAGTGAGTCAAGGCAGTGACTCAGTGAGGCAAGCTGCGACTGACACACATCCATTCAGCATATGTGACACATCCAGTGCAGTTCGAGCCCATGATTGAAACCCAAGACGTTTTCACTGAAAAGTAACAGAGCCATCAATATTAACAATATCCAACCTCTTCCCAACGGAAGTTTAACAAAGCTTGGTTAACCTGTTGTTCAGGGAAAATGAGGCCTGGCGTACAGACACTGACCAGTGTACGATCCTCCGCTGTCCTTCACAAAGTCTTCAACGATCAGAGGCAGGTTGGCAAAGTCAGGGCGACGCACCAGCTCAAACACAGAGGGCTGACAAACAGAATTGAAGAAGGATTTTGTAAAATGCAAAAAAAAAATGCTATCTTCAACCATACTCAGTGATTGGTGAAGATGATGTAAGCTATATGAAAATGCTTCAGCCAATCACTTTCACTGACCAAATTTTTATAAACAAAAGTATCTAACGAAAGAATGTGCAGTGTGTTTGCAAGTACATACAGTATGCATGCTCCATATGATTAAATGTAAATGCATAAACATGCCCTCAAAAAAAATCTGGTGAATTGTTAGTTTCTGAAAAAAAAAATTGTGGCATCAGGTTAACCAAATTGGGCAAAATGTTTCTTTTTTTTTTGCCCAAACAGTGATTGCTGAATGTACAGTCAAGTCCATAAGTATCTGGACTGTCACTCAATTTTCTTCATTTTGGCTATCCAACACCACCCCATTTCATTTTATTTACTGTGCTTTAAGTTCTGGCTTTCAGCTCTAATTCTATGGTTATTTCAAAGATATGTATGAATTGAGTAGGAACTGAAGCACCTATTACTAAAACCCCATAAGTCACACTTGACTTGACTTGTGGGGTTTTAGTAATTAGTGCTTCAATTGCAACCACTTTAATTTGTACATAAAGCCCCGTTCCCACCTTCACGATTTCTACGCCGATTCATGCCAATGTACCAAGACCTATTATCGTAGTGAGTCGTGATGCGACCGCCTGAAAAAGCAGAAAATTCAGCCATGATGTTTACTTCGTGGCACATTCGTGATAGTCGTGGTGGTGTCGTGCCTATTCCAAGTCGTTTGACATCACATTATCTTTGTTCATTGTGGGTCTGTCTCATCCCGTTCACATCGTGTTATGTCGTGGGCATTCGTATCATATCGTGACTACATCTTCCACAATCGTGGCCATTTTCCACAAGATGATTGCATAGGAATATTCACGAACCTTCAAGACACTAACACGACCCGTCAGGACACCATTACAACACCACTACGACATTGCTAAGATACATGAAGATCCGTGACGAGCTCGCGGGCCACCACGATTTTCTTGACGACAACTTCGACTGTTCAGGACCCCTAACCCCTCCCCCCCCCGGTTACAACTACGACACCCCCACGACTTGCAACGATCTGACATCGACGTAAAAAATTGTGAAGGTGGGAACGGGGCTTTACCCTTAAATTTTCGTGGCTTAAATGTAATAGGACAAACTAACAACAACAAATAGTCTTTTCCATTACTTGGACGCAAATATTTGCAGCAAATGAATCCTTGAAGTCCTCCAACCTTAGTCAAATGTAACCATGTTGCCTGTTTAAATACCTATGGTGTAAACTGACAAAAACACATCCTCCCTTGCATCCTTCCCAAAATATTAAAAATCCATTAGCATAGGCACAATGCAGATCACCAACTACGTGTAACTATTGGGTGGGGGGGTGGGGTTCTGCGAAAGGAGCGAGTGCCAAATTCGATTCTCCCAAGAAACACAATAGTTCATTATCCACATATGTACAGTTGCAGCTGAGAATCAACACTACCTAATAGGACTAATATTCCACCACTCCTAATGTCCAATCAGTCCCAACTGGAAATTGGACATTCAAGGATTCATAGTGCTATTTTAAGCTTTAGCCAAGGGATATGAAGAATGTAAGCTGGTTGCCATTGCCAATAATCATACAAAAATTAAAATGGCTTCAAGATTTTGACTTGCAGTTGAGTGGATTTACTTAGTGCACAGTTGTGAGCATGCGCAGTGATCATGACACAGTTCCTGTCACGACCTTCATTTTTATTTTTGTAGGGTGGAACAGAAATGCAGCAGAACCCTATTTTAGGTAGCAGGAGGAGGGAAAAAACTGTGTGTGTATGAAGGGAGTAGTTGTGATGCTGACCCCAGTCAGACTGTATCCACTGAAGATCCATCTCGATCCCTCGGTAGCGCAGCACAGAGCGGATACGCCATGGCCAACAGCACACACAGGCTCTACAACAGAGAGCCCGTTACACTCACACGTGCTTACGCACAAACGACACGACACACACAGAAACAGGTGCTATGAATCTTACTAATTATTATACATGAATACAAAGACTCAGGAGAAGAAGGGGAAGGGAGCATGCACTCATCCAGACTCCACAGCACTCTACAACAAAATGAGGAACACACACACACACACACACACACACACACACACACACACACACACACACACACACACACACACACACACACACAAAGACTAAAAATATTACAAGTGTGGACAGATACTCAAAGCTGAGATATGAAGTGAATGAAGATGCAAAATTGAGTACTGGGTTGAAACGTAGTGAGATTCAGTATTTGAATATGAGGAGTATGAAGATATGACATACTTTACTGAGCTATGAAGTGTGAGAGGATGTTCCAAAAAGCGCATGGATATGAAGAGTGCAAAGACAGGATTCAGTACCGAGATTGTGTATGTAAAAACAGGATATTCGGAACAGAGATCTGAAGTGTGTGAACATGGGAGCTAGAGTAGAGATTTCAAGTGTGTGAAGATGGGAAATTCAGTACTGACATTAGAAGTGTGTGAACATGGGAAATTCAGTACTGACATTAGAAGTGTGTGAAGATGGGAAATTCAGTACTGACATTAGAAGTGTGTGAACATGGGAAATTCAGTACTGACATTAGAAGTGTGTGAACATGGGAAATTAGGTACTGACATTAGAAGTGTGTGAAGATGGGAAATTAGGTACTGACATTAGAAGTGTGTGAAGATGGGAAATTCAGTACTGACATTAGAAGTGTGTGAACATGGGAAATTCAGTACTGACATTAGAAGTGTGTGAAGATGGGAAATTCAGTACTGACATTAGAAGTGTGTGAACATGGGAAATTAGGTACTGACATTAGAAGTGTGTGAAGATGGGAAATTAGGTACTGACATTAGAAGTGTGTGAACATGGGAAATTCAGTACTGACATTAGAAGTGTGTGAACATGGGAAATTCAGTACTGACATTAGAAGTGTGTGAACATGGGAAATTAGGTACTGACATTAGAAGTGTGTGAAGATGGGAAATTCAGTACTGACATTAGAAGTGTGTGAACATGGGAAATTAGGTACTGACATTAGAAGTGTGTGAACATGGGAAATTAGGTACTGACATTAGAAGTGTGTGAAGATGGGAAATTAGGTACTGACATTAGAAGTGTGTGAAGATGGGAAATTAGGTACTGACATTAGAAGTGTGTGAACATGGGAAATTAGGTACTGACATTAGAAGTGGGTGAAGATGGGAAATTCAGAACGGAGATTTGAAGTGAATGAAGATGTTAGATTCAGTTCTGAGATTTGAACCGTGTGAACATATGCTACTCACTCTGCTGCGATATGAAGTGGGACAGGATGCGAGCTAACGAGCCACTGTGCGCGAGATCACTGAGGGCACCAGGGCAGTCTGGGATCAGAAGGGCATGGTAGCGGCCACCTAAAACATACAGATTTCAGAAACCAGATTAGCGTCAGGCAGAGCACAATCTCCATCTATTCTGCTTCCTGTTCAAGGCTACAGTCTAAAGCCACTTTGTGTCTAACCGTCAATAGACTCCAGCTTTGCAGGGTTGGCGTAGGGCTTCACATTGAAATCTTGCACCCAACGCGCAGTGCTTTCATCCACTCCGGTAAAATCAATAGGCTTCCCCTGTAACATGAATGCACAGAGAAAACTTAAGGTAACAAAACTACACATCACAAACTGTCTTAATTCTGCCATCAATAAAGATAAAGAATCCAAGGGAAAAAAATGAGGATTCCAGATCATAATTCTGTTATTATCTAGACATGGTTGCTTGACTAGGCTACAACAGTGGCAGACCTGACAAGACTGGTCATTGCCACTTCCTGGGGGTAGCTACCAAGGGCAAAGAACAATAAGTTGGAACACTACGTGTTTCTAATGCAAATCTAATAGATATAGTTTAATGTAAACAACTTTGAAATCAATTTGGTAACCTGGAATAGGGCAGCTAAATTAATAAAACATCCATTTGTCTTTGTAATACTAATGTAGATAGGTCCTCACCCCTGGCGTTGCAGTCTGCACATTGAAGACAGGGCTACAGAGATTGAATGACTGGTGAAATGACTGAGCATTCACTCCTGAAAAGAGGAAACACGGTAAGTGCACCATCATGAATTAGATGCTACAGAACACCTGCCACCATAGCTGCCTGGGAGATACTAGAGATTTGGTAATGACAGTCCTAGGTAACAGAGGTAAGTAGTTCAGAAATCTGAAGCACTCGGAACTTTGAATTTGCCACACATTTGCAGCGAGGGGCTTGATGATTTAAATACCTGCAGGCCTGAACCATCCCTTTAATGTTGTTTGGATTGGTCACCTGACATAATAATGACACTAATTATGGAAAATCTCTCCCTGCATGAACGTTCTATGTTCCTTAAAAAGACAGCTGAGCGGCTGCTAACTAGCTAGCAACACAGTCGCATCCTGAATCAAACACTACCGACTGCGATATGCAAGTAAACGAGGCGAGTGACACAGCAGAGCCATACCTTGAGCAGCAGCACTTGCCGCAATTAGACACGTCGGTTTAGACGACATTTCCAAGATTTCTTCTCAGAAAAAAATCTATCAGTTAGCTAACGAAAGACGAGAGGAAACTGACCGCGGTTACGTTACTGAGCAAACCATCCAGAGGGAATGTACAGGTAACATCAAAAGCCAGCGACTGAACGAAAAGATAAGCCGTAGGTTGATTTGTGAACACAAAATTAAAATAATGCCACCAAAAATTATTCACGATAGAGCTGTTTTTTCATTATCTTGCGCACAAAGCGATTCGCTGCTTACAAATACCACGGGCGTGTGACAGACCCTAAAGGAGTAGATTTCGCTGACAACCCGTTATGTCATTATGGCGACGATATTTTCAAAATAAAAGTACTGTAAATGTGAGAATTTCTCAAGTGAAATTCACCCTTCGCTAGGCCCCTCCCTCGAACGGCCTGTGACCAATCCTACGTTAGCAACCGTAACTTGGCACAGACAGGTTGTCAAGCTTTCAGAGCAAGTGAACATTCCGAAATTATGGCTGCAATCGAATCCCAGTTCTCGAACAGAGAACACCGTTCGTCGCGAATCAAACCGAGAACATGTTTGTGAACGCGTTCTTGACCACACCACCTCTGAGTTAACCAGATCACTAAATCATGGACCTTGCTTTAACCCTGCATGCAAACTTCAACTTTCCTCCCTTCTGTGCCGAGGCAATTAACTTGTCTCCAATTGCAATCATGTCTGGCCTTTGCATCCACTACCAATGATGCGGGCACTGCCTTCATTGTACCAGCCGTTTGTTTGTGCCGTGTACAGGAAAACTTTGTGAGATGTGGTTGGATATTCCTGTAATGCCTTATTGAGATCCAATTTGTGGATCAAACCAAATATGCGGAAGCAATATCCTGGCGCACAATTAACAAATGGTAAGAATTTATTTTCGGTAGCATTTGGTTAAAACATTGCTATATTACATAATGAAAGCTACAAGGACATACCCTGCCGCGGGAAAACATTGTTGTTTGTGTATATGTCTGCCCAAAACACACATTTTCAAGACTTGGGGGTGCCTTCCGCTCAAATTAGGACTGGTGATGTTTTTTAATTGTCATGCTCTCTTTATACACACTAGGCCACTGTGCAGGCAAATTATATTGTGAATGTAGCCCTCAAACATATATCGTAGTGCTTTCTGTCCGCTTCTGTGTGATATATTCAGAACTTTAATCCTGAAATCAACAATGGCCAATTGTTTCCTTTGGAATTCCTCTCAAAGTTATCATTGAAAACACCATAGATTGACATTTATAGCAACAGTAATTAAGGGGGTTGAGACTGAAGGAAGGGTCAATAATGTCATCTTAATTTTTCTATTGTTTGCCCTTTGTTGCATAGTGGTTGCTAAAATAACCAAACCCACCCACCATCCTAAATAGGCATAAAGTCATTTCAACAACGGGTTAACTCTTATTTGCTTGCTTATATAATTTATTGAATTTTTTAAAAATTATGTCCACTGGAATTGTTCCTCCATTTCAAGCTTGACTTAATCATTATCAGTCCTTGTAGTGTGATTACCTATAATCACAGTGTGGCAATTCATTGACAATTCAAAGACAATGTAAACATTTCTATAATGCTATAATCTGACTTCATTTAATGGTTCAAAACTGGTTAGATTGACCTTTATTATAAAGGTTTTATCAGATTTAACCATCGCAAGATTATGTATTTCAGGGGATTAACCTTTTCAATACCAATGGGACACATACTATGTCCCACCAGTATATGTCAGTGGGGCATTTTGGCCCCGCAGTATTTGTCAGTGGGACATATTTGATCTACCATTATTGTATCAATTCCTGACAGGTCTAAAATAACAATTGTTGTTGATAAAATTATATTTAAGGTCACAAAAATGACAGATACATCCAATGGGTTACTCTGATTTGTATTCCTGTATTCAGTATTGAAAGGGTTAATTATTATCCCATCTCAGCAACCAATGAGCAACTGCACTTCCCCTCAAATGTAGCCTATTCTTTTGAATGCTGAAAATATTTTGATTAAATGCAATCTTAAAATAAATTAGGATGCACTACTGAAAAAAAATAGTTAAAACGGGAGATAGAATTCAGAGAAAGTTTTCGAATGATTAATTATTTGGGGGTTTTTTTTTCCTCCCAACAATATCACTATTAAGTACGTTGCCAATGTAGCCTATCAGTGATCTCTGTCGTAGTTTAATAACATCTATATTATTAAATATTTATATATATATATATATATATATATATATATATATATATATAGCTACCAATATAACTGAATTGCATCTCTTGAGATGAAATAGTTTCTATTCATTCACTCCCAGACATTTTTATGAGTAATGGCTTTGCCCAAAGGCTGTGACAAGGTGTTACCTACATACGCTTGCCAAATCCAATAAAATTACAGTAAATGGACCGAAACTATCTGGGTGACAAATTTGATAGATTAAATGTTTGAGACATGAATGAATTACAACACAAAGCTGGAATACTACAATAGGGAGGACAGTCTGGTATCATATGAAGAGATATAATACCAATTATAGAAGAATAACATTTGATTAACATTAAGATTATATCCTATGGTATATTATCCAGGTTTTAACAACATCATTTTAGTAAAATTGTTTACTGATAAAGGACAAATTGTAAGTGAACTGAGTGGATACAACTGAAGGCTACGCTCCTAACATCAAAGCAGTTTCTCACAAAGCCTGTTCTATATGAGGGGTACCTGCCTTGTTTGGAGGAATATCCGATTTCAATAACTGTGACTCATTTTCTTTGGGATTCATTAAAGCCTCTCTTTGTTCCCTCACAGATCCCCATTAATTTAACCTTCTGTCAAATATATATTGGAGACTAAACGATACAAATTCCTTAAATAAAAATGGTATATTTAAGAGATCATATTACAAAATACATGGTAGGCCCACCTTCTCCAAAATAATGTACTATTATGATCTGTTGTGCATGAGGTTAATATACAAAGTCTTTGTGACACAAAAAAAAACTAACCTTGCAGTGAATTTGCTCATTTTAACTAAACAGCCACAGTAAATAACAATTTTCATTAAATATCTGGGGACAAAACCATCCAGAAAATAAAAACTACAAATTTAAAGTGCACTGTATACCTGTACTAAATTCTTGCAAAAACTCAAAGCGTCTTTTGGTTTGTTTTATGAAAATTACAGGATCATTTCTGTTATGCAAAAGTAGGGTTTTTCCCCATGACAACAAAACTCATTTTCGAGCCAATATTTGAATCGAGAATATTACAACTATCAAGCATGAAAATTAAGGGATACCAGCGTGAGTCTGCAAACGCATTGAAATTTAACTTCCCATTTTTTTTTCAACTACAAAGCAACTTTCATTTGCTGCCGGACCATAAAATGTTGCTCACTCTATAGTCTGTTAGACTGTCCTTAGCATTGATGATGGCACACATTCGTTGAGGCATTGTTTCAACAATCTTATGCAATGTTACAAAACTTATACCAAACCAGAGTAGCATTAATTCTTGGCCGAGATCTAATATTGATAACAAGTGAGTCAAACTCGTAAAGCACTCTCCAGCACATCCCAAAGACTTTTCATTGGTTGAGGTCAGGACTCTATGATGGCCAATTCATGAGTCAAAATGATTCCTCATGCTCACTGAACCATTTTTTCACAAGTTGAACCCAAAGAATCTTGGAATTGTCACCCTGGAATATGCCTGTGCTGTCAGGGATTTAAAAATCCAGTGATGGGATAACCTGGTCATTCACAACAGTAAGGTAGTCCGCTGACTTAATTTCATTGCTGTATTATGCTGCTGAGCATTGAGCTGACCAAATGAAATATCCCCAGATCATAATACTTCCTCCAGAGACATCTACAGTGCATCTGCTATGCATGATGGGTGCATCTTCTCATGGGCTTCCTTTCTTGACCTCACACACCCACTGCTCTGCAGTAGGATAAATCTGGACTCATCTGACCACTAGGCCTTTTTCCATTGCTTCAGAGAACAATTTTTATGCTCTCAAGCAAAATGAAGTCATTTTTTTCCCAATTTACTTCGCTAACAAGTGTTTTTTTCTGTGGTTGGTCAGCTGTTAAATGAACTAATAAGCAAAAAGCTATCTACCTCTCGCTTACCAAAAGTAGTATAGCAAATATAGTTCTGATGGTGCGTCAACTTTCTAGGAAAAAACAATTTTCCACATAGAAGGGCTCGTAACCTTACGGATATACATGTACATGCAGACAGTCAACCTCAAAGGAGGACATACTTTTTGGTGTTACCTGAGTGTTTTCCATGCCTTCAGTGAGCTGCTTGTAGCAATGTTGTCAAGACAAACTCTTTTACACATTTAAGAACAGGCAAAAGATTTGTGATAAAAACATGTATAACTTGAAATTCGGCAAATGTTATTTATTTTTCTTTTTTGTCCTTGTTCTTTGGGGTATGTAGGTAAAACAACAAGGCCACTGGAAATAAGATTGTCTGAACATAAAAGCTGTATTAGGAAAAAAGATCTCAATTCACCTTTAGCCGAACATTTCATTGAGGCTAAACACAGTATTCAGCTCCTTAAATGTATAGGAATTGAAACATTCTCTTTAGGTGATCGGGGTGGTGACCTTAATTATAAAATTCTTAAAAGAGAGGCTTATTTGATAAGTTGCCATCAGGTTTAAATGATGAGTTTTCTCTTCCTCCTTTTCTTTTGCAATTTTTCTGTAATGAGATGTATTTATATTGCGTTTTATAGAGGAATATTTCCCTAATTGATGTAATCTATTAATTGGTTGATGACTGTGGAATGTGGTCACGCAAATTTGCCTCGGTATTTATTCACTACGGGCCTGCTTTATTAAGACCCTTTAGCACATGCTAAATGTTTTTGCCAGTGCAAAACCAATAACATTGCCCATGATTGGCCAGGGTACTTTTCTTGCACCAATCAGTGGCAATGTTATTGGTTTTGCACCGGCAAAAAGTTTTGGATTTGCTAAAGGTCTCAGTAAATCAAGCCCTTGTTGTGATGAGTATTGTGAGACGTTGCTTCAGTCGGAGTTTGAAGAATCGGTGTCAGTAAAACATACGCACCACAGCAATAATGACTCAATCATAGACTCTTCAGATTTTGCTTTTTTAATTCCAAACGGCGACTTTTTTGCCCAGGCAGTGTCGGTACAGTCATTGCTACATTTAAACACAGACTACAACATTAAACACGTCAAGATGCTCTCAGAACTACTCCTATCTCCCATTTATTTTTGCAATGTGAAAGTGGGCATGCATGAAGTTCAGATATCTGTCCCTTTGGATGTTTCACTCTTCTAGGAGTTCATAATGAAACTTTTTTTTGTGATTTTATTTATTTTCATTGTGCTTTTCGTTACTCTTAACAAATAAGATAATAAACAGATTTCGTGAGTTGGCAAGCTGCGTTGATATTTCCAGCCTATCAACATTTCTGTAATAAATAGGCCATCCCAACGCTTAAAACATAGGCCGATGTTATTCGCACTCATACATGAGGCCAGTGCTGAAATTTTTCCTTGGGTCACAGCTTAAAAAATAGTTTGGCCAAGGAAAAAAATGTAGCTTTGGATACACTAAAAATAGTTTGGGCAATGGAGCAATGCGCATCTTGGCCACTCTTACAAGTGCGTCAAACGCGAATTTCGATCAATTCTTGCGCTTGGACACACTTGTATTCGCGAATAGTTACTTTGTAAAACATGGTCCATGCCTCACTCTAGTGAGTTGTTTCCGCACCAATAGTAGTCTCCCCCCCTTATGGAAACCGTTGAGGGAACTGCACCCAAACCTGGTGAAGTTGTCTTCCATCTGCATGAGCCATTCAAGTCTTCCAGGCTCATTTTGCGTGCTTAAGCAGCCTATGGACTACGCAACCTGAACCCGTCTAGCCGCAACTGACTCTCTGGCGGATCATGACAAGAGAGAAGATGACTCCAGAGCTCTAATGACCGTCCGTTCGCAGCCTGTCCTGTTGTAGGAAAAGTTCGTTCTCATAATCTGGAAATTCACTTCAGTGACATACCATAATGGAAGAACATAAATGTTAGAATATCTTCATTTTAAAACCCAGAGTGACGCCGAAAGCTTGAAAAATCATCATGATGACGACAAACTTCACATTGCCGCGACCTTTGAGAAGAACTGGGAGCTTGGTTTCCACAAGAACTGTCCGTATTGTGGTATTAGGTCAAGCAGCCGTGGGTAAAACAGGTACATTCATATGCGCTGTCAACGAGCAGCATAATTTGAAAAAGGAACGAAGTATTGGAAGATCTGTACATGAAATGACGATGTGGTACAATCGTTGTGAGTTTATTTCATGAAGCTATAGTCTCTTAACGGGCAATTTTGTGGCTAACTTCACTCAAACTGTTGTAACTTCAGCGCAGCGCTTTAACTTCCTTCATACCTGGTTTCCACAGCACTGACTGTCCGATTCATCACTAAGAGATTTATTGGCGAATACGACCCGACCCTCGGTATGTATCTGGACAGTATTTATTTTATTAATTTTCATTTATTTCATTTTCTGGTCGGCTTAATTTTTTCAAATGTTGTTTAGACAAGGCCTACGCATTTTTACTGGAATCGAAATATTCAGAACCGTCCCATCCTATAGGCTATAAATGTGTTCATTTGCAGAAACTATTTACAGACATGAGCTGTCAATGGGAGGAGATGTGGTTCACTTTGAAATCCTCGACACGGCTGGGCAGGTGAGAACAAACCTTCGTTTGATAATTTCCACATTACCGTATATTACAAATGAAATGGAATTTAAAGCTAACTCTAAGTTTATGATAGGCAGAACAAGTTTCCGTGTTTCTTGGAAGTGCTTCATATCGCTAAATATTGGCAAAAATTAATTGAAGGTAGGCCAGATATGCTGGAAACAATACTCTTCATAGATGGAAGGGTCTTCAAGTGCTTTATCAAAATTGTTCATTTCTTGGCCCCCAGGCTCCATGTTTGCCCCAGGGGAGGGGATGATGTTTACTATACTTAATATAGGAAAATGATGGGTATATTTCGTTCATTCACATCAATAACATCAGTTTTTATACAACTCAGGTGACCGTTAAGGCCCATGGGCCTTGTCTTTTTTATTATTTTTTGTTTGTTTGTTCATAGTATTTTCATCACACAAATATTTTGTTCCACTGTGCCCCAGGTTCCCCTAAATAATGTTTGGTACAGGACCATTGTCAAAATAATCTGTGTTGGAAAGAGATGTGAAAGGGCTGTGAATCATTTTGGCCCTTGACAATGAATTTTTCTTTTTTTGACTATACTTGATGTGTTTGAAGGGATTCCAACAGCTTAGTATGAAAAAAAGGTATCTGTTGAGTATTGCTATGTTGTAAGAAGCAGTTTGTGTGTTTATTGTTACAGGAGGAAGATTCTTTGTTGATTGAGGAGAAGATAAAGTGGGGTGACGGTTTCATCATCGTGTACTCGGTGACAGACAGGTGCAGCTTCAACGAGGTCATGCGCCTGTGTTTCCTGGTCAACCATGTTCACTCTACAGCCAGAAAGAGTGCTGCAGAGCTCCCGCCCATCTTTATTGTCGCCAACAAGAAGGACCTGGAGTTTGATCGCATGGTGACCACAGAAGATGGAGAGAATCTATCCAAGGGTCTGAAGTTACGCTTCCACGAGATCTCCGCTCGAGAAGGCCGTGATGAGTCGGCGGAAGTGTTCCACGCTCTCTACAGGGATGTGGCTCGGCTGTTCAGCTCCTCCCCAACGTCCTTCCGCAGACGAACCATCTCCAAGGTGATGGAGAAAATTCCTCGGATCCACTCCACCTCCAACGTCGGTCCCGCTTCCACACTGAGCTCTTCCACCATGTGGAGCACCACCATGCCCAGCTCCTCCCCTGTGAGCCCCACCCCTGAGCCGGGCTCCACCTCTACACTGGGCTCCTCTACTACTGCCTTGTTTGGCCCAGCCTCTGTGTTAAACTCCTGCTCCATGCTGGGCCCCACTTATACACAGGGTCCCTCTGGCCGCAGCTTCAGCTTCAACTCATCTAGAGGCTTCTCTCAGGACTGAGCACAAGGGCATTGATTAAATAATACTGGAGCGTTTGGTGCCAGTAATTGGCTGAATGCATCGCTTAAATGCCAGACACGAATGAGTTTGCTTTTTGTCAGGTAAATGAACTAATATGTTGTGTTGTGGTTGACTCCTAACGCTTAACACATTGTGGAGCCCTCAATACTGTCGATTTGAGAATTTTTGGCATTCCTTGTATAAAAAAGGAAAAATTATGTTTTCAACAGATCATATATCGGGCTCAAACTTGTGGAAAAGCCACATACTTTTATTTTAACACTGCAATAAATGCAAAAAAGAAAGTTGGCTGGAGTACCATTTTCTTCTGCAAAAAATGTGCTTCAAAATTATTGACACCCATATGACTTTATTTGGAGAGGATAGCTGAATTGTGTCCTTTCCTATAATGTCTTGGGAGATTGGTGAAAACTTTTCTCGGTACCCTGGACCACTGCTCCACGCATGATATTTCAAGATTCTTGAGGTTCCTGGGTTTGGGTTCGTGGACTGTCCTTTTCAATTCCAAGACAGGTGTCCTGTGTGGTTCGAGACAGAGAGGGCCATTGCGAAATGTTTATTTTGTGTTTGCCCAGAAATGTTAGCGAGGACAATGTCACTCACAGTCTGCAGCTGATTTAGGCTCACCAAACCTAGACAGTGGAAGATCGGGGAACAAAAGTGGTCTGATGAGTCTTGAATCTTGTGGTGGTGATGTAATGATGTAGGCATACTTTGGACCCCGTAACATCAATCAATCATTGCTTGAATGCCACAGCCTGTCAGAGCATTGTTGTAGATGATGTACATCATTTTTTGGCTTAACTGTATCCATCTTCTAATTGCTGCTTTCAGCATAATGTCACAAAGACAGAAAAAGTCCTCTCAAACTAGATTCATTAACATGTCAATGAGTTCAAGGCCTCCCGAGTTACCAGATCTGAATCAAACAGGGTGTCTGTGGGAATTGGTGGAGCAGGATATTCAACATAAGATTATGGCATGCAGTCGTGTCAACATGGACCAGTGTCTCGTGGGACATTTTCAAACATAATGTGGAATCCATGCCACAAAGAATTGCGGCTGTACTGATTGCAATTGTTCTTATGGTGTTCCTAGTTAAGCGTTCAGCAAGAATATATTCATATTAACTTATATTTTTGTCATTTCAGTAGCATGCAATTGTTAGTGAAGTGTTACATTTTGTTGCACGAGAGGTGGAGGGAAGCAACACCTGTTATTGTTTTATATGCTCAGAATTTTATGCAAAGATAGCCTCGCAAAGCGTGGTAATATGCCCTTGTCGATGACGTTATTTGACTAAAAATAGGAGTAAAATTGATGTCACTATTGATGTCAGTAACTAATAAAAAGATTGAGACCCACATTTCTAAAAAAGGACGAGTTGACCAACGAAAACGGCCATTCTGTACCACATCACCAAAATTTAAAGGGATCTTGTACGTATCAGTGTTGACCCACAGAACAAAAATGAAGGTACAAAATGTAGAGTGAAAACGAGTTAAATATAAGACTGAAATAGGGATGTGCCAATTTGGGTGCGACACCAGCGTGAAAATTTATCTGATCTTCACCAAAATAACTAGGAATCCCTCATCATATCAACATTGAACAAAGAAAACAAATTTGAAATGAATACAGCAAAAATGTTACTTTGCTGAGTGAGAATAAGCTACATATGTGTGTGTGTATATACAGTGTATATATGTGTGTGTGTTTTCATGTTGTGAATATTAGGTCACTCGAACATGAGAAACAGGTGCCAGGACAGGATTATCGGTCACGGTGGTTGCCATTTTTATCACCGATGGGACTGAAGAGGGAGTGGATGCTTGTTCTGAATCCTGAAATGGTAGAAGTGCAATGCATGTATGGAATTGGTCTCATCACATTTTGCGCCCACCCCCCGACTCGACAAAAAAGATGTAATACCACTTATAGTACCACTCCTTCTGAATACAAGTAATAGTACAAAAATGGTGCACATTCTCATTCAGATTCTTTCAATTAATGATGTTGATACACAGAGCCTCTGACAAGTTTCAGTTTATGATTCCTAGAGCTCTTCACAAGATGTTCTCAAGAATAATTCTATCCCAAATAAACCAATGTTTTTGTTCATGATAGAAAATTAGTGGACTGAGTCATATTAAATGCCACAACATCCCAAAGCAAATATTTTCTAATCACATACATCACAATAATTACTGAACCCCAAAGTTCACTAAAACCAGCCAACCATAAAGTTTCATTAGAGGAGTCGATTATTTCCTGAAATACGGGGTCAGCATAGTTGAAACTGCTGCCATACAAGATTTTTTGCAGATTTATTTATTTTTTTTTCCAGTTCATTGATGCCATTGCTTGGCTGCTTAAACTGAACAATCTTCATATTAAATTCTCATCAGGACCATGGGAAGATTGATCCTACAGTGCCAATTTGTACTAAGAATATGATACAAAGTGGTGATTCCAGCGAATAGTACTGACTGCCCTGAAGCCATAATTCTCTCTGGCCAACAAGGAGAGATTACTTCATGCATTTATCCTTAGACTTGATGACTGCAATGCGCTTACTTTGTGGTCTCCCAAAGAAAACCATTGGTCAGCTCCAGCCAATATAAAATATAGCTGCGGGAGTTTAAACCAAATCAGAAGCCAAGCACACATTACTCTCATTTTTAAAGTGTTTGCACTGGTCACCAATGAGTTTTCAATTTGATTTCACAAAAAAATTATTTTAAATGGTGTTACTCCTGACTTGTGAGATTTAGCTAGCTATATCCTTAGAGACCAATTAGAGACCAATTGCACACCGGACACGAAACGAGTTTTTCGCACGACAGATTACGTTCAAAGTCAATGCAAAGCCGTGAGGCGTGTATTCACGGCTTTGCATTGACTTTGAATGTAATCTGTCGTGCGAAAAATCCGTTTCGCGTCTGGTGTACAAGCAGCTTAATGCCATCCGCAGGTACCAATGAGGAGCAGTCATGAAAGAGGGCCGGGCTTAAGTGTAGGGGGCCGGACCCACTAGCACTCTGCTTAGTCCAATGACACCTCCCACAAGGATCAACAATAAGCGGCTCATGACTTGTGAAAGGGAACATTGCAAAACTGTGTGTGTGTCTCAGGCTGTATGTGCGGGTCTGTCTATATGCGCGCATCTTTCCACAAAGTTTACCATGTTATGTGAATCCGTTTAGAAGTTATGCCTCCTTTAACCCCCATGGCAACTCCTGCTGATGGGGTATTGTTGTCCCCTCTGCAATCTGTCCGTTCATCTGTCTTCCCATTGATTGTTATCGCTCTAGCAGGCGAGCAATTGTAGGAGCAGTACTAAAATTTAAACAGGTTATGAATATTGGGCGTCTCCAGAAGCCAATTTGATGTCAAGTCATGCCAAAGGGGTATGGAATGCCAAGCACAATCTAGCCCCTGTAGGCCACTCCCACATCCCCCGTTCGCCAATCAACATGAACAGTTAACAAGCTGTCCTTTGGCTCGTGACTAGACGCCCCAAAATCTTGAGCACGTCTGTGAAACCATCTGGAGGTTAAAGTGCCCTTTTGCGAGAGGCCTCTGCCATTGCCATCGCCACTGCTCCTTTTGTCCAACTGACGTGAACTCATCATACACACCTGCACACACAAATACTGGACCTCCAAACCAAATTCCAGGCTCCTAGTGCAAAAATGGTGGCCGCCAAGGAGTGGGGAATTATGTGGCCTGACGAACTGAGCTGTAGGGCCGGTGTTGGCAGCTGAGATTTACAAGCCCACCTTAAAATACAAATTTAACTGCGGTAATAATTCAAATAAATGTATTAATTGGTTTAAACTCAATTTATGAAAAGATCACCACAAAGATAGACCCAAAGCTTTAAAATGCCATATTTAATATTAGCCAAACACAACCCCGTGCATATGTACATAGCATTCGTGAAATAGAAAATCAGGACAAGTTGGGAGCAATTTCAACTGTGTTGATCCGAAGCACCGTCTGCGGCTGAATAATAACTGTAAAAGGGAAAGAAAGACAAAGCTTACAAACTGTCAGTCTAGATGTGTTTTCTGCGACAAGACAAATGTATAACAAAATCAGCAAGTAGTTCTAACAGAGCAAATTTCCAGTGGAGGCAAATTTCATTTATATAAAAAAATCCCTGGGCAGATGGGCAGAAATGAAATTAATTGATTCTAAGAATCCAACATAAAAATATTTATGCTAAATTTCGACCTACAATGACATGTAAAATTACTTTAACTTTAAGAATAATTTTAAACTCACTTCTACAAACAAAAACAGTACAGGGAACTTTAATTACAGGGAAAAAAAAAAAAAAACTGCTGAAAGTGAAAGAATCCTACATGTGGCAATAGAAATTCCAGATTGCAAAATCATATCATACTGAAATCAGCAAGTGTCAAAAAAAAAAAAAAACTATTGAAGAGACATACTTTTCTTCCTTTGATATCTGCTTCTTTTCTTAAAGCGCATCTGGACTCTTGGCCAGGATTCGGTTTTTTCAATAATAGTGGCTTCTACTCTGACTAGATCCCGGCTAGATAGGGGACAAAAACAGGTTATTGCACAACCATACAAATCACAGCATCTCCTAACAAATGCTACACAGAGAAAAAAATGGGCGCATACATAAATGACACACACATGCTCAGTTAACACCATACTTCACTGAGACCATAACACATTTTGTTACTTTGGTTCTGTCGATCACGTCAATTATCAAATCTGGATCCAAATGAACATGCAATTTACATGCTGAAGAGGAGACTGAAGGCTCTAAGTCCACGCAACCAGCAAGAACTGAAGATGGCTGCAGTACAGGCCTGGCTGAGCATCACCAGGGAAGATGCCCAGCATTCGGAGTGCCACAGACTTCAGGCAGGTGTTGCATACACAGGACGTGCCACCAACTATTAAAGATGATTACTCTACATCATGTAAAACCGTCCAATATTTTTTATGCGCCAAAACATTGTTGGGGGAAGAGACCGTGTTCATCTTATATGAATGGTGCACTCAAATTAAAGCTGCCAGTCTGTGCCTTTACCTCACTGCCATGGAGTCAAAAAATATGACACAGTCCAATGAATTATGGTACTCACTGTAAGCCACCAAAATATATCAATACAGTTGAACTTTAAAATGTTCTACACGATGCCAAAACTGACACAATTCTGACATTATACACATTATACTGCTCTGAACTTCAGGTATTTCAATATCCATGCAGAGCACTTTCTCGAGATAAACAAATTTGAATCTTTGAGCCAAGATGTGAGTTCCAGGATCAGGAAAGATTGAAAACTGCGGCATCACCACTAAATGTGCGTCAGGCAGTAAAAACATTTCAACAAAGAAATAAAATAGAGGAAAATAATAAATGACAACCTGAGAATGGGCCTTCCTATCAGGGTGAATTCTGCTCCACCGACAAGCAGTACCTAGAAATTAAAAGTATGTTTATTGGTTTATTGGGGATATGTATTCAATATGGATATGGGATTAAATACCTTGCAGTAAGCAGGCTTTGGTGTTTATCACATGAAACTAACAAGACAGCTATTTCTTTCAGACAAAAAATCCCAGTCTCTCAGGATGGTGCCTGACGTTATGTTTGGGAAGGGTTGTGCACTTAAACCCCAAAACAGCAACATTACCAATATTAAGTCAAACTTAACCCCTCTGCATCCTGGTTGTATGAAACCAGTGGTGTCCAAGTAAATTCGTCGAGACAGCATCACTTCAATGGTTAGACCAACATTTTTCAACTGCAGCTTAACGCTCGTTATGTTAACAAAAATAAACAAATATACCTTTTCGAGTCTTAATCGTTCACCACACTCAGCATCTAAATGATTTTCAATGATGATCAGATCTTCATTTGTTACTTTCCACTGTCGACTAGCAAAATGCACAACGGCAAAAAGTCTCCCATATTCCTGTGACGCAAGTAAGTGGTTTACTTTCTGTACCACGGCTGAAAAAGACAGAAAAACAACAAATTATCAAAATAATGAAAAGCACATCAGAAGCTGGATTCCCGAGGGCATCCACTTGAGAAAAACAGGCCCCCACTATAGCACATGGCTGTAGACCACAAGGATACAAAAGAAATGTAATCCCTACAGCATATCAGTCTGTCAGACAAATTATTCACATGCCAGAAAGATAGAGCACCCATTTACTTACAACATTTAAAAATCTAAAAAAAAACAATTGGAATATATAAACTGAAAAATTAATACATTAATTAGCACTATATCTCAATGCCAGCTGAACGGTCTGTTTGGGAAGGTCCTAAACCCATAACGGATTTTTAAAATTAAACCTGCTACAGGCAGAGGCTACAGCAAAGGTTAGCAACAATCCATTACTGGTTTCTGTGCAAAAACCCTAACCTTAATTACTAAATTAGATGCAATCTGAGATTTCAGCCCATTCCTTTAGCGAGTGCACAGATAACAGTGTCCGACTTGAAGGGCTGTACTTTAATCTCATAAAATGTCCAATATATCCTGTAACAGCAGAAATTTACTGACCTTGGTGTTGTTTTGCCTCTTCGGCACGATCAATGATGCTTAGCTCTGGCCAGGGTGGTCTGGACAAGGACGTTACCGGGACTTGGCTTTAATAGGGAGAAAAAAAGAGAATTAAAAGAATGATAAGTGTCACACACAATTCACAAAGTCTAGTTCTGAGAATTCTGAGCAGTAGTTTCCTAATGATGCCTGAACTGTCCGCAGTAATGAAATAAAATGTTGCCTTATTTAACACCTCCAGTGAAATTCAATTCCCGAACAACAAACTGAGCTAGCAGATGTTTAATGATCTAAAAGCAGTTAAATTGATCAATTTCAAAATGTTTTCCATGATGATAAACAATTAATAATAATATTGTAAACTTTTTCTTACTCACAGATTGCAAACATCCAAATCATTTTAGCCATTTTCCATGAACTTATTTAATATATTACAGCTACTGGAAACGGTTTGATGGAAACAAATGGGAAACAAATTTGATCTGTCTAATATACACTGAACAAAAATATAAACGTCCCACGTCAAATTTTTGAGTTTTTATTAACAAAAAACTGGAACCGGGATTCGTCTGTGAATAGCACTCTTCTCCAGCGTGCCAAAGGCCATCGAACGTGTGCGTTTGCCCATGCGAGTCAGTTCCAACGCTGGACAGCGGTGAGATCCAGACCACAGTGAGCACGCAGAGCGTGCAAGTTGGCTTCTTGCAGGCAGTTACGGACCGTCTGTGGTGTGATGCGTCTGTTGTGCAGACCAACGGTCTCATCCGCTGTGCGTGTCGCTGATCTGAGCCGATCCCGCAGGTGAACGAGCCGGATGTAGCGATCTTGTGCTGGTGTGGTCACATGTGGCCGACGTGGATGAGGTCAATTTGCAGTACTGCCTGTCTGTTGGAAACAAACTCTCAAACAGCCTATCGTCCGATAGTTAACATTCAGCTGCACAGCGACCGCTCTGGTGGACATCCCTGCATCCAGCATGCCAATGGCACGTTCCCGCATGACCTGAGACATCTGAGGCATAAGGAGTGCCTGGGTACTGCTCATTCTGTCTGATCACCGTCTGGAAATGCCACACCCTGAGTGAAATCACTGCATCACTGAGCAAATTCTCACTGACAGAGAGATTGATTAAAAAATGGTACGCAAATCAAGAGAAAAGTCAGCACATGCTCACTTAAGAGTTTTTAACTCCATGTGGCATCAATATTTGACATGGGTCATTTATATTTTTGTTCAGTGTACATTTCAACAAATATAATAGGAAATGACTATGGTTAGGTGTTAACAAACACCTTGATCATTTACCTTGACAGATTTGAGATGCTTTGATGACTTGTCGCAGCTGGAAACGGAAACCCTGAAAAATATTCAGATTTGTATCATCATTCTTGCCGTGGTGAGAGACGTGAGGAAAGCCCTCATCCAATTTGAACAGGAGGTCAACACCTTTTCAAAGAGATTCTACACAGCACTGAGGCGACAGCAGTCATAAGTCAGCATAAGTCCAGCACACCAGTCAATGTTAATGTGTCAATAGGGTTCACCGACTACCACCTACCAAACTGTGCGCATCATGTCCATCCTCAGAGCATGTTTGAATATTTAGTATGCGAACAAACTTAAGTTACAGCACAGCTTGGCAAAACAACAGCAAGCATTCAGAAATTTTCAACATGCAACTAGGCAAGTACGTGCACACATGCACTGATGCTACTTCACATTCAATGCCAAAATACAGAACGCAAACAAATCCACCACATCACTCCGGGGACGAACAGAAAACTGATTCTTCCAGAAAATGTGCCAAGGCCAAACGTTCTGACCTGGCCAGCTAGACATAGGGTGGTATGCGATGGTTGATGAAGTTGGCATGTTTACGTTGACATTGCACGTCCACTGAAAGCCATGATATTCGCTGTTAAAAATAAACGTACCAATATGTCTACGTAGTGGTGATGGACAGTTGTTCACACACAATCTCCATCCAGATCTGATCGGCTCGTACAGCGCCTTCCTCAGAGTCATCGCCATTTTCAACCCCTGCGCCTGTAACGCTATTCACGAACTTCCGCTACGCATCAGCCCTGATGCCGAATCAGCTTCTTTCTTTCATTCCAATGAGTGGAGGAAGAGATATAAGCGAACACACTGATCCTGGATCTGCCATTGAAAAGTAAAAGGAAGTCGTATCATTCTATTCCGGAAGTGGTTAAGCGCAGTACTACCTACATAACGTTCCGAAGTATTCGCAGTGTTTATACGAATTTAGTCGAATCTGAGAAATGACTCAGAAGTAAACCTTTCAGAAAAATACTCAAATCTCAATTACGTTTGTGCAGAATATTTATCACGTTTTGATTTTTTAAAAACACATATTTATTCTTCCGGAACTCAACAGACTTGAAGTTGAGTTCACTTCAGGAAACTGTTGTATCGTACAAAATATTAACGTATCACGAGGAATTTGTTCCAGTTGATTGTACTGAACTGGATCTGCAGTGTAACACTGGAGTTAGATCAATGAAAATGTGTAACCATTGATGTTTGTTCCAGAAACCAACTTCTCTTGAACTATTGCAATTTTCTGTTTCCTAAGAGCGAGATCTGGATTAATAAAGGAGCTTGCAGAGGACTGCTGGGTACATCACCACGAAAGTAAAACTTAGGAAATCGTAATGGCGTTATAATGCTGAAAATAACTTGTTTTAAGTTGTATTAAAACGATGGAAGTTGAAAGCTTTGTTTCTCGGACACTCGAGCTTCTTCGAGAAGAGAGAGAAGCAGAGATAGAAGAGACAAGGCAGGTATCTGCGTAACAACCTGCGAGAGACTTTCTCAGCTGAATTGATGTCATTACATGCAACGCACTGCAAACCTGAATACTGCGTTTATATCTGTCAGGCAGATGTGATGTCTGTTTCATTCTATTGATTAATTGATTTGTGTTTTTAATCAGTGCCGTAGAAATTCAGTTATCAAGGCGTCATCAGCTAGAATCTTGGCGCGTTTGATATTCTGACAGGACTGGGTAACCATACGCATTTACCAAAAAACGAATCCTATTGACATATTTGAGCCCGATATCCAATTGAGATTGGCTTGTCATCAGAGTCATTGAAGGTGTCGACATTTTATGTGATTCTAATGCGACTGAAAAAGGAAAACACAAGTGTATCCGAATCTGAAATAAAGTGGCAAGCATGCTAATGTTTTGAAATGGCTCGTGTATGAAACCATATTCTCAATTAATTTTTTGTGGAAAACGGAATATGTGAGCTTTCATTAATTTTCAAAATGAAACGTAATTAAATCTAAAATGCAATGATAGATTACCTCTTTGTATAAATTCTATCTTGAAATTAGCTTGACAATAAACATTGTGTCTTCATTTTGAAGGTCTTGGCAAGAAAATGTTTCTCTCCAAGATCTTCAAAGCAAAGGAGTTTGTCTCCTCAAGCTTCAGCTGGAGAGTCAGCGGACAAGTCTGTATGGCCGTTTACTTGGGGTGTTTGTGCCCAGGAAATACTTGGCTACTAAAAGTCTGCCAAGCAACAGCTTTGGGCCAGGTGAGAAATTGGTTTACATATTTCTGGTGCAGGAGTCCAAGACCATAATACAATGAGTGCATTACTCATCTATCACTAGATATGCTTTTGTTTTGTCTGTGCTTTGAAAATTTCCAAAACTTTGTCAAAAGAAAGTTGTAATGAATTTGTATTTCTTTCAGATATTGTTGTACAAATATTATAGATCATTTGTGATGGTATCACCTAATGGGCATTTTATGATTTAAGATGTGGACACATTCTGATCCTACATGAGGATCAATTTTTTTTGCTATTGTCAGGTATTTTGCTAATTGTCAGGTATATTTTAGATTTCACGAAAGTCAATTAAATGGCAGAAATAATGTTTTCATTCAGTGTAGCAATTCCCACGTAATTGATTCTTGGAATCGAATCTGCTCTGCATCCTTAAAATGACATTAAAAGGCCTGAAAATGCCATAATTGGTCTAGAGAAACTATGTTTGACATTTCATTCAACCAGTTAGATCTACAATATACCATACATCATGCAAAATCTCTGTGATGGGATCAAAAACATGTTCAGATTTCCACACATATAAAGTACCCCATATTAGTCAGTTTAAGCTTCCCTATCTGGGCTTTTTGGAGCAATAGCATGTAACCTCAGTCACCAAGATGTCATAATGTATTTGAAAAATATATTGCCTGCAACGTTTATCCCACGTTCCCTTGTCCATACAGTTTTTCTACCATGACCAAAAATAAAAACTTTTTTTTGTCTAATTGCTGCATTATTTTAATTTCAAGCATTTCCTCCCAAAACTGCTTATTTGCACTTAAAATTGGTGGGATGGGGCTCCATTTACAGTCAGGTCTATGAGTATTTTGACTGTGACACAATATTTACCATTTTAGTACTCTGCACCACCCGATTGGATTTGAAGTGAACCAATGAAGATATGCTTGAAGGGTAGACTTTCAGCTGTAATTGTTGGGTTTTTCCAAAATTATTGCATGTGCAGTGTAGGAATTACAACCATTCTTCTGCACTGTCCCACCACTGTTGGGGCCTCAAAAGTAGTCTAGACGTTCGCACGAAGCATAATCATAAATTAAATTGTCATTTTAGTACTTGGTTACAAATCCTTTGCAGTCGACAACTGCTGGGAGTCCAGATCCTATGAACATAACTAGTCCCTGGGTTTGTTGCTTGGCTATGCTCTGCTAGTGCTTCAACGCAGCGATTTTCAGTTTCTGCTTGTTCTTAGTGTTTTACCTTCAGTTTTACCTTTTTCGTAAAAAGCATCATCAGGGCTGGTGATTGATTGCCTTAGCAACTATAGAACTTTCCTTTCTCTAGGCTAAAAGCAGTTTGGGGAAGCTTGTTCAGGTCTAAGTCCTTGTCCATCTGTACAGTGAAGTCTTGTCAAATGAGATTTAACATCTTTAGCTGAATCTGAGCAGATGATGAAGGCATTTACTGCTCAGAATTCAGATGACATCCAGCTGCCTTTTTTTTTACCAGCAGCCACATCAATAAAAAAAATGGAACCAGTTCCAATTACAGCAATACATGGCCACACTTCACAGAAGTGATGCTCTTTGAGTTCACGTTTGTTACGGAATTTCACGCCCAATGTGCTGTGGTAGACAAGTAAAATGACAATAATATTGTCAGTTTCCAAGTTCTTCATGGACCTGACTGAATAACTGAATCTCTTCTAACAGGGGATATTGTGGGCCTGTACTGTGTGGAGGGATGTGGCTCTTCGTCCCAGCTTGGTTCAGGTGTGGTGACACAAGCATCACAGGTGGCCATATCGGTAGCCTTTGAGGTCCAAGACGGTTTCTGCCTGGAGGGGGATGTGCTTTATAACCTCATGAAACTGGCGAACAATGTCACCTATGAGCGGCAAAAATGGTAAATATGTGACGTGTGTATAAAGGCACTGCTGTAAGGTGTGTCGATTGTGGCGTTTTCAACTCCGAAAATGTGTTAACTGGGGGTGAGACTAAATCATACATGTACACAGGGGGCAAATGGCATGTGCCCGAACAGCTATACAAACTGTTTTCAAGCAATGAACACTTATCCATGCTACCTGAGTCCCTGCTGTATTCGATCTGAGACCATGGTGCTCACTCATTCACCTCAATCAGCACTTTCACACTGTTGGCTACCCAGCAGCCCCTGATTCCTAAATGTATGCGAATTTACCATTGCTGATGTTTCTTTTACTTCTTGTGTTGAAATTAATGGAAAATGCTATGAATAACATTCCTTTCTTCCACAGTTCTGGTGTAATTTTGTCCATGTCATTTTATGCAGTGCCTTGAACTCCTTGAATGGCTACAGTTCTGGTCCAGCCTCTAATTTGATAAGTGTTCTGTTTGGCTACTCAAATCCAGGGAGTCTGTCACAATCGGGTAAGAGGCCTCCTGTCAACAATGTCGCATTACATATTATTATAGGAGTCCATTTTTTTTTTTTTGCCTTCAAGGCTCATTAAAAGAGCTTCCTTTGTTATATGACCGTTTTCATACTTATTGAGTTTAATACTTTTTCTGGTGTGCAGATCCTGTAGAGTTTTTCAACACTGCCCTGGATCCGTCTCAGAGAGAGGCTGTAAACTTTGCTCTGGCTCAGAAGGAACTGGCGATCATACATGGGCCTCCTGGGACTGGGAAAACAACTACTGTGGTGGAGTTGATACTGCAGGCAGTAAAGCAAGGGCTCAAGGTGAGCAACGCGCGATGCATCATCAGTGAGCGCGCGCCTCGGCCATGCTGCTCTATCGATAGTGTCTGGGGTATGTTTTATCATGTTAGCTCAGAACTCTGATGTGTGCCAGCGACAGAATTAGGCAGTGCCTTTCCTTATTGAGGAAACATTTGTTTGAATGTTTTAGTCTGTTTCCTAGACTTTTATTGCCTTTAATTAGCTGCTGCAATTGGAATATCAGCACTGGGACGCTCAGTCAAGAACACTCCCATTAAAATTGAAAGATTTGGCGCACACTCTTAGGCTGCCGGTTACAGGAAAGAAAGTTCGGCAACAAATCCAAGTACTAACGATCCACAAAGATATTTAAAGTCTCAATATCTGCATTAAATTTTGTGTTGAAAAATCACATCCTTGTGTATATCGTTTGTTAGGAGTATTGTTCAAATACCCTAATCTACAGTTTAATTTTAGATTGATTAGCTGCTGATATTTTTGCAGGTTCTCTGTTGTGCCCCTTCCAATGTGGCAGTCGATAACTTGGTGGAGGCTCTGGTTCAAAACAAGGCCAGAGTCCTCCGCTTGGGTCACCCTGCCCGTCTGCAGGAGTCCATACAGAAACACTCGCTGGACGCCATGCTGGCTCAGAGTGACAGCACCGACATCATTGCCGACATTCGCAAGGATATTGACCGGGCCTTTGTGAGTCAGACGCCGTTTTAGTGAAGCATTGCTTCCCGAGATTCTGGGGCGAAGCGACCTGCGGCCCTGTCCCTAGGGTGTGCTTGTATGTAGCAGTGTGTATGAGATGACATCTAAGTGAAATATTTCTGTTCAGTTTTTTTTTTTCCTGTCTTGCAGAAATGACTGAAACTGTTTTAACCAGCCCAAGCTGTACAACTGAACAATTCTTGAGAAATTAGTGTGTGTACAGTTGAAATCTATCCATGTTCTGTAGTTTGTTGCCCTTGCATATGATGCCTGTTCATAGGCGTAATAAAATATTCAAGATAACTGAACTAAGAAGACATTCATGCACATTTCTGTCCAGCCTAACTAAACGGTAATGTCCAATGATAAATGCATCGCTTGTTTTGCTTGTAACAATGAAAGAACATTGTACAGGAGTCAGAAAAAGGAGAGAATGGGATGAATTTAGTCCTCTAAAAGCCTCATGGTTTTCTGGGAGCAAGGAAATGCTTTTTTTGCATTCCTCTGGGAATTTCGAGCTTTGGCACCATGCAAAGGTCACCCTAACACACGCCAGAGTAAATTCTGACAGTCAGAGCAGAGCGAGGGAAAGATAAACACCACTGTTTAACATGCACTTGAGATGGCTGGGAATTGGAGGGTAAATTTCCACAGAAGGGCTTGGGCTGCTCACTGGTCCCAGGCTGTCTGTCTATTAATCTTTGCGTACATTGCAAATGCCCAAAAATACTTCAGTTCAAAACTTGTATTTGAGTTTTGTTTTCTGATGTAAAAATCTTTGTTTTTGCTGCTGTTGCATCATATGATCGGGAAGGCTGAAAGATTGCTTGAGAGGTAACACAGTTTAACTCACACAATCTGCCAATGGGGTGAGAATTTCACCTGACACTCAAATGCTAACTGATAATGAGCTGATATTTTTTCCTTCAAGGGGAAAAAATGATTTTGAGACTCATTATAAGAGTAACACATTTAAGACATTTGTGCAGTGCATCTACAACCAAAAGCAGTTGGGAAATGATAGAACCTGGCCGGTGGTGAATGTGGACAACTTTGGCATGGCATAAACTAAATTCTGGCTGATAATGATGATGATGATATGTCTTCATTAAAACTAGCAAAAAACATGCTTGTCACTTTACAAGAAAAATCAGTATGTACATATTTACAAAACTACATTATACCGAAAATACAATCGATTAAAAAAAGCTAAGCTTAAAACGTTCAGGCTGAGCGGCTCGGTGTGTGCATACATACACATGTACACAGATGTGGATCGTGTCTCAGTGTTATCAAGCTCATCTTGCATTTGCTTTTTGATTTCAGGAAAATATGAGAAAATCACGTGACAAGGGTGGGCGGAGTCACCTGAGGTCAGAGGTGAAGGAGCTGAGGAAGGAACTGAAGAAGAGGGAGGAGACCAGCACCGCTGAGATCCTCAAAGGGGTGGACATCATCCTGGCAACCAACACCGGTGAGAAACATCTACGGCCCTCCATCGCTGTCTCCCATAACCTTAAAATAAATAGACTAATTCCATCTCAAATCACCAAATTTCAAAACAAGTTCCGGACTATCTCAGGTTTGCTTCAAGTTCAAATTTACAGGACCTGATGTTCTTGTATCCAGAAGACTATGTGCAAAATTTTAGACCCGTCTTTATTAGTGTTTGAAATATTGAGACTTCAAAAATGGATTGTGGCCCTCAATTTTGTGCAGAAACGTGTTACTGTACAATATGCCAAGTTCAATGAGTCATAACTTTTGAACTATCGGAGATAACTGCATGAAATTTGCAAGATTGGTTTTTTGGTGTAACATGTCTCAGAAAACCAAAGATCAGTACCACAAATCATTTCTGTAAAGAATTGACAAATGTACAATGATGGCTAAAGTGATTTTCCCGGCTCAGAAATAGCGCATGACGTCATGTGTTCTTTCTCTGCAGTTATGTTGCTGCCAGCAGAAGAGCCTATAATGATAGTTGCCGTGTCGCCATGTTTGTCCTTCTACCTTGTGAACTAGTAAACAATCAATCGTCTACAGGACATTTAAGAGACACTTTACTAGCTTTACCCTCCTTTTTTAGGTAGCCGGTTTTTGGATTTTAGCTTCAAAATGTCAAAGTAACAAGCTGCTTGACTAATTAGACTGGGTGGGTGGATATTCATCCTCCTGCAGAGGTGTCATTTGTTTGAAATCTCTGAACTGCATAGGGGTAAAAGCCAACCAGACCAACTAGGACAAGAGCTGGTAGTGTTGCATTACAGCCTGTAACTATTTACTCAGTGAAAACGCAGAGAGTGCGCTGACATTCCTAAATAGACAATGTGTAATCAATGAAAATCCTCTCATTAAAACTTAACGTCTTCTTTGGCCCTATCAGGTGTGCCCTTATCAAACTCCGTACACCAGGAGAATGGAGCCAAGGAAGCTAAAATTATGCCACTTCAAGCACCTATGAACTTCATTGTTGCTTGAAATTTTATTACATGGTGTTAATCTCATTTACAATGAATGGCTTAAGTCAAGAGATGACTGCAGCAGGAGTAACTGCCAGCGGAGGAAGAGATTTGTTGTCTTTTGTTCTCACTTCCAAAAGAGACAATTGGAAAATTAGAATTGGCGGCAATTCTACGAAAGTTTGCTGGTTCTTCTCTCCACGTGTATCACACTGTACTATGGCCTTCTGCAGTCGCAGAAGCAGTTCATTTCTATATTTTGTCTGCTTTGTTGCTTTTTTCTTGAGGGTGGGGAGTGAAGACAGGCTTTTTATTTACATATTATCTGCTTTTTTTTTTTTTTTAAGCAAAAACGCTCATATTCTTCAACCTTACCTGTTCTTGAGCTACTAATCTGAGTGTGTGAGTTTTTGATTAAGGCTGGTTTGAAGTAGTGTGGTGTATGACATGGTGGTTTGATGTAGGCTCTGCGCATTTCTTGGACATTTAGGTTTCAGGAAGCATGACTTACAAATTACTTTCGATGCGGCGTGTGTATTGTATATTGTGATTTGAGCTCAGTCTCAGTCTTTGTGTTGGGATATTCTGTCTCAAAGCAGTGCCAGTGTGTGTGTTGTGTTCTGGTTGAAAGTGTGTCATTTCATGTGTTGGGGTTTTCCAGGGGCTCATGCCGATGGGCCGCTCAGGTTCCTGCCGAAAGATCACTTTGACCTGGTGGTGATCGACGAGTGCGCCCAGGCTCTGGAGAGCGCCTGCTGGATCCCCCTGCTGAAGGCTCGCAAGTGCATCCTGGCTGGAGACCACAAACAGCTTCCTGCCACCATGAAGTCCCACACGTAACACTTAATACTTGTCATCATGAAATTCTCACACATGAATTTACCATTCTTCATGAAGTCTCATGTGATAGACTCCACACCCTGTTGATTCCTCACCACAAAGAGTTTATTTACTCTGTTCCATAAATTCTCACCTTGTTTATTCCTCACCCTAAAGTCACACATATAGGTCTCACATGCAGTTTTCCCTCCAAGATAATGTCTCCTTTTATTGTTCTATTTAAAAGTCATGTCATTCATTTCTTGCTTTAAGGTCTTTCCACCTTAAAATATTTTGTGGTACTTACTCCGTAGCGTCTACCATCACGTCAGTTTCAAACTGAATTACCTGTGTTTTATTGGGAAACTTCCCATCATGACTAGATCAGGTTGCAGGTGAATCTCTGCCGATTTATTAGTCTGTGTCTGTAAAATGCGTCAGTGAGTGAAAATGGCCTCACTACTGAATACTTGCACGTCGTTGAGAAGCCCATTTGTTTTTTAGCAGTCTGACTCCACTTTTTTAAGCAACACATATAAACAATGAATGCTATTGAAACACTATTTTTGTGGGTCTATCTATGTGAATGTGATGTATGTTGCTTTCATGACACATATTTTGAGTACGGCAATAATTCTGCAATAATTTGGACAGCACCACTGAGAAAAATGAGAAAGATTCCCAGTATGGATGTAAACCCCCTCAAACTGTTGCTGACAGTATGCACCTTAACCGCATGCTCATTTCAAATCCTTTAGCACATAGCTTCAGTACAATAAATATAAATGGAAGTATTACAGAAATAATTAATTTCTCCATGTATGCACTAGTCCATTATATTCAGCTAATGTAGGACATTGGATGCCTTGAAAATGTAACTGTAGACCCCAGACGAAGTTGGGCGGCTACTATGGATTCATGCTCGTCGTCTCCACCTCCACATCCGCATCCATAGACACTTCCTAGGGGATGCTGTACAGGCTGTAATGTTTGACTGATTACTTTCATATTTGTTAGAGACTTGTGTTATACTTCCCTTATGACACCTATCGATTTTGGTTGCCATGGCGACAGTATTGGCCAAATAATGCACAACAAAGGGGAGAAGCGGGCTTTCGGGGGCTACACCCATGCAGTTGCGGCCGACCAAACTGTCAAGTTATATTTATCACATTTATCCATAAACCATGTTTATCTTCATTAGCATGTGTAGCGCACACTCTAATCAGGCTGTTCTCTCTCAGAGCTGCGGCGAAAGGCCTAGCGGTGAGTCTGATGGAGAGGCTCATCCAGAAGTACGGATCATCGGTCGTCCGAATGCTCTCCATGCAGTACCGCATGAACAGCGCCATCATGCAGTGGGCCTCCCAGGAGATGTATGGGGGAAAACTCATGGCCCACTCCTCAGTGGAGAAGCACCTGCTGAGGTCAGTGTTCAGTAGTAGGTTCAGAGGGACGACATTTATATATGGATTATCATTTTTATTCTGGCAGATTACTTTTGGTACCATTGAATATTTTGTGACGTCTAAGAACTTTATTTAAACTCTTTGTTTTCTTATTGTTAAATGTGAATTGTGATGCATATGTAGATTTCCTGCTGAACTATGTTCCCATTAAGACTGTACACATCTACTATCCTGCTGTTACAGGGACCTACCAGGAGTGGGCAGCACTGAGGAGACAGCGACACCTTTACTCCTGATTGACACAGCCGGCTGTGGGCTGTTCGAAATGGAGACCAGCGATGACCAGTCCAAAGGGAACCAAGGTACATAGGTTGCACAAGGACCATAAACTCCTTCCCTCTCTCAGCCCCATTCACATCATTGGTGAAACCTGCTGAGACGCATAAGATCCTTGAGCCTGTATCAGAAAGCAGAATTATTCAATCAGGTTTTACTTGGTTAAGTTATCCAGCTATCATAGCCTGCTTCACTTCAGTCCATGCTCCAGATTTAAGAGGGCTCTGGGTTTTACTCAGTTTAATTCCACATTGCACTGTGGCAATACTATTTTCACCCCCTAAGGGTTTTTAGAGCTCAGGCCAGTTTACTGCAGGTTGTCATTTCCATGAATTTTATTGAGGTTCCAAGTACCAGATATGCTGCCACTTATTTGCTATCCCTAGTATTAAGAAACACCATGCTTTAACCAAGAATCGTCCAAATCAGTAAAGAAATGGAGAGAGTTAAAGCCTATTATTTATTTAGGAATGCAGATAATTAGAAATATTTTTGATTGTTTTGCATTTCTAATGGAGCAATCGCTATCCTTGCAGTTTTCATTTTATTAAGATTTGATGAACGCAGAGGGTAGCAGAGGGAAAAAGCTTTCTAGAAATAGTCCCAGCATCAAACCCCCCTCTATACTTGAGGAACATGAATATTGCTTGAGATTAGACCCCCCGAAGTTCTGTGTCAGATGTTTCCCTCTTAACTGAAATGCTAATTGTATAATTTTTGTATCGCTTTCATTTCATCCACAGGCGAAGCAGACATAGTAGCTCTTCACATAGAAGCTCTGACGGGGGCTGGCATCAAAGCCAGAGATATCGCCGTTATCGCACCCTATAACCTGCAGGTGAGGCAGGTTGAAATGACTTGACTGCGAGGGTTGATGTTTGGTTGAGTAGCAGGACAGATGCTTCATTTTTGTTTGACTTTATACCGAAGACAAATTAAATCAAACAATGAATGAGGTGAACATTGCCGTCAGTTTTACTGTACATGAATAAAATGTTTATGGTGACTGTCCAAATGCTCACAGCACTGAAGTTGTAGTTTATATTTAGGTGATTTAAGGTTATAGAATAGCACTCGGAGTTCTTTAGTGTGACAGATTGAATTACAGGCAGTCTGCTGGTAATCTGCTCCTGACTGGTTGAGTGGCCGCTGTGATTCTGTACTATTGGGCACAATGAAGATGTCCTTTCTGAATCATCTGTCTCAGTGAGTGTAAATGTTAGACTGATAATGTTATGCCATTGCATACTTCCATTTTTGTGAACTTGATGCAGGTTGACTTGTTCAGTCTATATTTTGCTAAAGGTGGCCAATTTCTTGTTTTAGTGGTTTTGTGTGTGTTGTGCAGACATTCATGTTTCTGGATGGGAAATATAAAATCTGTTTGCTTTTTTTGTGTGAAGGTGGACCTCATCAGGCAGCTGCTCTCTCTGAAGCACCCGGAGCTGGAGATCAGGTCTGTTGACGGGTTCCAGGGGAGAGAGAAGGAGGCCGTGGTTCTCTCATTGGTCAGATCAAACAGGAAGGGTGAGTCATTGATTTGACCTTCATGAAGCAAAAATGAAGATTGTCTACTTCATCCTCGCAATTAAATCCTTTGTTATTTTTGCTATTAGTAATTTGGCCGATGCGTTTACCCAAAGAATAGTTAAAGCTGATTAAACATACCTTGCTGGAGCATTCTGGATATAAGGGCCTTTCTCAAGGGCCCATAAGCTGCACTGGCCTAATAGTGGCGGAGCCCAACATGAACAACCAACCTTATGAGCCCCATAAAAACACATTATCCACTTAGCTATAGTCTGCCAATGTGCAGCAAAACAGAGCTAAAAATAAAAACATTTTGTCACAGTACAAATATGAAGAGACAGTACTGCTAAGAGAAAAAAATCAAATGTAAACCCCGGATGTATTGAACTGCAGAAGTGGGCATGGTGAGCAGTATTGATTTTGAGGCTGTGGTGCGTAATCCCATTCACTGACCAGTCGCTGGTTCTGATTTTTGCCTGCCTTCAGGAGAGGTGGGCTTCCTGGCGGAGGATCGGCGGTTAAACGTGGCGGTAACGCGCGCTCGTCGTCACCTAGCTGTGGTGTGCGACACTCAGACCATCCGGCAGCATTCGTTCCTCAAATCGCTGCTGGATCACATGACGGAATGCGGCGAAGTGCGCACCGCCTTCCAGTACCTGGAGGATGCTGTTCCGATGAACTACTCGCACGAGCCCTCGCAGCAACACGGCAAGCCGAAATCCAAAGCCAAAACCAATGACAAGGACAGGAAGGTGGCGGTGCCCAAACAAGCCCCTCAGGGCGAGCGGAGACCCCCCCAGAGCTGCATTAAGGAGCAGAGTGGTACCGAGCCCAGCTTAGAGGACAGGGTGGGGGGAGAGCGCAGGAACGAAGAGGAGGAACTGAGAGAAGAACTTCTCCGGTTCCAAAAAGATCCGGAACGTTCTGTACTGGGTTTCCCCCCTACCCTGAATTCTCATTCCCGTCTGCTCGTGCACCAGATCTCTGAGGAGCTGGGGCTGAGGCACGAGAGTCAGGGGGAGGGAAAGAACCGGCGAATCATCGTCTCCAAGCAGGAGAAAGGGTCAGAACAGCCCGATCTCACCGAGCAGCCTGAAAAACCACTTCCCTCCGCAGACTCCACAGAACACCCGGGCCAACCACTGTCCTCCACTGAGCACCAGGACCAATCAGCTTCCCTTGAGGTGTCTGGAAAGGAGGCATGCAGTCCTCCCTCAAAGCTGGATTTGAAGAATTTGCATCTGGAACGCATGCAGAGAGAGCAGGCCAAAAGAAACTCGAAGGCCCAGTGCAACCCAGCACCTACTCCGCCCCCTAAAAACTCCAAACGCTCAGCCAAAGGTAAACTCCGACTTATTTCAACCTCAGGATCATTGAGGACACCCAGAGTCCCAGACAAAATTGAGTTCTTTACAGAGAATCTCCGCGGAAAACTGAATTTAGTCCCAGACTTGACAGTCTTCTTGAAACCATCCCCAAGATTACTAAATCCATGCGTAATATGAGCCATGATATTGTATCGGAGTGCTAATAACCTCTAATCCATGTCTTTTGCAGGGAAGGGACACGCTAAGGCAAGCACCATAGAGTCCACGCTGGTGGGTGATGACTTTGACGCGCTTGTCGAGGCTGCAGTTAAGGCAGATAGCGTTTGTGCTATGGCAAAGTGTAAAGCGAGCGTTTTAACCCTAGGACAGCTCTGCCCTTTCTGCAACAGAAGATACTGCCTCAGCCATCATATCCCAGAGGTAAATCCTAAACCACACTCTCACTGTGCCGTTGAGTTCTCGTCTTTCTATATTGAATGTATCATTTGCACCCAGACGTTTACATTAACGCTCATTTTATTCAATTGTTGGATATCTTTAGAGTCCTTCCTTTTTGGTTGTGCTTTACCCCAGCACACTCTCTTCATTATAATTTTTTTTAATTTACATTTTTACACTAGTTCATTCTGAGAGGTTCCCTCTTAATTTCTTTCTAAGGGTTTGCAGTAGTATTCAAATTTAGCGTTCCACAAGGGTATTCCTTTTGAATGTGTCACATCGTCATCAGTTATCGCGCGCGAGTCCCTTATTACTCATTAGTCAGTTCGATTGATCCCGCTGTATGTATGTGTGTGTCAACCGACCGGCTGCTCTGCTCGAAATTGCCAGCAGAGGGTGCATTGAGCTGACCAATGACCTGACCAAAAACGGACTCAGTTTGGTCACCTCACACATGGTCTGCATGCTACTAGTATTAATAGCTTTACACAGAGTCATTCATATAGAGCTTAGCTTTACATTCCCATTAATACTCAAGTCATCATTTCCATTGAAAATTTTACTACAGGGCAACATATTGAGAGATTCGGCATGTGCACCCTTTGCAGGTGCATGGTTGCGGGGACACAGCAAAGGCACATGCCAAGATGGGCAGAAGCAAAGATGCAGCGCTTCATGCGACCGGCGCAAAGAAGGCCCTGGACCCAAACAAAAAGGCGCATCTGCAGAGAAGACTGGATACAAAACTCAAAGACCTGGCAGCTCAGAGGAAAGTCAAGTCAAAGCCAGAATAGAAGTCTCTCCCGAAAGGACTGCACATATAATGGTCAAAACGATCATACTTATTCAGGCAGGTTTTTCTATGCAGAGAGGGGACACTGGATTCTGCATGTCTTAAATGTGATCCTGCATGAATTGCTTTCAGAAATACAAGCCACCACATTACAGAACTCGGCAACTGACAATTACAAAAACAACTTCCTTATTTTCGTTGTTTTGTTCCTCATTTTGAGTGAACTTCTATGAGACCGCGACAAACAGATTTCCAACAAATTGAAAATATTTATGCACTATTTAAGTAATGCAAGATTGGGCAGTACTCTTGAATGGATGAAATAAACTATGGAAAATGTGTGAGATGTACACTGATGTGAATTTCTTTGACCTCGCTGATGGAACTGTGTGGCCTGGAACATTCTCCTGTGCTCATGCTTGACTGTTAAAAACAAACACCGTAACCCAAAAAACTGTTGAAAAGCAGCACAGTATTCTAAATGATGGGTGAGCCGAGGGAGGGCAGTCCGATAGAAAAGTCAAGCTAGGCTGAGGTAATCAAACTGCATTGCCAGCGTCTTTTGCAAATTCTACCTACGTCTTCCTCTCAAATTAGTTTAATTTCAACCATGCTTTTAAAATTAAACCATGGTGTTCCCACAACATGTTGGAATATGAACTTTGTTACAAATTATGGCAGTAATTAGTAAGTGCAGTGGACCGTGATAAACTTGAAAGTTAGTAATACATGCACCTTCAATGGTTTTCCCCATTTCCAGCTAATTTAAGTGTACATGAGCCATTAACTAACAATATACATGTAATCGTAATAACTCTCCAGTTGCAAATCCAATTTTAGCCAGCCTACACTGGATTAAGCTGTTTGACACTTTTCATGAGTCAACTATCTGATCACCAGCAGACCAGCTTCCACCAACAGACCCCTACCTTCCTCCCACAGCTTATCCAGCTGCGTTAAGCCAGTAATCAGCCACAGACCAGTCAGAACAGAACAAAAAAAACACTTCAGCAGGTCAACAATTTCATTGTTCTCTGGATTGTGTCCCATTTCCGTATTCAGGAAACAATTTTTATACATCATTAAAGAACTCTTTCAGGTACAAATTACATTTAAAAAAGCACTGTATGTAATATTTGAAAGAACACTCATTCATAAATGTATTTTAAAGCAAGTGCACACCTGCCAACCCTTCCACTTTAAATCGGAATCATCCCGACATTCCCAGATCACAAAAAAAAATCAAAAAATCAGGACATTCTAGTTTTGCAACAAGAAAAAAATATATATATCGTTTTAAATTTTAATGTAATACTGTAAAGCTAATAATGTCAAGGTATCAGGCCCTAAACAGCCTGTCCTGTACCTTTAAAAATGCCAAGAGCTCAAATGGAGCTCCACCCGTACCCGCTCAGGAGTGCTGCCCTTGGGCAGCCCCTTCGACCTCCGGCCAGTAGTGCTCCCATTTCTGAAATTCCAATATTGGCAGGTGTGCAAGTGCATTACTATGACTGTCACATCCAAAAAGTGCAGATGGCCTCAGACCAGAGATTCCAGACGTTTATTGTGCTGGATGAGGACCGTCACTGGCTCTCCTCGGGCTGGCTGATGCACACCTGCTGGTGGTAACAGCGCAGCAACTCCATCTGTGATTTGTGGATCAGCACATGAGGGCGAATGGAGAGCAGCCTTTCACAGGCTTCCTCTGGACTCCAGCAGTGCAACTGCAACACACACATTCCAACATCACACACAAGGATATCCATGTGCCTTTGTTCGTGTGACCAAACTGGAACTTTTCATTGCAAAGCAAAAAAGAAAAATCACATAAAATGATATTTTGGTAGGGTCTAACATTCCTGGTCATTTGCAGAACTCAGCAATCGTGCTGAACTTCCATAAAAGATTCATGCAATCCATTTGATGTACAGCACTGTCTTCTCAGTGCTGCCCACTCCTGGCAGGTCCCTGGAACTGCAATCAGGCTCAATATTTTCAATTAGCTGTCAGACTTTCTGCATCACCTCATCTCTGTTGGTATAGATACCTGTAAATGCACTTGTGCAGTCTAAGGGATGTGTTGAATATAATAGGAAGGTCATAATATACACAACTCTGGCCTCATCTTCTCTAGCTTCTAAAATGATCCACTCCTGCGCTCAAGCATACAGGGACTACTATAGTATTAATATTGTGTAGTCAAGACAGTTTATGCCAAACAGCAGTCTATCATGCCGCTTAACATGTTCACAGGTATAGTTTAAACACGGCACACATTGATGAGTTTTCAGGGGTAGCCACAAAAGAAATCCAATTAAGTCCAAAGCGACAGCATCTGCATCGCACTCTGTGAAACCCATGTAGGCTCTGCAAATCTCAAGTGTCATCTGTGATCGACAACAATTGCCAACAACAAACCTGAGCTGTCAGAATAAAGATTTGAAAAGAAAGGGTTTGATATTTGTAGACAAGCAAGCAATTGACAAGGTGCATCTTCATAAACCGAAAACTCTGGCGAACTTGCTACATGCATGAAAGACTGCACAGATAATAGAACTTCTCTATCTTTCTTTTTCTTCCGCGACTCCCATTCCAGAGTTTAATCTGTATCGCGGGTCACAGCACGCATCCTACAAACAGCAGCACGCAGATAAAACTTCACCGACTCTGCAAGCAACTTATGAGAATACGAGGGGAAAGATTCGCAATCAAAGTATTTTACAAGGCTCAATACTGCGGCTCGTGTGATCTTCAAAAATATAATGAATTCAGTAAGGTGGCAGACCGAGCCCAAACACCTCAGGCTGGTAGCTACAACACATATTCGTTTACAAAAATACTATTAAATAGAACTTCTTTTAGTTTATCCTAAAATTAAAAAAAACTTTCTCAGATTGTTGCTTCACTAGTTTTTGAGACTTGAACCAAGCCCAAGGATACTGTGCTTCCTCATCTTGTCCCATCTAACTGAAAAATCTAATCAAGAGCATTAGAGAATACGACCAATGAAAACTACTTATGATTTACAACAAGTGAATGGTGTTACAGTAGTGTGCAAAAGAGTATTTAATTTTAACCAGGATTCTTGGCGCATTAGTAGAATTCCCCAACCATAAAGCTAATGGTGTAACTTGATGGCTGAGTTCATTGGTGTAAGGAACACATGGCAGGATATTGACATTTTCATCCCTGGATGCCTTCTTTTTGGTGGGTGAGTGTTCCAAGGACTAACCTTAATGAGATAGGCTGCCACCATAGTGGCACTGCGGCAGCGGCCTGCTTTGCAGTGAATGTATACACTGGCACCTTGGTCCTTCACCGACATGGCAAACTCCACGCCCCTGTGCAGATTCTCCAGGGTGGGCACCCCTGTCAGGTCAACCGTGCTGAGACGCAACTGCTCCACCCCCACGGCCTCCCACTCCTGAGAGACACGCGCAAGCACAAACGCACGCGAATGCACATACACAAACACAATTTTTAAGCTTTAACACTATGGAACATGTGCACTTGATGAAAACTCCATGATAAACTTTAGGGCTTTCCAAAACATCTGTTGTTTTTAACCCTGAAATATAGGTTACCCACATACAAGTGCAGATGCACAAACCTAGAAAACCTTTCTAAATTTGCACAGACTCGCAAGAGAAGCACATTCAAAGAAGATGTGGAGTCTGACATAAATACCAAGCCTGTCTGAACTGGCACCCTGACCGGTAATACAGTATACAATTAGTATTCAACTCGAATCTGCGATCCAGGATTATGTGGCTAATTCAAGCACTACCCAGGATCCAAGCAGCGCTGAAATCAATAACCACAGAATCTTTCAAGACTACTTACCTCAGTTGAGTTGCAGAAGTATTTTGTTTCATATTCCTCATTCATAGTTATCACTCCCCTCACGTTTTCTGTCTGTACCAACTGAAGGAAAAAACATCAATCACACTCAAAACCTGGCTAAAATCTAAAAGGTTTCTCCATTTTTTTTTCAATCCCAATTCTGAACAACCATTAAAGTACATGTTCAATAATAATAACTCTTAGTATTACCCATTACGCTTAGCTCCTTAATAGGAAGGGGGGGCCCTAATAATAAATGCAGTAACTTGGACATTGTTCAACCAATTTGAATGCAAATATCCTCAGTAGCCCAAAGTATGCACCCCGAGATAATATTCATTATTAATTTCAGCCCCTATTTACTGTGGTAGATATCTGAAATAACTTTGTCAACATCCAAATATTTCTCGACTGCAAGTCTCACCAAGAAGAGCATGCAAACAGTGAATTAATATTACAGCAGACATGCAGTCTTCAAAAATGAAAATGTGTTTTAACATCAAGATGGTTAACATACGCGCCATTACGCTACTGTGTGGGTAATTGACAAGATAACAGGCATGAGAAACAAATAAAACTTCTGAGGGTAATGACTGGACACGCAAGAATCAGCAAATATTCCTCCCTTTTTCTTAAGAAATGTCACTCGCAATCAAGGAGTCAGTGAATCAGTGCGCAAACCAACAGTTAACTGGCAAGCAAGACGAGATCGCGATTAATGTTAGGTAACGTTAACGCTTGAATGGGAGGCGAAGAAACTCATCCAGTACTTTGTTCCTTTGCTAGTTCTCATTTATCGCCCCACACATTGCCCTAAAGCGATAACCGACCGTTATGTTATCCAAACTTCTATCTTGGCTAACAAGCTAGCTAACTTGCCTAACGTAAACTCTAAGTAACGTACAACTTGACTTGAGCACTTCTCATGAAAAATTGGCAGCTAGCTACAAACTGCTTCCTGATCTGGAAAACTCGGTTGATATTCCCAAGTGACGTCATCAAAACTAGAGACTGTAATAGCAATCCAGGGGTGCGTCTCCGAAAGCGCAGGTGCGAACTTACATAGTTGGAGCCGTTGACTGTGAATGGACAAACTATGTAAGTTAGCAACTACGGTTTTGGGAAACGCAACTCGGTTAATACGGTTAGCTGTACCTCACCTCCGTGGTCATTGATTTGAAAGGCAACGCTCCAAGAATGACAGTCTGGTCCACACGATCAAACCACCGTCTGGAGGACACTTTCTCCATGGCAACATTGTAGGCTAAAGTGGGATAAAACAGCACCCTCGCCAGAAGTCCCGACATCTTGGTACTTCAGTCAGCTTCGGCTGGCGAACGTGAACTAATTTTCACATTTTACAACTTCGTGCACTTATACAACCGCAAATTGAGATGGACTTTCTCTTCTTGAAAGATACAGGTGGTCCCGCCCATGTCCGCCAGCTCCACCGACGCTGATCAGTACTTCCTTCAGCAGATACTTCTTTAACAACCCTTGTGATCCTCCCTGCGTTTCGGAGGCGCAAGTGCATCTAACAAATTGGGGCTCATTGAAGGAAACCTCTCAACATTTACAGTGCTGAGGGTTTAGATATAGGCCTACACATCCATCCGAAGTACAGTTAATGTAAGACTAAATCAGAAGCGGCCAAAATCTTCAGGTCTGTTAAACTACAGTAAATGAATAAATAAATGAACGAACAAAAATAGCCCACATTTAACAGTGGTCATACTTTGCAGATACATTTTTTTTTGCGCTGAATTTGAAGTCCCGTACAGACCTGAAAGCCTTTTTTAATTATTTATTTTTTAATTGATTTAATAACCCAAAACGTGTTGTAAATGTGGCCAATGTGGCCAACACATTATTTTGTCTCAAAAAATTAACAAATAAGAGGTCAATATGAATACATTTTAGCGTGCCTGGACACAATCAACCTGAGTAAAATGTGATATTTCTGTTATAGTACTTATTAATGGCAAAATTATGGTCATGAACACTAGTTATAATTATTTTTATTGCAGGTTCCACGCAAACATGAGTGGGAAAATACATCATAATAAAGTTGATTTGCAAGGTATGATATGTCTTAGCATTCTGCATTTTGTTCCTAATCATGGTAAATTTCGGTCCCATGCACAGCCAAATATAAAGCTATGTATTTTACATTCATTTTTAAAAATATATGTGTGTATATTTGCAAACTTTCACAGTGTTTTTGTATATTTGATTGTATATGCTCTTTCTTTTGCATGTTACTCCATCACGATAGGTGGATGGTGATCGATTTTATGACCCCCTAAAGAAGATGTCAGCGTTATACTTTTTTCTCTTACAGCTCATTCCTCATTGCACTGACCTGATAATTCAGAAAAATTTGTGTAAATCAATCAAGATCTGATAGCAAATTGTAAGTTCATATATAAGAGAGAAAAAAAATAGTATTCTAAACCAGAGTTTCATAAATAATCAATATCCAGGAATGATCATTATCTGACCATGAATGACCAAAAAAAAAGTGTTGCGTCCATACCCCTGTTAACCAACCCATAGTGAAGCAACTAACCTCTATACATTTCATTTTTATAAAATGACAGTGGATATATGAGAATAATCCATGACTTATGTGATGGGTAATGGAATTAATTATATAGATAAGGGATCTTTACAAAACCAAATTGTAGTGTCAATACCCTGTGTGGTGTCCATGCCCCCAATACCTGCCTATTTATTATGCCCCAATACAATATTTCATAATGCACAAAAAGTATGCAAACTGAAATATTTTGTTGTAATTTTGTCAGTTCTTAATATAGACTGTGCTCTGTAGAGATATGTAGAAATATCTAATGAGGTACATGATATAAACATAAGTGATTTTGGAAAGAATACCAAAAAGGTAAACTGAAATTTTAATATTAAACCAACAATATAAAGCACGGTGGTTTGTTCAGTTTATTTTGAAATGAACATTATTTTGTCAAACAGATTATATATGTTGTCAAACAAATATAGCTCAGTCAATGAGAGAATACATTAATTTATCTGAATGCTTACCAGGTTAACACATTGTAGTGTCCATACCCCTCCATACCTGTAAAACTTCAACTTGCCACTATACAAAAACTGAGATAGGATACTCAGTCATATTTGGCAGAAAGTCTCAGGACATGATTGGCCATTTATGGGATACAAGAACATAGCAATTTGTTTCTGTAAAAATTTAGGCCCTAGTGCCCACCCTAGAGACAGGTTGATTGTGACCAGGCCAAGAGACACTAGGACCTATTCTTTTTATGATACTGATAACAGTGTTATTAGTACTGTTTAGTTAAACAGATACTTAACATTGCTGCACTTCCATAATTCCATAATCCTAAGAGTCAAGACACCACTATTTTTTCCTACAGCTGGTTTCTCCTTACCCAGTTTTAATTTTTGGTTGAGCATCTGTTTTGTCTTACGCTTCCACACATTAAAAACATTGGAATAAGCTCCAGAGCTCCCGTGCTGCGCCCTGTAAATTATGTCTCGTCCTTGAAGCCCATTGACATTAGCTTCTGCAGGACTACTAGTGTACTATCAGCAAGTTCAACCATCTTGGTCAAGAAACTCCCACAGTACTCATAACAGCAACCAGATCACAAGTCCTGTTCAGAATTTTAATACAGGAAATATCATTGCTGGAGTGTTATTAGCTGAATGGTGTGCTACTTATCTTCCATGTGATTGGACACTGTGTACCCAAGTAGCAGTTTTAGAGCCTTGAGAGACGACTAGCCATAAAGATTACAGGTAACTTGAGATAAAGACACTCTTGGGAGGAGAGGGGGTGATGGAACTAATCACCAATGTCCATTTCAGTAAGCACACAGAGGCAGATGAACTGAGTGAGCTGATTGAACCAACCTGTTTGGAGACAAAGAACAGGGGTCATAGTTACACACTCAGGTTTTCATTTGTATCCAACCACAGATTCTTTACATTGACAAGATGCTAAACTCCCATATTCTTTCCTACCTCTCTGTTCCATTATCTACAGGTGATTATAGTTGGTGACAGAACTTTTCTGGTTACAATATAAAATGCCATTATTGTATTATAATGGTATTATTATAATACAATTTAAATTGCATTATTGTCATATGCAATACTCCAAATGCGGTATCTGGCCAACGGAAACTGTGATACAACTTTGAGTGCAAAAATTACAGTATTTTAAAGCAGTTTAGTAAATAAAATTTTTTCATACTAAAATGAAATGTGCTTGAACAGAAAATTAAAACACATCATTTAAAACCATTGAGATGCAATTAGGCCCTGTTTCACAAGTAGGATTTCTGATTTACCTATTTTTCACACATAATTACTGAATTTCAGATCAGTGTGCCCTGTGTGAGAATTTTTTCCTCTTAGGGACTCGATCAGCCAGTAAATCACATTAAATTGATGATGTGGATTAAATTAGACAGGACACACCTAAATGTGATTCCTGTGAGCCTTTTTAAATGTAAATATCTTTTCTTTCTTTTTTTTAACTTTCCATTAGTGTGAAATTGTCTGTATCCACAAGCTGCTCTAATATTTAATGGGTTCTTTCTTGGCCCATGCTACATTCTCCTTCAAAGTTTAATAAAAATTGGGACAGTAGTTTTTTTTTGTTTGTTTGTTTTTTCATAATCATGCTCAAAAACAAACAAGAAATCAAACCAAAAACATAACCTCCTTGGCCCAGATAATAAAGGAAAATGACTGAAAATGGGTAAGGACTAATCACCAGTTAAAGTCGATATTTGTGCTTCCCCGATTTCAAGCTTAGCAGCCGCCATAGATATGAACTATTCAGATGTCACACAGCACAGTCCGTAGGTATTTTAGCACCGGCACTATGAAAAAGGATTACATTCCTCCATGGTCCACATGATATGGATGTCAGTATGCACAAATAAAGCTGGCAGCCTTTACATTAACCTCTTATGCATCGTTTTCAAATCATTGTGCTGGAGTGCAAAGCCAAATAGCAAATATTGTGTCACTGCCAAAATATTTAGGCAGTATGGGCCTCTGCTTCAGATCTAGGTTGTTGTTAAACTATGTTGAGGTCACACTTTGGTCAGAGTTAGTTTGTCCAAAAATCACGGTGAGGTCATACGGTGGTCACAAGGAAGTTTTACTGTAGTCCTTACAAAGCAGCTTGCTGATGAATGGTGGACGCTTAGATACTGGAAGGTGGATCCCCAGAAAGTACACAGGGACCCCAGACAGGGCAATGATTATGCCTATGATAGAGTTAAGCGTGTCACAGCAGAGGGGCACAGCCACCAGGAACACCGTGCAGAGACAAAACACTATCGGGAACAGCAAAGGTAACTGTAAAAGAGTGGGAGAGAGAGAAAAAACACTCACGTCATCTAGTCATCATTCAGAAACACAATAAAAATGTGGTCTTTTAAATAGAGGAAAGACTTATTGAAGTTACAATTCAATTCTTCATAACCATAACTTAAATCATAATAAGTATGCCCCTCTGAAAAAAAGAAATCTCCCTCCCTGGTCTGTCTCAGAGAAATGCACAACTACTAGCTAAGTAAACTGGGGTGAACTTCAGACAGCTTAGGGTCATCTGCATTCATTCTGAGAGTGCCCAGTCGGGCTACATCTGTTACATACACTGCACAAGGCCCATATAGAATGACAATGGGCAACATATTGGGAATTTCCCACATTGTGGCATAAAATGTGCTGTCCAATTCTGTGCATTTCCATTATTGGACCTACAAGTATACACCTTTAAATGAATGACTGAGAGAATAATCATTTCTAATGTAAACTGCTTTGAAAAATGAATCATCATGTGGATTAACAGTGTTCTCACCATGTAGGTTATTTGCCTGCCTGTGCCCCAGGCCACAGTCTATGGTGAATTCCACCTCAAGCACATTTCATGCAACTAATTAATGGCATGATGACTTATACCAGTTAGGCTTGGAGTGGAAATAATCTAATACCAGAATTCGACCAGCTACTTCAGGACATGGCTAGGAATCACAATTTAAAAAAAAAAAATCCAATAATTTGCCGCCATTTGCCACAAATTAAAATATGAAATGTTCTATATTGGAAGAGTAACCCATCTGGTTTCTGTGTGGACACCTTGAAGACTAATGGAAACCCTGGTAGATCAAAGCCATATGTAGTACCCTGGAATAAGGGAATATATAACACACAATGTTTGCATTAACCATATTAAAGAAAAATGCCCACACCATTTACTAAATCCCCAAAGACCAGAGCAACAACGTTGAGTAAGAACTGGTCCTGAGTAGCTGCTTTCAGTGCAAAACAAAAACATGAATATTAATGGAAAACAAAAAGACAAATTATTTTAATGCCGAAGCCTATCAAAGCCCAGTAACAGACTTATGGGGGGAAAAAAATTCACCCTCTCAGATATAAGGCTACCTCTCAGGGTTTTTGATTTCTTCTGTCACGAAGTTGAGGGTGTCAAATAACCTTATTTGCCTGCCATTGTCAACATAAACTGAAAACATTGGATGCGTACTGTAAGTTGCTAATGGCAGAAAGTATACTTAAAAAAATATATATATATGCATTTTCAAAGGTTTCACTGAAAGTGACTCGGCTCAAAACTACTATGTCCCAAATTATGTTGTATCTACTGAACATCAATCTACTGAACATGAGAGAAATGAAATATTTAGATTGCTTTCCTGACAAAGATTTAGCATAATCCTGGGCTAAATTGAGTTTCATGTAGAAAGTATTGAATTTACTCAAGCACTGTGCTTAGCCTGAGTCAGCAAAACTGGCCATTTCAGTTTCAAGAGATCATGTAGGATTATGTTCAGTCCCACTTTGAGAGGTCTGGGGCGATCCGGATCTCTCCACCGCAAGTATATCTGGCCAACTATGGACAGCCCGACAAAACACCAGTGGCTGAAACTGTAGTAGTTTATCAGCTGGAAGACATCTTCCACAGTCAGGTAGACTAATGTCATGGCACACTGTAAACACAACAAAATAAGCAGGGTAAGGTTGATTCACCAGATAGCAACAAATAACAGCCCTTTAAAGGGGCACATCTTTTCACAGATGGTGAATCCGAACAGGAAAATCATTCCATAAGGAGCTGAAGTCTCTAAAACACTAAAAACGGGCTATATCACAACGACATCATTTCAGCTGCTGTGTGATTGTCACCCAACTCTATCCAGGTATAGGATCAGTGCAAACTAACAAATACAATACTCTTAGGGTAGTAAGATGCATAGATGAATTATACATTGAACAGGAGAGCAGGAATGGGAGTGAACCGCTCCATGTGAATCATGGACAGGGCGTCCGGCAGATGTCCTTCGCGGGAACCCACAAAGAACAACCTAACAATCAGAGACCAGGAGACAAAGGAAACATCAGTTCAGTTAAACCTACCAATGAGAGATGGAGGCGATAGAATCAACAAGTTAAAGCCGACTGTGAGAAATGTGTGGAGAGGGTCTATCGAAAGAGCACAGCCATTCAGGATCAATGGAGAGAGAATTCACCAAATAACACTTCAGTAAGCCAGAATAGGCAGTTTAGTCTATGGATGTATGTGCATGTGCGTGCGTGAATGTTAGTAATGCAGAAGGTAGGATAATGGAGAATAAACTCACCTAGAGGAGGCAATAATAGATGCATTCAAGCCTCCATAGCAGGAGAGAGCAACAGCAATAGGTATGGTCCAGCTCATCATGCTAAGAGTGTGGTCTGCAAATGTCTGGATGGACAGACAGACAGACAGACAGCAATAGTCTTGAGACAGCTCACATGATAGCTGCCAACTTGAAATGGGCAATCATCTATATCCACACAGAACACTTTCTGAGACCATGGAAGGATAAATCCAATTAGAGACCCAGGCCACATTGTTCTTTACATTTGCAGTTTACCTCTAGCTCTGCATGCAAGTACACACAACACAAAAAAGCAGGAAAAATTTATATGAAACTATTTTAATGTAAATCAAAACATCATTCTGAGAAATCAGCTACAATGAATTCAGACATACTGCATTTCATCACCCAATACAAGAACTAAACCTTGATTTTCCCTTCTTTAACCATGGAAAGTTCTATTAAGAATGCTCTGGGAGAAATGCCAGATAGAACAGTTGAAATTAAGGAGGGATAGAGAGAAACAGGTGTGAAGCCTCTGGAGCAATTTTGCAGTTAAGGGCCTTGCTCAAGGACCCCCTGGGCAGAGTTGTTCCTGACCTTATTGTCCCAGATCAAGTTAGAATCCAAAGCTCCACAGGTGGCTAAAACTAGCAACTCTTCAGTTATCAGTCAAGCAACCAACCAACCTTTGGCTAAATTTGGTGTAAATTGAGGCAGCGGTTTACTCATAATCTTCCTAATGAACAAACAAACAAACAAATAAACTACCAAACCAATTCGATTACAATACCCATGCCCAACCCCTTTGAGGGGCGGGGTAATAAGGGCCAAGGTGTCCACTCTGGCCAGTTCATCAGGTATTATGGCAACACTTTGACTACTGACTCACCACTGCAACTGCATCACTGGATAGGATGGCACTCATGTCCAGAACAATGTAGTAGGCCACATTTGTCAAGACATAGATTATCGTGACAATTGGCAAGGAGATTGCAATGGACAACGGCAGATTCCTGCAGGAACAAAGACTTTGGATTTAACCTAATAAAAAAAGTAAAAAAGAATTTCCATTCATAGAGTTTGAATGTTATTGGACACTGGCACTCCAACCTCTCCTAAAGTGCCCCAGGCCACAGTCTATGGTGAATTCCACCTCAAGCACATTTCATGCAACTAATTAATGGCATGATGACTTATACCAGTTAGGCTTGGAGTGGAAATAATCCAAGACCAGAATTCGACCTGCTACTTCAGGACATGGCTAGGAATCACAATTAAAAAAAAAAAAAATCCAATAATTTGCCGCCATTTGCCACAAATTAAAATATGAAATGTTCTATATTGGAAGAGTAACCCATCTGGTTTCTGTGTGGACACCTTGAAGACTAATGGAAACCCTGGTAGATCAAAGCCATATGTAGTACCCTGGAATAAGGAAATATATAACACACAATGTTTGCATTAACCATATTAAAGAAAAATGCCCACACCATTTACTAAATCCCCAAAGACCAGAGCAACAACATTGAGTAAGAACTGGTCCTGAGTAGCTGCTTTCAGTGCAAAACAAAAACATGAATATTAATGGAAAACAAAAAGACAAATTATTTTAATGCCGAAGCCTATCAAAGCCAAGTAACAGACTTAAGGGGGGAAAAAAATTCACCCTCTCAGATATAAGGCTACCTCTCAGGGTTTTTGATTTCTTCTGTCACGAAGTTGAGGGTGTCCCAGCCAGCATAGGAGAAGAGTGCGCAATAAAGCGCCAGGGCAATTTCACCCGGGTCGTGAGTGGAACCTCGGAATGGTGCCTCAAAATTCACTGTGTAACCTGAACACAAAACCATGTATAATACTACATTTGGGCACCAAAGACATTTTGGAGCTGAGGGTGTTTTTAAAGGTGAAGGAGGCATGTTTATTATTAAAACATTTGCAGTGAGATGTAAAATATGAAGAATGTATGGATATGAAAGATTAAAGTGGTATATTCACCTTGACTCAGCTTCACTATGCCTGTGATGATGATCACAAGCAGGGCAACAACCTTGGCGTAGGTAAAAATATCCTGGACTCTAGTGCCCCACTTCACATAAGCTGAATTAATGAACGTAAGTAGACCTGCCAGAGCGAAAATTGATAATTCACAACAAAGACTCAAAAATTGCACAAAAACAAAGAGAATGCGCATGGATTATCAAATGGTCTAAGGTATGCAAACACTTTATTACTGTATAAAAATTTTACAGCTGGAAGAGGAATGGCGCAGGGCACACAAGTTCACCACTCCATAGCATGATGCACACTAACACAACTCTACTCACAGGTGCAGGCCGCAGCAATCAGGCGACAGGCAGAATAGGGCGGCTCACACGTTGGAAATAGGGGCTGTACCAAGTAGTTCGCAAAGGTGATGGCGATCACAGCCTGGCAGGTGGGCTCGATAATCAAGAGGGATGTCCACAGCCGAATGAAGGCAGTGAAGCCCCCAAAAGACTCCAAGATGTAGGCATAGCTGGCACCAGATTTTGTTATAGTGGTGCCCAGTTCAGCGTAGCACAGGGCTCCGATCGCAGAGAAGAATCCCCCGATGGCCCAGATGACCAGCGACAGCCCATAGGAGGCACTGTGTATGAGGACGCCCTTAGGGGAGATGAAGATGCCTGATCCGATCATGTTTCCCACAATTAGGCTGACGCCATTCAGCAGGGAGATCTCCTTCTTCAGCTTCATGCGCTGATTCTGCTTCAGTGGCTGGTTGATGAAAGAAGCTTTAACTGCATCGTGGTCTTCCGTTGCCGTCACAGATTGCACTCCTTCTCCGGGGTAAGACTGCATACGTTCAAAACAGAAAATTGATGAGGTCTGATGAACAGTGAGAGAAAATGAACAATGTGCCTTGGAGTTTTCTTCATGTAGACAGTGAGGTATCCAGAATGTCCATTTTAAGACATTGTGGGGCCATGAGGTCATAATAAACTTTAAACTTTTTAGATAATCTATTGGCCCCTGCAAGTTGTAACTATTGCATTTCTGCTCCCTTTGTTCAAACTTTAATCATCAGGAAAGTCCTTATTATCTATAATTATTAGTATTTTTTTAAAGGCATATAGCATATTGTCCTTGGATGATGAATATTTACTCCAGAAAGTATATAGTCAATCTAATTAAAACTCACCGTTTGGATACAAATAAACAAATAGCATGTCTGGATTATTTTTGCGATGATTAATGTTTCAACTGGCAATATTTTTCAACCATCATCAATGAACTGTGCAGCTTCTCATTTCTGACAAAAAAAGGATGCCCTTAGTGATGGGAAAGATGTGACAGTAGGCTATTTCATACGGGTCAAATTACTGGCATGAATCTAGCAAAGAAAACTATAGGGCACTGGTGGCCCCAGAAGCTCCCGATGTTATGATAAACAAAATGTCAAAGTTTTTGTTGACGGACGCATGCATGGACGGGCACATGCACGGATGGAGCCCAATACCATAGCTCCCACGCCACTCAGGCGGCAGGAGCTAATTAGGAGCCTGTAATTGAAAACGTTGATAAGATAAGGCAAATTTTCAACGTTTTTGGTGATATTTTTAGGCCAGTGACCTTGAAAAAAGAGCCAAAGGTCACCTTTAGGCACGTCATTTGTAGGACTTTATAAAATACATTTCTAAGAAAAATTAGGAGCCTGTAACTGAAATAGTTGATGAGATAAAGCAAAATGTTGAAATTTTTGGTGATATTTTTAGGCCAGTGACCTTGTAAAAATAGGCCAAGGTCATCTTTAGGCACGTCATTTATAGGCCTTTATGAGATGCATGCCCAGTAAGATTTAGGAGCCTGTAACTGAAACAGTTGATGAGTGAAAGGAAAATGTAGAAGTTTTTGGCGATATTTTCAGGTCAGTGACCTTGAAAAAATAGGCCAAGGTCACCTTTAGGCATGTCATTTGTAGGCCTTTATGAGAAGCATGTCCCGTAAAAATTAGGACCCTGTAACTGAAAGAGTTGATGAGATAAAGCAAAATGTCAAAGTTTTTGGTGATATCTTTAGGCCAGTGACCTTGAAAATATAGGCCAAGGTCACCTTTAGGCATGTCATTTGTAGGGCTTTATGAGATGCATGTCCAGTAAATCTTTGGAGCCTGTAACTGAAATAGTTCATGAGATAAAGCGAAATGTGTTGACGGACGCACGCACGCACGGACGGACGGACGGACGGAGCCCGATACCATAGCTCCCGCACCGCGAGCGGCGAGAGCTAACAAAGGATGAAGAAAACAAGCACGAGGAATCATTGTCAAGCGATTTGCCCCCCACAAAGTCCTGACCGCAAACACATTGACAGTTGATGTGCTAGAGGGGACCACGGAGGGGTTCAACTACGTCATTGTCAAGACAAGACCTCGAACCAAAAATTAATAAGACTCTGATTAAAATTAATTGCTCTGACGTTGCATAGGTAGGCAGCGAATATCCTTTTGTTAAGCGATGTCTTAAAATGGTTAGATTCTGTCTTCGCCTCCCATATTACACCTGAATTGCAAGTCGTCAACTGATGGTACGAAGGCTTGCATACACCGACAAGTACCGAGAAAGGTGAACTTTTTTTTACTTTTTCATTTAGCAAACATTTTGCCCTCCTTCTCTTGAGTCCACTGTCTACAAATAAGTAGTTAAGCACTCATTAGGAAAAAAAAAGAAAAGAAAAAAGGCTTTTTTCCCCCCCAAATCACAGTAAATAGCCGTAACTTCAAATTCATAAATTCAGTATTTCCGTCTTTGGTTCTGTTTTGGGGGGGGGGAAACGGCAATTGTTCAAGTAAGAAATATTGGCTAAACCAATCTGCTCAGAGAAATACGCAGTCGGTAATACAGGACCTTTACGCGCGTCAACAGCATAGCAGATGGAAAATAAGGCAGAATAAACGCAAAACATATTAGAGCTAAGTCAATGGACACGACCATAATTTCCACCATTCAAATAATTTCTTAACCCAATTTATCTAATGGCACTAAAATAGTTATCAGGTCTTACCATTGCGCTGTTTCTGGTCCTGAACTCAACGTTAAGTGGGTATGTCGCCTGCAACCTCTGTGGCTGCTAGACTGGGCACTCCGTTGCCCAGAAAATCCCACCCCAGTCCCTGCAGTTTGTAAAGTTCCGTAGCAGGCTTAACAGACTCGTAAACTGCATTTCGTGGAAACAGAAATTATGCTCAGCCTACACAATGGGAGGGAAGACGGTCTGTCGACCCCAGACTTTTTTTTCTGCACATCGTCCCGGCTACTCCCGAAATGGTTCGTTGTCAAGCCTAAGCAAGTAAGTAGCCTAAAAAAGTCAATAAATAAATAGCGCTCAGTTCCCATAGTTGCGCTTCGCGTTTCTACAGGTGCGTTGACCTCGGGAGCAGGCCCCAACTTTCAAATTCCGAAATGGCTGACCATTAAACAACTTATTCACGGCAATGACCGAGTCCACCATCTTTCCTCGGCAAATTTTGATGGCATATGCAAAATAGGTGGTTTGTTTTGAGGACATCGCAGCACTGCAATCAACAGTTTCATTGCAACACTTACAAATTGTTCAGTCAATAGTGTATAGCCTATAATCTGCGGTGATCTTCACCCAGGACTAAAGTAGTTTTGAGGCAGTGTTAAGTATGGAGATACCATAGCATACATTCAAGCTCCGCAACGAAGAACGCACATTACAGAGGGCTAGTCTTCTTTCTTCTTAAATCTTAATCCGCATATTTCACCGTTTCACTTTACAATAGCCTAAGCTTGAGAGCTCTCCCATTATGCAATGAATTTCATAAAGAAATCCTTGTTGGGCAATTACTTCACAAGCAGAGCTATTCTGTTCAATGATCTTTAAAAAAAAAACTCTTTCAAAGTGATGGCTTCAAGGGTGAGAAAAACGAGTATCCAATTAGACCAAGGCTGTGAGGGGGCCAGGGGCACTGTAAAGTTGGTGAGGTGCATCACAATGATCCACTATGGAATGTGACACAACTCCCACAGTTATGCCACATACGTTTCACACTCATGCTTTCACACCGTGAATGAAAAAGTTAAGGCTGCATACAGTTTTTATGAACTCATTTCATGATTCAATAAAATCAGACGCACAGTATGGAATACAGGTAGAATGGGGGCACACATTGTATTTTGACAGTGCCATTATTTTTGCTTTTTGGCTGTGCTCCAGTAGACTGCCAATATTATTTATTTGTTGATAACAATGAATGAGGTTTAAAAAAAAGTCAGCTTTGATTAGCAGTTCTTACTTCCAAATCTCGCAGAACATGGATATATTGAAGCCATTTTTTTACAATATCACTGTGCAAATGCTTTTAGGCAGCACTGAGGAAGATGGACACACGTACACACACGTACGGACACACGTACACACACGTACACACACACACGTACACACACACACACACGTACACACACACACACGTACACACACACACGTACACACACACACACACTCTATAATCCCGGTAAAGATGATAAAACCTGTCCCAACTAGTTCCCCTGCAATCACCCCCACTCCACTTCATGTCGTGGTGGGGGATAACTAAGTCACAGTCCAGTCTGCGTGACGAGTTCAGGGTCCAGTTGCATTATCCGCACCACATCCCTCCAGGTAAAGGTGTAAAATCAAGGTGAAAAATCCACAGCAGCAGCAGATTTATTGTCGAGGTGCGCATTACAGCCCAGGTCCCATTCATTATGAATGTGGGGCTGGCTTTCTGAATGACATCAAGGTATGAAGCTTGCCACCAATCATAAACGTGCAAATTATACATTATAATTTGCCACTCAGAAAGAATCTGATCATGCAAACTCTACACAATTTGGTTAAACTTTTTTTCTCCCCCTATCAGCAAACGAAAAGAAAGAGATTGATTAATCAAGGCTGTATTTATACATCATATAAATCTGCGCGGGGCTTTGAAACTTTCGAGACATTAAAAACAAGAATACTTCCTCAAGGCATTTACCAGTCAGTGGGGAAAAACAGTGAAAATGGATGAGTCCTCAGACATGAGCACACAATCGAAGAGTTGAATGAAAAACCTATGCATATAGTGCTGAGGGACACAGCGCTCGATTTTAAGACTGGCAGACTGAACCATCAAATCGACACTCAGCTTGACTGACCAATTGCATCTCCTTGTTTATTGTCCTTCCAAAAATATGATTCTTTATCACAAAGTACATAACTGGACAGATTCTGAGCCATTTGCAAGCCGTGCACTTCTGTAGCTCTTGGTCCACCCAGTGAAGACAGCGGAGCTTCCAGATGCACAATCATCTCTAAAGTTGGGTTAAAATCTCTTCATCTGTCTTCGCTCCTGACGCCTCTGCTTCTTCTCATTCACCTCCTCAGGCGCCGATGGGGCCTCGGCTGTAAACCAGGGGCCCAGAAAGTTGAGCCAGAGAAGGTACAGTGCCCGTGCTGGAGCCTATCATCACACCAAACACATGCAAAATTAACAACAGATCAGCTACAGAGGTCAGTGGTAAGTGCTTGCAAATGATATCAAAATACAATATTGGCATCTAGTACTTCAAGAACCACATTTTTACGATTAGTTCAGTCAGAACTCGCCATCTCTTCCACAATGAAGGATTTAACAGTCAGTTATAACCATGTAAAAAAAAAAAAAAAAAAAAAAAGTCAAAGCAGTATCTGATTAGTCCAGTGACTGACATCATCTACTCTGGCGGATGGCATTCATTTTGTCCGATCATGTATGGGGCATTGTCTCATTTTATAATGACCTTTTTAACAGAACAGTTTTAAATAAGCATATTTTGTTTTTATTATCTACGCGCTTCCGAAAAAGCGAGGAGATCTTGTAATACAGTTCGGCGTCTGTCTGTCCGTCTGAAACAGTAACTCCTCCTAGGCCGTTTGACCAATCAAACTGAAACTTTGGTGCGTGTAAGGTAGTGAGCCAGGGGGGTGCACAACGCCTTTAGAATTGAAATTAATTTCCACTTCTGGCTACCAGGGGTCTTTTTGTGAAAATTGAAAAATGGCCATATCTACCTTATGCATTGAGCTAGGGCGCTCAAATTTTTATAGAAGGTGAACGGGATGACCCTTCATCGTTTTCTAGGTCAAAGGGCGTCAGGTGCGCCAATCGTTGAAAAGGATGGCACGTTTTGTCATTACTAATCGTAGAAGGCTGCAAATTGGTATGGATATGCGTCTTGGTGATTGCAACCGGCATGCCAAAAATTGCCGTCCCGTGATTCATATTTTGGCCAGTAGGGGGCTTTTTGTGAAAAGAAAAATGGCGTCAGGTGTGCCAATCGCTGTACCGTATGTCCTTTCCTTTCATAATACTCTCATTTCAAAATGAAGAGTAATTCATGCCCTCAACAGACACTCAAAAAGTACTCTATCCAACTAACCAACTTCATCACATTGCTATTGCACTGATCAGTATCAGTGCTTTGTCACTGCAACAAGTAGATTATCATTTGTACAGCAGAATGCCAGTTTAATGAATTGCCCCCTGACACATTACTACTACTCCCATAACATTCGTTGCTGAGCGCGGAGATTTGCAATGGCGTGCCATCGACATACGTCTAGTTAGGGATGCACCAATCCGATACTGGTATCGGTCCCGATATTGAAGAAAATTCAAGATCGGGTATCGGTGACAATGGGCCCGATCCATTCAGTCCAATTCTATGCTATGCGCTGTGAGTGACGTCATCCGCAAGCCACACGCCCTGCGGAGGCCAAGCCAAAGAGAATAGATTGGCACAAGAGGCGAAACTCTTTTGACAGCCACTAGGTAGTGTCGGGTACCGCTGCCGCCATTTTGGGATGAGAAGCCAGGTGCTGCGCACTGGCCAGTGTAGCCAAATCCGCTCGTTTTAAGCGACTTTGGACTGAGCTTTTCGTTGAGTCGCTTCTAAATATTGGTTGTCGCAGGTTGTGGTTTTTTGGGTTCGTTTCATAAGTGCAGTTGCTCATTTGGGCTTGTTGCCAAAGCAGAAATGCCAAGACTCATGCATTCGGCATTAGTCTCTCGCCTCTTAGTGGCATTCACGTTCCCATGCCGTAGTCAGTAATTATTCAATCAATGCGCACTGAAGAAATTCACTCACGGAATTTAAGTCATTGTGCATCAAGTTAATTAGTTTCAGGTGCATTACGGTGGATTACCCCGCTAGTGTCACGGAAATCGATTATGACTCGGGAATTCTCACGCTTGTCTTTACTGAGGGATTGAAAGCAATGGAATTGCATAAATACGTTTCAAATGATTTTATTTCGTTTAAACAATTTAAACGTTCATGATGAAACAATCCCAGAGTAAGGAGAAGCACAAGAAGTCCCGAGTCGCTTTCCATGTTACTTGTGGTGACTCTAGTGTTGCTTTCGTCAACAAAAATTATGACTTAATATCGCCGTCAATGAATCTTTCACGTGACGAAAACGAGACGAGACGTTACAAAAATGGTGGTCATGTGATAACTATAATTAAATGTATAATGCAATATTGTTGACGAATAAAAACGAGACTAAATGTAGTTCACAAAAAACTGTGATAAAATGTCTCTTCATTTTCGTTAACGAGTCGAGACCAGACGAATTGACGTTATAATTTTAGTTGCGTTTGTAATGTGAATATAGGCCACTGGATGGCAGTATTTACCTTTTTTTTATTCAGCTCAGACTGGAGCTATGTTTAGACATGTCCTGGACATGTCTGGGGCAAGTCCCCGAAAAGTAAAAAAAAGAGGTCTAAATGTGGGTGGGGTCTGCAAAAGAGTATATAAGGAAAAGAATTGAGACAGTAGAGTAGTAGGAGAAATTGCAAGAAGAAGGATACGAGCGACCAGACCTGTCATTTCTGTTCAAGACCTGTGAAGTTTCTTTTGTGGATTTTTGCCTTTGTTGCAGCATTTTCTTCATCCAGGACATCACCAAGCCACCCCACCAAAAAGGGACAGCAATTATTTCTGTTTTTCTTATTTATCAATCTTGGTCATTTAGTTGTAGGTTATTGTTAGTTATTGTCTTTGTTAATTAAATGTGTTTAAGTTTTTAAAAACTGTGTGTCATCCCTTGCTGTTGCTGTTGTTTTAAATGTAATAACAAATTGGGGCCATAACAGTTACTAAGATATCATTTTGTGGTATTTTTGTTTCCTATGCTGTGCCAGATTCGCTGCAGGGTGAAATTGCCTTGAGCTGTCAACTTCCAGTCAGGCTGCGTAAACGCCCTCCCCAAGTACAACCAATCAGATCGCGAGCCAGAGCACAACCAATCCGCTCACAAGGCAGCCAATTCATTTCGAATTCCTCTCCTCGAAAGCAGGCTTAAAGCTATTCTTACCTTCCTGGAATTTTTAGACATTTCTTTTGTAATGGTGGACGAAAGTGAACAAATACACATTTCGCCATGTTCTTTTTAGTCACCTTTCAATTGGAATTGTAAACAGCAAGCTCTCCGTCTGAGTGAACGCTCTTACGGTAAAATAAGCAGTTCCTTTATGAGTAACTGATCTACCTGATGTGGCTTTGTGGAAAAATGGAAGAAACTCTGACCTTGATCATGGAGAAGAGCATATTTTTGATTTAGAGAGGGTACTGATAACCAGCTGCGCCTATATTGATAAACTCTTGATAATTTAAACCAGAAAATCATACATGCATATTCAATGTTATGCATCAGAAGTTAATCTGTGTTAAAAATATAATGATCTCATTTTGACAGTGTGCCATTTTTGAGGGCTGTGTGCGTTTAAGGAGCCACCTGGTGAGCCGTTTATTTGGCCTCCTCTTTCAAAGCCAAATAAGATTTAATGCTCAGATGAAGCATACTTGTGTCTCAGAGTTAAAGATCCCAAAAATGTATTGTTTTAACCCCCAGCCATTTTTCAATGCTCAGAATTTTTTTAATCATTTCAATGCAGAATTTTCATGAAGTTTTTTTATGTTTGCAGCCCCTTTTCTCTACCAGTGTTTCCCAAACCTCTCCTGGCGTAACCCCTGTCCTGCCTGCTTTAGATGTCCCTGCTCCAGCACAGGTGATTCATATGATCAGGTCATTATTAACCTCAGAAGCTGCTTGATAATAAGGGAATCATTTGAATCACCGGTGCTGAAGCAGGGAGAGATCTAAAGCATGCAGGACAAGGGGTATGCCAGGAGAGGTTTGGGAAACACCGCACTACTAAAATTATAAAATAAACTGAAATACAATGGAATACTAAATGCTTCAAGTGTATTCTCAGTTGAGCCATATTCCCCCTCTCTAAGAAGTTTAGATCTTGAATTATAAAGCATTACATAGAGTAACGCATAAATGGCCACATTTGGTTTCTGCGCAAAGGGGTTAATTTAATCCAACTAACAGAATTTTCACATTAGTTTCTGAACGTTACATATTCCACGATATTACATCTAAATTCTTTCCTGCTTTGCAAATGGGTATTCATATCAAAGTTGCAAAAATCTGACAAAATATTTCGGTCAAGTCATGGGGTAGCTGACCTTCATGTTGAAGGCTTTAGTCGTCGTTGTTGTTCTGGATAGAGATAACCTAGACTATCTTTTGACAGAAGCGTGAACTAAACCTTTACTAGTCTAAGGATAAAAGAAACAGGTCATTAATGTCCGGTCATAGCATAGGCTTTGTACTTTGGTCACACATGTAACATCAAATGTCACATGTACCAACGCGTTACGTGTGTGACCGGTGAATTTTTGGCTATAAAACAGATTCTATTTGTGGGACTGAGGAAGTTATACCATCAAAGCATGGAGGGTATGGTATTAATTTATAATCTCAGGTTTACCATGTTTTCCCTTGGATTTATAGGTTTTATAAAAACTTTGGTTGCTGTGCATTATGTGTGTGACATGACTCACCACCATAAATTTTGACCCCCAAAAAGAGGGTAACTTTTAAGTCTACAGGGACTTTTGCTGCAAAAGTTTAAAAAGAACAACCACGACAATATATTTTCTCTGCTGCTGAGTTTGACACTCATCCAAATGACAAAAAGATGACTGTAATTTCAAGGATGACCCATATCTCAAAATGTGGTGAAAAACTAAAGGACTTTAAAGTTGGGAAATTTTGCCCCAAAATGCAATTTTTCTGAAATTGGTATTTGCAATCCTAAACTAGAAGAGTAGCAGTTAGAAACACATGCACTAGTTATTTGATGGAGCTTATTTGAAAATTTGCCCTTCCAGACTCATATTTCAGGGAATGGCCCGATCCATCTTCACTTTTCCCACGGAAGCAGACAGGTAATAAATAAACGAGCAACTGTCGCATTTCATTCCAGCTTCGTAACTTTGAATGATCTAATGTAGTTTCGTTTTGAAATGCCATTCAAGCTGTCTAATGCCAATAACAGTAATTCGCGAACACCCTATCTAGCCAGCTAACTCGTATGCCTTCAAGGCTGATTGTAGAGACTAGTGTCTTGCGGGCTGGTCAGAAAGCTAATGTTGAATTCATATTGTATAATCTTTAATAGTATTCAGTCAGATGCCATTAAGGCTGATTGTAGAGACTAGTGCCTTCAAGGCTGATTGTAGAGAATAGTGCCTTCAAGGCTGATTGTAGAGACTAGTGCCTTCAAGGCTGATTGTAGAGACTAGAGCCTTCAAGGCTGATTGTAGAGACTAGTGCCTTCAAGGCTGATTGTAGAGAATAGTGCCTTCAAGGGTGATTGTAGAGAATAGTGCCTTCAAGGCTGATTGTAGAGAATAGTGCCTTCAAGGCTGATTGTAGAGAATAGTGCCTTCAAGGCTGATTGTAGAGAATAGTGCCTTCAAGGCTGATTGTAGAGAATAGTGCCTTCAAGGCTGATTGTAGAGAATAGTGCCTTCAAGGCTGATGACAAGGCTAATGTTGATTTCATATTGTATAATCTTTAATCGTATTCACTCAGATGCCTTCAAGGCTGACCGTAGAGACTTGTGCCTTGCAAGCTGGTTAGAAGGCTAATGTTGATTTTATATTGTGGGTTGGAAATCACCATAACCAAGGCACTATTATTTTATACATTTTTATACATTCATTTTATTTTGTGTGTGTGTACAAACGTGTTTGTGGGTTGAATTCTTTGCTCTCTGGGTTCTGGAATAAATACGTTGCGATTTAAAACAGGACATCTTCAATGTCGGACTCTTGAATGGATATTCTTGAATCCATAAGGATGATAAGATAACCTTGTTTGAACTGTAAAATGGGTTTGACCAAAAGAAAATGTTGGTTTTGTCCAGACTATATTGACCAGGTCAAATAGAATTGTGTGACTAAAAAGTGACTAAAATACAATTTTCATTGACAAATACAGGACCAAAATGTCATCATTTTCGTTGACTAAAACTATTCGAAAATATTCATGGATTATTCTGACAAAAATAAGACTAAAACGCGCAGTTTTAGTCGACTAACACATGACTAGGCAGACAAAAAAAAAAAAAAATGAACGCGACTAAAACTAATAAAGACTGAAATGAGAGTTTGACAAATAGACTAGACTAAAACTAAAATTAAAAACAGGCTGCCAAAAACAACACTAGTGGTGAGGTCCACCTTTACGCAAGTGAAACTGAAACTTCAATGCAAAAGGAGTTTAATTCCACTTGAGAATCTTATAAATGCGCAGAATGCGTGAGACTTGGCACCTCTGCCAAAGCATGACATCAAGTTCGAGTGTGTTATATTCAAGCAGCTGGTTTGGTGTCATTCAAGTGCATTGCTTCCCCCACCTACTTACCCCATTGACAAGGCATAAGGCTAAAATAAACAGCCTGCATCTTTCTCCTATCAATTCTGGCTGCCGTCTCACGACGGTAAATGGCTACCTTTTGGTTTCGGCTTGTTCCGTCAAAAAATAATAAAATAAAAATCAATTTTATGCTTCTTTGGTCAGATATACCAACACACAGATCACACTGAAGCAGCAGATCTCACGTTGTCACTCCGACTGACTTAAAAAAACATTGTAATTCCTGAATAATATGTAATGGATTAAACTGCTTGTGAAAGATAGCTACTGGAGCGAAGTGTACCAGCAAAGCATGAAATGATCCCAACTCTTGCAACGCTCGACTTTGTGATTCAAATTTATACGAATGCACTTGGCAGAGCGTGGTTGTGCATGCGCCTGGTCTCATGATGTCTGCAATGTATAACGCATTGGTATAATGTCAGCCCAAAGATGAGAGCTAATTTCAATGTTAACGAAATAAGAAAAATGAAAACTTACAGAAAACCATCAACGTCAATAGTAGAATTTATGACCTGTGTGACCATATTATGTACGCCAACCACATTTTTTAATTATTTTTTTATTTTTTGGCCAGAGGGTTTTTAACAGTGCAAGAAGTACAGAAATGTTGCAAGCTGCAGTGTTTTTGGAATGGTTGAAAAATAAAATGAACAAAATACACTCAGACATATGAACTGCGTAATCCTTCTTTTGGACTCGTTTTGATAGGCCCAGATGCTTGTTTCTCCCGTGAGATCGGGCAACACCGGCCAAAAAACAGCACAGAACCGCAGAGAAAGCTCGGAGAAGCTAGCCAAGTGGAATAAAAGACAGCAATGTACAGCGATCATCTGCAAGAACTACCAGTGTGATCGTGTATAATATTTCATAAGTATACATTTGAATAGTTACATAATTAAATATTTAATTGACTGGAAGGGTCATGGTTCGTCTCGAGTATAAAGAAATTAGTTTTATTTGTGTACGGGACTCTGTAGGCGAGTTAATTGATATAACATTAGCATAGTAGGCTATCTAGTCATTTTTCATCTTTTAGAAGGCCACAAAATTTAATATATTTATAGAGATTAATAATTAAATATTTAATAGACTATGAGGGTTATGGTTATTTCTTAGTATAAAGAAATTTGGTTTTCTTGAAAAATCTGCTTGAGCAGGTCACTGACACCGAGTGGTATGCGTGTGAAAAAAGTTGTTGTTTTTTTTTTTTTAAACCAACCTAGTGAAGCTATTGTTTTATTCAGGTACTTTTGTTATGGATGTTTATTTCCTATTTGCACAATACCATTGAGACGAGGAAGGACAGGAAGTTGAGGACAGTCACGTGCGACTGGCATGTAGGGGTGTAAGCCTCATGCCGGTTTGTTTCTCCTATTAAGAGTTTAACTCTGTCTTGATGGATCCAAAGTAACTGAGATTAATGTAGTAACATTTAGAATAATTTATTAGATAAACTTTGCTCTGGGAAGCTCGTCTAATGTAGTTTATGTCATTTAAAACGCGCAGCAAGTCTGAACGCAGAACGCTAACCACCACGCCGGCTGCCATGGAACCAGAGGCTCTGGGCAAGTTGATCAGAGAAATTCTCCGTGAGGAGATTAAGACGGCCCTATCACCGATAGAAACAACTCTGAAACGCCTTGAGGACTCTTTAAAAGTCTGTAGCGAAAAAGTGAAAGCTTTGGAGGTGTCGGCTCAAATACATGACGCGCGTTTGGATACGCTAGAAAAGGATTACCAACAGCTGAAAACTAAGAACGATGGATGTGTGAAAAGAATTGTCGTGCAAGAAAATGAAGCTAAGAAATTCAATCTGAGAATCCTGGGAATTAGAAATAACGCGGAACAGGGTCAACCTACAGCTTTTGCTCAACAACTCCTCTACAAACTCTTTGGGGAAGATACGCTCGGCCCCCCACCATTGATCAGCGCGGCTTACCGCACTGGCCCGGTAAAGGATAACTGTGATCGTTGTATGATGGTAAAGATCATAAGTATGGATACAAAAATGAGGATTCAGCGTCTCGCCGCCCAAAATAGAGGGACGTTGTCCTACAAAGATCAGAAGCTGAGGATTTACCCGGACATCCCGGCGGAACTGCGCGAACAACAAGCAGCGTTCAACCCAGTTCGCAGCCTGCTGAGTAAAACTGGGCTGAGATACGGTGTGGCTTACCCGGCGAAGTTGTTGGTTACCGTCAATGACATGACCCATTCTTTCACTAAGGCAGAGGAGGCGATGGCTTTCTACGAATGGATTATTAAACCAACTTTGTCTCCGTAGGTCCCAAGGATTATATTCCGGTGAACTTGACTCACGCTAGGCTATAATAACCTATCTATCAACTCAGTCTGCTGACTGACACTGACTACCTATTGCGAGTGGAGTCTACCGGTACTTTATTCTTAAGGACAACCCGAAGATCCGGGCCATAGTAATCCCATGTTAGCAGATAACCTCTTGTTGATACTAAACGTGATTGGTTAGCATTTGTAAACTACGGACTGTGTTTGTAAACAATGGCCTTGTTGTTCTCCTCGGTTCACAGGTGAGCGGACCCTTTAAAATGTTACTGCGCATTCGTGAATGCATATGTTGATGCCCGTGCTGTTGATTTCACATTGCAGACTTCTGCTGCAGCAAGAACTCCTTAGTAGAAGTATAGAATAAGCTTTTTAATTTTCTGTCAGGTCAAAGTAATAATAAAAATCGTTTTTGGAGTACAAATAGGTAAGACGGATGTTTTGTGGCTGTCACTGCTACAGAATTGAAGTGACGTACGGATTATGGATAGATTTATATGTATATGTGTTTATATGTGTGTGTGTGTGTGTGTTACATGTTGAGACTGCAATGAACTCTAGCTGTAAAAATAGTTCTGATTATGGGTTTACTAAGTTAGAAATGGTAAATGGTAATGTTTGATAAGCTGCCTAAGAAAGGGCTTAGAATGGCCCACCTAAATATATGTAGTATCAGAAATAAATTATCTGAAGTAGCTGATGTACTGCTGGTAAATAATTAGCATGTATTGGCAGTGTCAGAAACTCATTTAGATGCCACTTTTGAGGATTCACTATTGATGATCAACGGATATAACATCTATAGGAAAGATAGGAATGCATTTGGTGGAGGGGTTGCTTGTTATATACAAAGTCACATACCCATTCAAGTTAGGCATGACCTTATGACTACAGATATTGAAGTTCTTTGGTTACAGATGCATCTGACACATCTTAAACCTATATTAATAGGGTGCTGTTATAGACCCCCCAACTCTAATAGCCTATATTTAGATACAATTTGTAATATGCTTGATCAAGTGAGTAGTAGTACATATGAATTTTATTTCTTGGGTGATTTAAACATTGATTGGAATTCATCTTGCTGTCCAATGAAAACTAGGTTAATGGATACATGTGGTGCTTGTGGATTGTCACAGGTTATGAAGAAACCTACCAGAATAAGTTGGAAGAGTGATGGTACTAGAGTTGCTACTTGCATTGATCACATCTATGTAAATTCACCTGAGGTTTGTTCTACAGCTATATCTGTCCCTATGGGTTGCAGTGACCATAACATTGTAGCTATAGTTAGGAAAACAAAGGTTCCCAAGCCTGGTGTGAAAATAATACAGAAAAGATTATTCAACCATTTTAATCAAGACAATTATCTAAAAGATATAAAGAATGCTGATTGGTCTGAGGTGTTCCTAATGCAAGATCCAGAGGAAGGACATCAGGCTTTCAATAAAATACTTCTGGCTGTTATAGATCATCATGCCCCAACTAGAAAGTTTATGGTTAGGAATGCCAACACCCCGTGGCTGGATGTGGAATTAAAAGAACACATGAAAGTTAGGGATCAAGCAAAACGTTCGGCAATATCTTCTGGTCTTATATCTGATTGGCAAGTTTATCGTAAGATGAGAAATTTTGTCTCTAAATTGGACAAAAAGAAAAAGAAATTGTATTATGAAGATAAATTAAGCCAAATTAAACATGATAGCAAACAATTATGGAACACATTGAACAACTTATTAAAAGGAAATTCTAAATCTACTTCATCATATTTGGGCACGGAAGATGGTTTCCTCACAAAGCCAGTAGATATAGCAAATTATTTGAACAGTTATTTCATGACTAAAATTGACAAATTGGTAAGCAGTACAAGTCTACAATTTAAGAAAACAGATCTATCTTGTCGATTGATATCTCAGATTATGGAAGGCAAGAAGTGTAGTTTTGAATTCAGTCAGGTTAGTGTTGCTAAAATTGAATTAATGTTGATGACTTGCAAGGATAAACCACCGGGGGTTGATGATATTGATGGTAGAATTCTCAAACCTATCATTGCATTGATCGCTCCTATGGTCGCTCATATTATCAATCAATGTTTCAAGGAAAATAAATGTCCTCAAACATGGAAAATAGCTAAAGTTGTGCCCATACTCAAAAATAATAGATTACCTTTTTCTGAAACCAACAGTCGACCAATTTGTCCATTGCCAATTTTTAGCAAAATAATGGAAAAAATTGAGTACGAACAAATTCAGTGTTACTTTGTCAATAATAATCTATTGACAAACTTTCAGCATGCATATAGAGCCAAACATTCTACGGCTACTGCTCTAACACAGATGGTCGACGACTGGTTACAGGAATTGGAACATAAAAATATTGTAGGCGCAGTATTATTAGATTTTTCTGCAGCTTTTGATATTCTTAACCATGACCTATTATTGGAAAAAATGAATTATTATGGTTTTACACAGTCTGCTTTATCCTGGATCAACAGCTATTTAAGTGAGAGGAAACAATTAGTTTACTTTAATGGAAGCTGTTCCAACATTCTGGATGTGAAGCACGGGGTGCCTCAGGGCAGTTGCCTGGGGCCTCTCCTGTACTCCATTTTCACAATTGACCTTCCAGTAGTACTAGAGAAGGCTTGTATCTCAATGTATGCTGATGACTCAACAGTCTATCTGGCTGCAGCAACAATTGAAGAATTAAATATTAATCTAGCCAAAGAGATGACTATGGTGGTAGACTGGATAAATAATAATAAGCTCATTTTAAATGTGACTAAAACTAATTGTATTGTTGTTGGTACAGATCACTCATTGTGGTCTAAGCCAAAGCTTAATCTTATTTTAAATAATACAGTGATTAATCAAGTAGAGGAGGTTAAATTACTGGGAGTCATCATTGATAACAAGTTATCATGGAACAAACATATACAAATGGTGGTGACTAAAATGGGAAATGCCATAGCACTGGTTAAAAGATGCGCAAAATATCTAACCCACCAACTTCTTAAACAAGTGATTGAAGCCTTGGTCCTATCTAAGTTGGACTATTGCCCTATGATATGGTCCACTACATCACAGAGCAACATTATGAAATTGCAGCTGGTCCAGAATAAAGCAGCACGAGTTGCCCTATCCTGTGGATGGAGAACCAATGTATCCAAAATGCATGGATTGTTACGTTGGTTAGATGTGAAAAATAGATTATTGTATTTATTAATAATTTTTATCAAGAATGTTATTACTTCAAAATTTCCTGTCACTATTTATGAGAATTTGTCTTTCAGTTCTGAGGTACACAATTATTCAACTAGACATGCTGTTGAGGGCTGTTTTACCTTACCAAAATCCAAGACCTTGACTCAACGTACAGTGACTTATAGAGCAATGCAACAGTGGAATCTGCTTTCCTATTCTCTTACTCAATTAAATCTTAGTAGTTTGAAAAAACAATTAAAAATCTATCTTTTAAATATTAACTTTGGTCATTGATGTGTTTTCTGATATTAAAGTTAATGAATAGTAGATGTTTTGTCTGTACACTGCCTGGCTGCTCAGGCTTGGTGACCTGAACTTGCTTCACAGGAGGGTCCAGGTACTAAGGCTGATGCTGCCGGATCCTTGCTGTCTGGGGTGGGTGCGGGTCGGCATGGGTGAGCTGCTAGGCATTATTATTGGTGTGTGAATCCTTATCTTATTTATTTATGATTTGTTGTTTATTGGTGTAAAATTTGGATGAAAATATATTGCGTCTTTCTTTTTTCAGTTGGGTATAATTGCAGTGTTTGTCTTAGGTTTTGTCTGTATTTTCTAGTTATCTTGTTTTGCATGATATACGATTATTATGTAAAGTCTGTGTGCTGTCGTTATATGATGTAGTGTAGTCTTGTGTCATGTACGCACATGTGTGCATATTTCTTATGTTTATTTGTGTTATGATGTTGTATTGTGTTACTATGAATAATTATAGACCCCAGGAAGAATAGCTGCTGCTTGCAAAAGCTAATTGGGGATCTAAATAAAACAAACAAACAAACGAGCTGATTTCTGTTTATTTTGAATGTATACCAAACAAGCTAGTGAAGCCATTTGTTTTTTTTTTTTCTCTCAATTTCAGCTCCTTTATTATTTATTTTACATTGGATGTTATAGTCCTAATTGCACTCACTGAAAAAGGAGAAGTTTTGATATATTTTTTTTACGTTTGTCCAAGCTTGTGAAGCTATTGGTGTATTTAAGATTGCTGTACTGGTGCACAGTTATGAAGTAAATAAGTAATTCAGTACTTTTAAATCTATTTGTTTGTTTAAAAAAAAATAAGAAAGAAGTCAAGTCAGATGTTGCCTTGCACGAAAGAATGATCCCAGTTTTCCACAGGAGACATACCATTTGTTAGGTAATTCAGCGCTTTTTTTCTGTATCAGTATCGGATCGGTATCGGGCGATAGTAAACCTCGTATCGGTGTCGGAAGAGAAAAAAGCGGATCGGTGCATCCCTAGTTTTTATCAACTGCAGGATCCAGTTTTATGCTTCTCTGCAGAAACAGATACCAATATTGTAAAAGTGTGTTACACCTTTGCAGAGCTCGCATTTAGTGTTGTATGCATTCCCTTGCGCCGAATCAGATCATTCTGAAACAAGCCCCTTCATTGACGCACTACACTTAAATAAAAAAACATCTTCTTCTGTATAACTTCACTTATATCATAGTAAAAACATCTAAAGCTACCAATACACAATAAACAGTCTCATACTGTGGTCTTACTTTGTAAATGACACTCTTTTTTTTTTTTTTAAATAAACATAACTGAGGCCAGGTATATTCAAAACTAGAGTGTTCAGGTGAACACGTGTCGCCTGCTAAGCTTATGTGAAAGTGTGACTACCAACTGAAAGTGTGACTACCGGACAGACAGACGGACGGACAGACAGACGCCGGACAAAGTGATCCCTGTGTGCCGCTATGCTTCGCAGGCGACACAAAAAAGTGAGTTTCACACCTCATTCAGAGTACTAGTTAAATCTGAGATTTGGCTGAAATTAACAAATGCACTAGGGCAGAGAACACCTATGCAGTACTACAAGTTTTGCAGTCTTACCAGCAGCCACAGGTACCAGAAATAAGACGATATTGTGCTGAGGACCTGTACAATAGCAGTGAGCAAGATCACGTCCTTTAGATGCCTATATTGAAAGAGAACAATGGTTACAAACAACTTCAGCTACTACCCCCCCCCCCCCCACCCAAAAAAAATCATAATATCAGCACTGAAACAAAACAGAACAGAATGCTTAAAGAAGTGGTACAACCCCAATCACGAAATAGTTGGGACAAAGTGTAAATTGTGAATAAAATCAAAATGCAATGACTTCCAGATCATATGAGCCAATATGTTATTTACTATAGAACATGGATAACATTTCAAATGTTGAAACTGAGACATTTTACATTTTTATCTGAAAAAAAAATCAGCTTATTTCAAATTTTCTGGCTGCAATAGGTCTCAAAAAAGTTGGGACACAGGCAAAAATGGGCTGAAAAAGCAATTAATGTATAAGAGAATCAGGTGAAAGAACATTTAGCAAGTAATTACATTAACTAGTATCAGGAGTGTAACATGACTGGCTATAAAAGGAATGTCTTAGAGAGGCTGAGTCTCTCAGTAGTAAAGATGGCCAGAGGGTCTCCAACCTTCGAAGGCTTGCGTAAAACTAGAGTGCCAAGGGCCCTAAAGGTTGCCGGCAGTTACGGCCCCAACGGGAGACAAGTAACTAGCATCAGTACGGGAATTCAACAGGAAACCAACACGAATTCTTGCGAAAGCAACTCGTTGTCTTCACAATACTGGCGTTAAAAAGCTCCAGGTAGGACATGCACGAAAAAAATAAACCTGTTCAATTTTTTCGCGAATTTCGGCGGTGATGACAAATGGTCCCGTACCACTGCAAAACAATTCACTGTTCTTCAAATCAATTCTTCTCTGCGAAAGAAGAGAACTGTTTGATCCGCACACTTCCGCGGGCGAACACAGCTCAGCGAGAAAGGGGTTTTAGTTACCATTATCGGGACACTTAACTGAGCATTCACACTTCTTCATGAGTGACAGACAGCAACATTTTTATGATGCTTTTCTGTCATTTAGCAAAAAAAAAAAAAAAATCTTTAAGAAGTCTACATCATGAAATCCAATTAAATTTTTGTTGAACCTGAACTTTCACTGCAGTCTGCTGTCAATTTGTGAAGTGCGCCATCTTCTCAATTCACTTCTGGTTCTTGCTCTGCTTTCAGACAATGATTTTTTTACACAACATTGCCAACGAGTGGGTCTAATTAGTAGTATGCTTTCGATTCCATGATGCCAATAAGAACAAATATCCAAAAATGGATTTTGACCAGTTTTTATTGCCACAATTGATTGCAAAAAAAGGTTGACCATGTGGTTACAATGCCCATTAAAATTTTTATTATACATGGGTTAGTGTCTAATACATACAACTGTCTTAAGTCATCATTAAACAAGGAAATAAGTAGATTGATTTTGTCACATGACCTTAACTTTGAAGACCAAAGTCAAATCCAATATGGTGTGTTTGATCAGCATACATGATATGTCATTAGTATCCAATACATACCGTAGATCTAAAGCCAACATTAAAGGACTTTTAGGCAGGTTTTGTCATTACCTGGACCTTGTTGCCATAGGTCAAATCCAATATGTCGAAAACGACCAGCATACATATGTGATTAGAGCCCAATGCATACATAAGCTCTAGAAACAATATAAAACAAATATGGGCCATTTTCATCATATAAACGTAACCTTGGGGCCCAACATCAAATTTGACTGACTGCCTAAGAATGTTCAGCATAAGTTTCCTATAGGTGCCCCAAACATACCTGAGCTCTAATTGCCATATTCAGCAAGTTATAGTACATTTTTGCCATTAGATCTTGATACCCAATGTCATGTTCAACTTGCCGAGAACGTTTGGCTTGCATGATTCCCTATAGGTGCCTCACACATACCCAAGCTCTAAATGCCACATTAAGCTGTTATAACACATTTTTGCCATTCGACCTTCACCTTGAGGCTCAAGTTCAAAGTCGGACAACCGAGAATGTTTGGCATACATGATTCCCTATAGGTGCCTCATACATATCTAAGCACTAAATGCTATATTAAGAGAGTTATAGCACATTTTTTTTCCATTTGACCTTGACCTTTTGGCTCAAGGTCAAATTCGACCAACCGACAACACGCGGCAAGCATGATATGCTGGACATGCCCAATTCATACCTATGGTATTAACAAGCAAGTTGCGGCACATTTTGTGGCAAAACACCCCAAAAAATGATGAAATCCAGACACGTTGCCTAGGTGGCGGTATGAAGGAGCGATTCAATCAAAACGCCATTAACACCGTTGAAGCAGGTCATGATACTGATTCCAAGGCTCAATTAAAATGGACTGTAGCAAAGTGGCAAAGTGCCCTGTGGTCAGACGAGTCCAAATTTGAAATTCTGGTTGGAAATCATGGGAGTTGTGTCCTCCAGGCAAAAGAGGAGAAAAACCACTCCTCCTGTTATCAGCGTTCAGTTCAAAAGCCGGCATCTCTGATGGTATGGGGATGCATTAGTGCTTATGGTGTGGGACACTTGCATGTTTCAAACAGCACCATGAATGCTGAAACGTATATAAAGGGTTTAGAGCAACATATGCTCCCCTCCAGACGACATCTATTTCAGGGAAGATCTTGTGTATTTCAGCAGGGCAATGCAAAACCACATACTGCAGCTATTACAACAGCATGGCTTCGTAGTAGAAGAGTCCGTGTGCTGAACTGACCAGCCTGCAGTCCTGATCTTTAACCAATTGAGAACATTTGGAGCATAATTAAATGAAAAGTCTGTCAAAGGAGACCCAAAAGTCTCGAGCAGCTAGAAGCCTGTATTAAACAAGAGTGGGATCAAATTCCAATGGCTAAACTCAAGAAACTTATCTCTTCAATGCCCAGATGCCTCCACTCTGTGTTAAAAAGAAGACAGGATGCTACGCCATGGTAAACAGGCCCCTGTCCCAACTTTTTTGGGACCTGTAGCAGCAATCATATTTGAAATGAACTCATTTTGTGGATTAAATTGTAATATTTCTCAGTTTCAACATTTGCTATGTCATCTCTCTTCTATTGAGAATACTGGCCGGTGTGATTTGAAAGTCATTGCATTTTGATTTTATTCACAATTTACACTTTGTCCCAACTGTTTTGGAATTGGGGTTGTTATTAATAAACAGAAGATGCAACAGTGACTGAAACAGCCAGTTTCAATTGGCCTAATTGATAACATAATGAGGATCTCCTTCACATGCTTCTGCTCTGGAGAGCCAAAAAATAGGCCAACGGCACAGCAGAAAACATGCTCTAGTAACATACTCTTTAGAATGCAAAGGAACAGTAATCGGTGGCCCATGCATACATTTTCATTGTGTACAGCCCAGCCTTTTGAAGTCTGCCCAAAATCAGGATGGAAAGCTCATAAGAGTGACTTGTGAAACAATAAAATGTCTCCTGACATACTCGACCACAGTTCCCCCAGACGGAACGGGCACTCACTCGGACATGCCTTGCTCCATGTTCAGGTCGATTCCCCCATCCAGCAGGCTGCCATCCTCCGCGAACACTGGCTTAGCCATCGCAGACATTGAGCGGTAACTCCCCACATACACCGCCAGGGCAAACAGAAGCAGGAGCTGCAGGAGCAGCACGCACAGCACATCTGAACAATCAGCAGCAGCAAGAATGTCTACAATATGCACAATAAATTAGAACAACCAACTGATGCACAAAAATATACAGCCTTAATAGCGCAAGAATTGGGACAGTATGTAAAGTGCAAATAAAAACAAAATTAAGTGATAGGAAAATTCTCTTTTACCCAGTTAAATACCAAGAAAATAGAAAACATATTTCAAATTTTACTTAATCAAATATTGATTTTTGTAAATATCTGCAAATCTATTTTTGGAAACATGATGAAACACATTCCAAAACAACTGGGAATGTTGTTTTGGAACAGGGGAATGGAAACATTGGAGTCCGTGTGGAATGTTCCTCCTCCATGCCTTGGGAGTGCGGACAGCAGGTTTGACAGAATTCCAATTTCAGAATTCAAGTCTGAGTTACTGCAGTTATAGAAATGAAAAGTTTGGCCTGGTGGCCGTGCAACCAGGAAGATCATAGCATCACATCACCTCTACACACCACGAACAATCACAGAAGGTTTGTCACGATTCTCGAAAGAACTGTCCGAGTTTACTGAATTTGGAAATTATAAATAAAGAAGAGTTGTGTAGCTACAGAAAACATTAATTGACCACCACATTCAATGACTTCCTTGTTTATGCCCATGGCATGTTTAAAACAGACGTGACATGATTGAAAGCTTGAAAGCTTAGTCAGGATGTGGCGCCAACAAAGGTCATTGGGTAACAGCATAAACAGCCCCCATTTATGTACCTGAAATGAACGCAAGAAGTGTGACATGATTCCCATCAATGCTGTGCAAGTTAATGCATTCAGAAATGTAATTTTTGACCTGGTGGTGGTGCTACAGTAATGGCCACTACAAAAATACAAGGACCACACTCTAGGTACCAGGAATGAACACACGAAGTTTACGCGATTCCCATAAGAACTGTTCCAGTTATCGCACAAACAGGTGTAATGCGAAAAGAAGCCACTAGATGGCAGTATTAACTTTTTTTGTTAAGCCCAGACTGGAGCTAGGCTTGGGCATGTCCTGGGCATGTCTGAGACAGAAAGTCCCAGAGAATTAAAAAAAGTCCAAAAGGTGGGAGGGGTCTGTAAAAGAGTATATAAGGAGGAAAATTAAGAGAGTAAAGTAGGAGAAATTGCAAGGAGAAGGATACATTTGACCAGACCCATTACTCTTTTCCAGACCTGTGAAGTTTTTTTTGTGGATTTTTTCCTGTGTTTGAGCATTTCCCTGTCCCAAGACATCACCAAGCAACCCCATCTCAAGTGACTGTAAATATTTGTTTTTCTTGCATATTATCAATCTCGGTCAGTAGTATAAATTGTTGGTTAGTGTTGGTCTTTGTTTAATTAAACCCTGTTTTAGTTTTAAAATTTTGTCTCATCCCTTGCTGTTGTAAATGTCATAACAAATTGGGGCCATAACACAGGAAGGATCGGTGGTAGAATCCATGGTTAATTCATGATCCATTACTCCATCTCTGGAATATAATTCTGTTTACAAAACTCGAACATCTAGTGCCCTCAGTACCTAAATGACTCCTCAGAGTATATAAAAAGGGGACACAATGTTACGCCATCGAGACCACACCCCTGTCCCAACTTCAGTGGAATGTGCAGCGGACATCATGTTTCAAAACTGGGTATCATTTTGAAAACACAATAAAACCAATGAGTTAAAATGTTACTTTTTTTGTTTTAGTACAATTTTACATTTAACACAAGTCAGAAGGGATCTGCATATTGCAGATAGCCATTTACACTTACTTTTTTACATGCCTTTGTAATATACAAGGCCTGAAATACATTGAGCAAAGAAACCACACAACCAGTCAATTTCTAAAAGAATGCTGGCAAAAAGTACTTTGCATGAAAAACTATTTGGTGTTGCTGCTGACCAGACTGTTATGGGTTCAAATTATATTCCGAAATAGCAAAAGGGTAAGGAGATTCTGAGATTGATTGGTCATTTTTCAATAGAATAAAGTATAATTCAAAATTAGAGTACATAAATGAGATGAAATTACCAATCACAGCTTGAGTGGAGCATCAAGCTAACGGCACCACTGTAAAAGTATGCAACAAGCAAGAAATAATGGAATTGGATATCAGGATGTTGTGCATCAAGCAGCAGCCTGACTGGTACCTTGATACTGCCAAGAGACCACTAAAAGTAAAGCACTTGTGCTGCATAAACTTAGTTATAAAACTTAACTCTGAATCTTTTAAATACCCATGATGTCACCAGGAGCATAGCCAATTAGCCACTGCAAGTGATTTAAAAATTCGTTCCGTCGTGACATCACATCGGGAAGAACCCACTCACAGGCAAGGACAACAGATCAACTTCAGCCAACCAATTAATAATTATTCTAGTTGATCACGCCCCCTCGTGATGTGATTATAAAACGGCTTGTAATAGAAGTGCATTGAGCTTTACCCATGTCCAGACTGTGGAAGAACTATAGAAGAGGAGGTTCAAAGTTGTGAATATGGCCTGCAAAAAGAAAATGCGTGTTAACATCCAATTATGGCGATACGTTTTCCCACAACTGCAATAAGCAATAATGACGTTGGCCACGTCAACACTATAGGTGCCCTTACGTTGGCTCCCAGGATGACCCGGGTGTAGAATTTCAGCGTTGCCGTGTTCTCCTCATAAATCTGTTTCTTTCCTTTGGTGCCAACCTTCCCTTTGGGCTGAGAGATTTCCAATGAGCATTCTTGCACACCGTGACCGGTCAGCAACTAAACTGCATTTGACTAATCGAACCGCATGAGGTCAAGCTAAATCATCACTACTGCGGTATCAGGAAGGAAACGGTGGGAATGAAGTTAGCTTGCTAACGTTAGCCAAGTGCTAAAAACGATGCACATAAATGCAGTTTTAGCCTTTGAATCAATTATTGTGTCACAGTGGTGTTCAACAAAATACATCACTACATTCACAAGAAAAACAGCATTAAGATAATTTTTCAACAGTAACCAGAGAACCAGCTAGTTAAATCACTGGTCATCAGCTCGTGAGATTACCAGGTAACGTTAACTAAGCTCGTCAGCTTGCAAAGGAACCATCGCTATCCACAAAATAACTGTTACCTCGTGTCATTCAGGAAAGGCAGCATCAGCAACGAATGCGAAAAATACTCAGTCTCTAGCGACGAATGGAAATTTCGCCAAATGTATCACAAATATCCTTCAGTCGACAAGTTATCAAAAAGCAATAGAATAACTGCAACGTTCTGACCGCGGACATCTTGAGTTAGCCACTTGACAGCTATGCAAGTCAGTCAACTAGCTGACAAACGACTGCCGTGATTAAGTCTCATTAGCATAAATGTTAGCTAGCTAGGCTGTTGCATTGATACTGACCCTGGGAGAGCTTTAGATTTTTTAGGACTACATACCGCCATCTTTCCTTACACGGCTCTGACCCGTAAAATTGTGGCCTCGAGTATCAAGCCACGTTTTCTTCTCAACATACACTTTATTATACGCTGTAAATTGCACAGTTGCCAATCAAGCCATCCAATACTCTGTTCCCTGACAAGACAGTGCGTGTGGCTTCTGCGATGCTAATCGACGTAGTGGTTGAGGGAATAACATCCGCTGTCAGACGTGGCTCCTATTTCAAAATAAAAGCGCTTCGTGTGTAGGTTGTGCGTTTCCAACGTCGGTCCTGGGGACCCTCGTATGTGCTGTTCATTTTATTTTATTAATTTATTTTTTTTTCTTTTTTTATATTTCTATTATTTTTTGTTCCGACCACAATTGCAATAGCAGAATTTTTACAAAATTTCGATAGCTCTTGAGAGCACTATTCCTGTTAAAGCCACTTTATGGATATATGTATGAATGCATTTTTTTATTGCACAAAATGGGGGAAATTGCAAATGATGAAATTAAAGAATCACTTAGCTTCTTATTGGAGAAATTGTGGACACATGGGCGGTAATGAAAAAAGAATAGCCGTATGGTGGTTCATGGTTAGACAAATGAGATGAGACAAACCTACATTGTGAAAAAGGGAGAAATGTCAAAATTACATTCAGGAACATGAATAGGACCTTAACTGATTCACAATCATCTTTAATTCAGTCATTAAAAAATGTTTGCAATAAAGTACAATGTTTATCCTACATGGCACACCGCTATAGCTATTTTGGGTAAAGTGGCGAAAGAGGGTAAGAATCCCTTTGTTTTTTATTATTTTTGGGGGGGTTTTCCCTTTATTAGACAATATTCAGTAGAGAGAGAGAGAGGAAAAGTGGGACAAGAATGGGGATGACGTAGCAAACAGGCCCAAGCCAAGCTTTTGTGGTGCTTGCACTTATACCGAAGTGCCACCGGGGCATCCCAATCCCTTTGTTATTAAATATTTATTTTTATAGTGTATAATCCCCTTAAAGGTAAAATCAAAAATTAAAAGCTGATAAAAATTGTGATTACAGCTGTGGTTGGAACAAATGCCAGTATACAAAGGGAGTGATCAGGACTGCTGGTGAGAACCACTGGTATTGATGTTTTCAGATTCACTTATGGGTAGAGGGTAATTTTTTTAAAGCAGCTGTCAACCACTGTTTTTTAGATGAAGTGAATGTTTATAATATTTTACCTTAAGAGTGTAAAATATTCCAGGAATAGGTATTCTGCTAAAAATAAAGTCCAGATATTCTTGGAGGACAGGGGTGGGCAACTCTTGTCCCAGAGAGCCACAGTGTCAGCGAGTTTTTGGTGTTGGTCAGCATCATGTGCAGCGACGTTTTGTTTCTGACGATGAAACGCAGCTGAACCAGCAGCCCACCTCTTATGACTGACTGACGTCATGCTTTTCCACTGAAATTATTACTGCTGTCGTGTATCCTTGCTCATGGCTCCTGAAAGCTCGCTCCTTTCTCCGCACTGCAGAAATTAGAGCTTTGAGAAAACCAGCAAGATGACAGCTGCTGAATAACCTCTTCAAGTGAGGATTGAGGAGCGAAGAAATATCAAATGAGAATTGAAATGCACCCTTTCTCAACTCGAGCTCTGCGAGAGGAAGCATGGCTGTCTGATCTCACAGTAGTTATAAAACTCAGGCTTAGAGTGCAATTTCATTGAAACAATTTCCTCTGGATCAGTACCTTCACCGAGGACAGAGTGCCCTGGCTCCAGCTCTAACATTGGCACCCGAAAAACCAAAGAGGCTATGGCAAAAATCTGTTTGCTCTTAATCTTCTCAATCTTCATTTGAAACTCAAAGCAATATCAAGTGCATTTTTAAGGACTCATATATCACATTTATTCCCCATCTAGGGGCTGATATGGAGACGTGCATGAACAATCACAACAAAACTAAAACTGCTGGATCTCAAAGTACATTAGTGCTCACGTTGCTGCCAGGTCTGTGACCTCGTCAGTGGTGGGCGGTGGACAGAGAACAAGGAGGGCGATAAACATGTCTTTAAACTGCTTATTAGTCTTGATCTGTTTTCAGTCAATTTCCCTGGGAAAAGACACGTTAACCCTCCCCTCTCAGGTGCAGCTAATTGTCTTTGTAAAGAGGAGAAATGAAAAGCATCAGCTGAACAAAAAAAAAAAGCGCATTTCAATTTTTCAATTAAACAATCATTACGCACATGTTTGACGACTTGCTTAGGATGGGACAAAATTTCACGTGGAAAATCCACAGTGGTTTTTTCGTGAAGAGTTGCCTATTTAGGCATGTGAATTAAGAATGTTTATAGAATTTATTATTCACTTGCATAAACATTTCATTATAAGGGTGTTATGGCCCCAATTTGTTATTACATTTATAACACAACAGCAACAGCAAGGGATGACAAACACAGTTTTAACAACTAAAACACATTTAATTTTTAACAAAGACAAAGACTAATAACAACCTACAACTAAAGACCAAGATTGATAAATAAGAAAAAACAGAAATCATTACAGTCCCTTTTTGGTGGGGTGGCTTGGTGATGTCCTGGATGATGAAAATGCTCAAACACAGGCAAAGAAATCCACAAAAGAAACGTCACAGGTCTTGAACAGAATGGCAGGTCTGGTCATCTTCTTGCAATTTCTCCTACTACTTTACTGTCTCAATTCTTTTCCTTATATACTCTTTTGCAGACCCCACCCACATTTAGACCTCTTTTTTTTACTTTTCGGGGACTTGCCCCAGACATGTCCAGGGCATGTCTAAACACAGCTCCAGTCTGAGCTTCACAAAAAAAAAGGTAAATACTGCCATCTAGTGGCCTCTATTCACATTACACCTCCATTCCAAAAGGGAAAAATTTTGACTCATAAAGGCAAAATTTTTCTTTTCAATACAAAATGGTTAAGTGAACACTTGTCTATACATACATATCATACAATATTCAAATAAACACAGGATATATATATATATACATATTCAAACACGGGATAAGCAATCAGCAATTACATTGTCTGTACCCTTCACATGCTTAATTTCCAAGTCAAACTCCTGTAAAATCAAACTGCAGTTCAACAATCTCCGATTCTTGTTTTTCATCTTACTCAAAAACATTAACGGATTGTGGTCAGTGTATACAATCATTGGCTTTTGTCCTGTACAAACATAAACCTCAAAGTGTTGTAAAGAAAGGACCAGAGCCAACAGTTCCTTCTCTATTGTGGAATAGTTCCTTTGGTGGCGATTGAACTTCCTGGAGAAGTATGCCACGGGGTGCTCAATGTCATCAGAGTCACTTCTCTGTAGGAGCACAGATCCACAAGCTTGGTCGCTAGCATCGACCGCGATGGAGAACGGTTTGTTGAAGTTAGGAGATTTGAGCACGGGGAAGTGACACAGCAGAGACTTCAGGCGATCGAAGGCTCTCTGGCATGCATCATCCAAGGTGAACTTTACGCCTTTCTTCAGTTGGTTAGTTAGACTGAGAGCAATCTCAGCAAAGTTCTTGCAGAACTTGCGGTAGTACCCGATCATTCCAAGGAAGCGGCGCAAAGCTTTTTTGTTGTCAGGAACTGGAAAGTCCATGATGGCTTGGACTTTAGCATTTATGGGTGCCACCTTACCCTGGCCTATGACGTAGCCAAGATAGGTGACAGTAGCACAACCAAAGTCACTCTTGTTCAGATTAACAGTCAGGTTAGCCTGGGTCAGGCGCTGGAACAACGTCTCTACATCTTTTAGATGTTCTTCCCAGGAGTCACTCCATGTGATCAGGTCATCGATGTATGCACCCGTGTGTGGCAATCCGGCGATTGTAGACTGTATCATCCTTTGGAACGTGGCTGGGGCATTTTTCATGCCAAAGGGTAGGACTTCATACTGGTACGATCCAGATGGTGTGGCAAAAGCAGAGATGCTCTTGGCCCTCTCAGTTAAAGGCACACACCAATAACCCTTCAATAAATCAATCTTGGTCAGAAACTTTGCTTGCCCTACACTATCAATACAATCATCAATCCTAGGTATTGGAAACACATCAGTTCTAGTTACAGCATTGACTTTGCGATAATCTGTACAGAATCTAGTACTTCCATCAGGTTTTGAAACTATCACACAGGGTGAACTCCAATCGGAGTTGGAGGGTCTGATAATATCATGTTTTAACATGTACTCAACCTCTTTCTCAGCAATCTTTCTCTTTTCAGGATTCATCCGGTATGGATGCTGTTTTATTGGTTTGGCATCACCAACATCTACATCATGAGAGGCTATAGTAACTCTCTTTGGAACATCAGGAAACAAATCCTCATATTTCTTGATCAACCTTTCAAACTGATCTCTCTGTGAGGGTTCTAAGTGCTGGAGTTTTACATCAAGATTTTGCAACACTTCAGTGTTTGACAATTTACATGAAAGAACTTCAGCTTTAATTCTTGGTTCATCATCTTGAAACTCCCCCTCATCTTCACACGTTTCGACCATTGGAGAATCTGAAGTGACAGCTGCAACCCTAGCATTTCTGTCATGATAAGGCTTTAGCATGTTAATATGACACAATTGTTTTGGTTTTCTCCTATCTGGAGTCTTCACAATGTAATTGAGATCATTGAGTTTTGTCAGAATTTCATAAGGACCATGAAATCTAGCCTGCAATGGATTGGACTGCAAGGGAAACAACACAAGGACCTTGTCTCCTGGTTTAAACTCACGGCTTCTAGCCTTATGATCATACCAAGTTTTCATTTTTCCCTGACTTGATTTCAAGTTCTCTTTGGCAAGGTCACAAGCTGCACCCAATCTTTCCTTGAACTTGCTAACATAGTCTAACAGACTGATTTGCGGCTCTTCCTCTTGCCATTTTTCACTCAATAATAGCAAAGGTCCTCTCACTTCATGACCAAACACTAGCTCAAATGGACTGAATCCAGTAGACTCCTGCACTGCTTCTCTAGCTGCAAACAACAGCAAATGAACCCCTTCATCCCAGTCTTTCTCATGGTCATAACAATAAGTCCTCATCATTGTCTTGAGAGTGGAATGAAACCGCTCTAAGGCACCCTGACTTTCTGGATGATAGGCACTAGAAAGAATCTGTTTTGCACCTAGTTCATACACAACCTGCTGAAACAATCCTGAAGTGAAATTGCTACCTTGGTCTGACTGAATTTCCCTGGGAAGGCCAAACAACGTGAAGAACTTTATCAAAGCCTTCGAGATTGCAGTTGCCTTGATGTTACGTAGAGGTATGGCTTCGGGGAATCTGGTAGATGCACACATGATTGTCAACAAGTACTGATTTCCAGATCTCGTCTTGGGTAATGGACCAACACAATCAACAATGACCCTAGAGAATGGCTCCCCAAATGCTGGGATAGGCTGCAATGGAGCTACAGGTGGGTCTAACTGGTGTTTTCCAACTACCTGACAAGTGTGACAGGTTTTGCAAAAGTTGGAAACGTCTTTCCGAAGCCCAGGCCAAAAGAAGTGTTTCATGATCTTATCAACAGTCTTGTTAACACCAAGATGACCTCCTAAAGGTAAACTATGAGCCATTGTTAAGATCTCATTCCTATAGACCTTCGGAACAACAATTTGCCTGACCACTGCCCAATCTGCATTGGCAGGGATATCAGGAGGGCGCCACTTCCGCATCAACACACCATCCTTGAGATAATACCCAACTGGAACTGCGTCTATTTCTTTATCAGGAAGGGCTCTCCTCTTTAGTACACCAATTTCAGGATCATTAGTTTGCTCCTCAATCAACCGCTTTCTGGACAGAGACAAGTCTCCAGACACCTCAGAATCACCAGACCCATCCGGCTGGCTGAATAGAGAACTGATAAAAGTATCTGATAAGTCCTCAAACGGAGAAACCATAGTAGGCCAATCAGAGTCATGAGGCGAACCACCTGAGTCCTGACTATTCAATGTACTGGACGGCACCACAACATCTTCTTTAGCCTTCTTGGCCATAGCACGAGTCACTGCGCAAGAAGGATACAGAGATGGGTCCTCATCCCCATTTTCAGTGCTCGGCTGTGAAGTAAGATGTACAGGGGGAACTACTTTGCCCCCAGCCAGGTCATTGCCTAGCAACAGAGAAACACCCTTTATAGGTAGACTTGACATAAGTCCCACCTTTACCTGTCCTGTAACTAAATCTGACTTCAAGAATATAGAGCGCAGGGGTACAGATACAGTCCTCCCTTCAATACCTTGTACAAGTATGATATCCCCTGAAGCGGTCTCATCACGTAACTCCAAGGAGTCCATCAACAAAAGTGACTGAGAAGCTCCGGTATCCCTTAGGATATATATGGGGACAGGAGTAGTATGCTCATTCAGAGCCACAAATCCCTCTGACACAAATGGAAGAAATTCCTCCCTCACAAAGTCAGCTGTATTAGGCTTTTTAGCCCCACAAGAAGCAGGCAATTTAGCAGATTGGTTATCTACTACAGGGGTTTCTAACCTTGTTTTCACAAAGGCATTTGGTTTGGTATCCTTTTCTTTTTCTTTCTTAGCTTTAAGGAACCAACAGTTAGTTGTAACATGACCAGATTTCTTGCAATAACTGCAAACTAGACCACTTTTGTCACTGTCAGCTTTCACACTTTGATCAGACCTGTTACTGGATTTCTGAGCACCATCACCAGATTTGTCTTTGTCTTTGGGTGAGGAATCTTGGGTATCACCGTAACCCTTTTTCTGAAATTGGGACCATTTATTGTTACTGCTAGACTGAAATTTGGACTTATGAGTGAGAACATATTCATCTGCAAATTTGGCAGCTGATTGCAAGTTCAGTGCTTGCTTCTCATTAAGGTAGGTCTTAACATCATCCTTAACACAGTTCTTGAATTCTTCAACTAACACCATCTCTTTTAGTGAGTTGAAATCATCCTTGACCTCCATAGAAGTACACCAGCGCTCAAAGCAAACCTTCTTCTCATTAGCAAATTCAACATAAGTCTGATTTTCAGATTTCTTCAGACCTCTGAATTTCTGTCGGTAAGCCTCTGGAACCAACTCATAAGCTCTCAAAATAACCTTTTTGACAACCTCATAATCAGAGGAATCATCTGCAGACAAAGCCGAATAGGCTTGTTGAGCTTTACCCTTGAGGACAGTTTGCAACATCAGAGGCCAGTGTTCCTTTGGCCACTGGCAACTCTTCGCTACCTTTTCAAAACACTGGAAATAGTTGTCAACATCCTTTTCAGAAAATGGAGGCACCAGTTTTACCTCCTGACTGGCACAAAATTTATTTTTAGTTTCAATTTTAATTTTTAGTTTCTCCATTTGGAGTCTTTCCTCTCTATCCAACTTCTCTAATTCAAAATCTCTCTGTCTCTGTCTCTCTCTTTCTGCTCTTTCCTCTTTCTCTCTCTCAAATTCTCTTTGTTTTTCTTCTCTTGCTAATTTTTCTAACTCAAATTGCCTTTGTTTTTCTTTTTCTTCCCTTTCAATCTCTAGCATTTTTAATTTAAGTTCCATTTCTATATTTGGATTTTCCACTGGAAACTGTTCCAGATCTCCTGGTGCAAACACATTTTCATCAATGTAATATTCAACTATCTCTCTAGCCAGTCTTGCTTTTCGCATGGCTGGTTTTACCTCTGTCAGCTCCAACTGTCTGCAAATTTCTAGCAGTTCTGTCTTTTTAAAAGACTTCAAAACCCCTACGGTTGGTGATGCCAAGAAATCATCCATTGCTGTTGTCAATATATATCTAGGAAAATTCACAAAAACAATTTCACAATTTGGAATGTTAGATTTTCAATAAATGACTCACAAAATGGTCTATCCCGGACCTTGAGCCCCCAATTTGTTATGGCCCCAATTTGTTATTACATTTATAACACAACAGCAACAGCAAGGGATGACAAACACAGTTTTAACAACTAAAACACATTTAATTTTTAACAAAGACAAAGACTAATAACAACCTACAACTAAAGACCAAGATTGATAAATAAGAAAAAACAGAAATCATTACAGTCCCTTTTTGGTGGGGTGGCTTGGTGATGTCCTGGATGATGAAAATGCTCAAACACAGGCAAAGAAATCCACAAAAGAAACGTCACAGGTCTTGAACAGAATGGCAGGTCTGGTCATCTTCTTGCAATTTCTCCTACTACTTTACTGTCTCAATTCTTTTCCTTATATACTCTTTTGCAGACCCCACCCACATTTAGACCTCTTTTTTTTACTTTTCGGGGACTTGCCCCAGACATGTCCAGGGCATGTCTAAACACAGCTCCAGTCTGAGCTTCACAAAAAAAAAGGTCAATACTGCCATCTAGTGGCCTCTATTCACATTACAAGGGAAACTAACATGTTGACCAGAACAATGATTGAAATCCGGTCACTAATCTCATCCGTTTCAAGGGATGTTTTCCGCTCCCTTGTGTAATGTGAATAGAGGCCACAAGATGGAAGTATTTAGCTTTATTTTTTGTTAAGCCCAGACTGGAGATAGGTTTGGGCATGTTTTAGGCATGCCTGGGACGAGTCCCAGAGAAAAATAAAAAAAGCCTGAGAGGTGGGAGGGGTCTGCAAAAGAGTATATAAGGAGTAAAATTGAGACAGTAAAGGAGTAGGAGAAATTGCAAGGAGAAGGATACATGTGACCAGACCTGTCATTCTGTTCAAGACCTGTGAAGCTTTTAGTGGATTTTTGCCTGTGTTAGAGCATTTTCCTCACCCAGGACATCACCAAGCAACCCCACCAAAGGGACTGTAAATATTTCTGTTTTTTGTATATTATCAATCTTGGTCTGTAGAGTAGAGTAGTTTGTTGTTAGTTGCCTTGGTTGAATTAAATGTGTTTTAGTTTTAATATTTTTGTCTGTCATGCTTTGCTGTCGTTAATGTCATTACAAATTGGGGCCATAACACTTGGTTTTATGTCCACCACTTGCCACTGGCCCTCGTCCAACTCAGTAATTTTAACTTCTTCTCCCCGCTTCCCCTCGCCACTTCTACGAGAGGGAATCCATTGTTATACAATCCAAGTTATACATTGCTCACTTGGACTGCAGTCCAATCCATTTGATATGCAAGTGAAGAGTGCAATATCAGCCCCTCAACCCTCAATTTGATGGAATGAAAATGCTCACAATGCAGAACCTGAAGACCCAGCTTCCTGTTGAAAAAGCTGCACCAGCTCTTTTCTTCTGTGGATTTCAGAAAAATGCTGTGGGGACAATAAGAAGGTGATTTTTACAAGTGCATTTCCAGGAAAGTTGGGACGCTGCATAAAATGTAAATAAAAACAGAATGATTTGCAAATAATCAAAACTCTATATTTAATTGAAAATAGTACAAAGACATCAAATCAGAAGTTGAAACTAAGAAATTATTTTGCTTTTTGAAAAAAAAAATCCTTTTTTTGAATTTTATGCAAGAAATGCCTTTCTAAACAAGTTGGGATGGGGCATGTTTACTATTGTTGCGTATCACCTCTTCTTTTAGCAACACACTGTTAGCATTTGGGATCTGAAGATATCAACTGTTGTAGTTCTTTAATCAAAATGTTTCCCAATTTTTGCTTGACGTAGGATTTAAGCTGCTCAACACTTCATGGTCTCCTTTGTCATATTTTTTGTTCCATAATGTGCCAAATATTTTCAGTGGGTAACAGGTCTGAACTGCAGTCTCGCCAGTTTAACACCCAGACCAACTCATACCCATGAAGCAGACTGCAACCTGGTGTGTCCTGGATACAGTCTGGCACCCGGACACCTCAGGCAGAAAAATGGGCAGGTCCCGAAGAATCAGATGTCACAGGCACTCAGAATAAATGCCATGCCGTCCTTGGTTAACAGCGTCCGGGGCATTTGCATCCATAACACTGTGGCCATTGTGCTGACTAAGCTGTACTTTCAGCTTCTCCACCTCGTAGTGGTGCAGATACTCCTGAATCAGGTAGCGTTCCCGCTTGATCCTGGCCATTACATCGGAGGGAACATCTGAAATCATCCACGCCACGAAGAACTTCACCACAAACACCACATGCTGAGGAAGAGGATAAGCAAAGATTATTCTTCTTTTTGAATTCCTCCCACTGAGGACCTCCCTTGTACATCATAACACAACAAAAAAATAAACAATTTCTGACCGCTCAGCTGTTGCAGCAGATGATCACCTATTTAATGAGACTCCGCAGCTAGAACTTCTTTCTCTTTCACCAATACAGTAATCACGCTCATGCAGGTAGTTTGTAACCCACACCTCAAAATATCTATGGAGTTAACCCTTTCACGGGAATCTGAAGCAATTTCAAGGAGATCTAAACTAGGAGATGAATGACCAGTAGAATGACCGCAATCAAGATGGACGTCAAAGGACCTCATGCCATGATAGCAAATAGGATAACTGAAAAGTCTGCAAATGGTCCTCTCACAGGGTTATTTATGGCAATGCACCTGCATGCACCCCTGGCTTGCAAGTGAACAGTCCTGGGTCCTGATACAGGATAATGTACCTCCATGATGATAATGAAGGCCAACTTTGCAGCCAGAATGTGCCAGAAGTGCGTGGTGTGGGAGTACTGCCACACATGGTCCGGGGGATAACGGTAGTCGCGGTACCTATAACAAAAATAGGCAATAAGCAAACACCAAAAAATTGCAATAACACAATGACTTTTGGCTCAATGCACACATACAGTACTTTCAAACATGCAGCCAAAAAAAGAACAAATTCTTTTCACACTCTCACACTTCTCCACAGGAAAAAAAACATGTTATTCCTTTATTCCCTCAGCGCCTTACAGAACATCTCTACACCTCGCTCACACTTGTTACATCACTCCCAGTTTTAACTCTACAATTAGCCAAAGCTGTATGTTCCGGAGTTGAGAGGAAAATGGAGAAAATGGAGGAAACCCACTTGGACCTGGAAGGAGCATGTAAAATTCCACCATAAGTTCCTGCCATCAAGTGCAAAAGGTTGTTCAAATGAACATCACCAACACAGGGTGATGTCTGAGGTTTTGCGAGGCATAGGATTGGATATAAGGGCCGAGGCTTAGAATTTACAATCCCTTTCATCAAATTTTCCTCTCGAGTGGATTTCGCCAAACCAGTAAAAAAGTGTCAACATGTCCTTTATGCTAAAAGTGAGGTCAGCTGATAAAGCGAAAGCAGCGCTGCCTTGTCTGATATAATAACACATCCTGACAGCCTAGGACCAGACAGTCTGGGCCATAAAAATGCAGTCACTCTTAGCAGAGAGTGATACGGCCTGAAGTTTATGTCACTATATTCAAATATGCCTAAATGTATTATGTATTTTGGATGATATCCAAATCTCCTTATTCCAACACGCGCCTTAAAAGGAGCACCAGCACCCAAAGATAAGAAAATATCACATAGGAAATTCAGCAAGCAGCAAATCACACAACTTGTCAGAACTAATTTCATATCAGCCCCCGGCCGGGTTCGCCCTCCTTAATTTAGAGACGTGTGGTATAGCACTGATACTCCAATTAAAACATTTTTACTCTTTTTTTTTTTTTTTTGCTGATACAGTGAGCATTTAAAAAAATTCTTTGCAGAAACAGTATGGACAATATAGCCAAATTCATATTGTAGCATATATTTCTCATAATACAGTGGTGTGTGTGGTAATGATTATATGCCACCACTTTCGTCTAAAAGGGGTCTTAATATATTACTTCTCTAGTGGCCGCACTAGATATCGACTTTTTCTCTCAAAAAGACATCAATGTTTTTGTTTTTACAATGCATTGTTGTATTTTCATCAATATAATCCAATATTACATGAAATATACACTTTAATAGTACTTGATTTCTGATTTATCTTCATTTTGTAACATGTATTATCATTACTGAACACTACTGTAAATCCTCTATGCCAGTGTATCGCCCACTCTGTGTCACACTCTGGCCTGCACAGGCCCGGACCTGCAGGTCGTCATGGCGGAGCTGTTGAACCAAATAGGACTCTCTCCATCCTCGGGCTGATTTCGCAAAGGGAAGTGGGAAATGTTGTACACAGACAGGCTGTTGTTGATGTAGCCCTCCATTGTGCGCTCGGTGCCAGGATGGTAGGCGTAGTAGTAGACCAGGCGAGGGATCATATCGGAGGTGAAGGCCATGATGAACGCCTGACAGGTGGGGAGGTCACAACAGTTCCAGATAAATCAGAGCTCACAGAGAGGGAAGTCCATCCATATTTGGACAGTGACACAATCTTGAAGGGCCGACACAATTTAAAGTTCAGCACAGTCCACCCCCTCTGGATGTATTCAGTTATGTCAATTAATATTTGTAAAAAGACACAATTTTCAATAATACGCCACCAAAATGGATTTGAAAAGAAGGAATTAAGATGGGCTTGAAGTGCAGACTATCAGCTTCAATTTAAGGGCTTTGTCAAAAATAGTGTATGAACCACACAGAAATTATACCCTTTTCATGCACAGCCCCCTCAGTTTTAGGGGCTAAAAATAATTTAGAGAACTAGCAATATAATTAATTAAATTGTGCTTTTTAATATCTGGTGGCAAACCCTTTGTAGTTAAACACTAAAGTCTGAAACCCACAGACATCACCAAAAACTGTTTCCTCCCTGGTGATGCTCTTCCAGGCCTTCCCTGCAGTGGGCTTCAGTTCCTGCTGTTGCCGGGGCCTTTTCACTTTGTTTTTGGCTTTAACATGAGAAATGCATGCTCAGCTGGAGGATTGATATTGAACAACATTCAAACTTCTTGGGTTGCTTTTGCGGTATTCTTCTAAATCATCGACCATCTGCTTTGTGAACCGCTCTCCAGTCACATCCCCAATATATAGATACGAGAGACCCAGCAGAATTGGGAGGCATACCAGCCCAGCTGTGACTGCTTTTCACAGATGAAGCGGTGTGTTTCAGATCATGAGCAAATTCTGCCCTTCTCCATAGTTTTGGGTTACATTTTTTTAAGATAAACCCTCTGTATCTACTCTGGTGGAGTCCTCTGTTGATTGTTGACTTTTGCACTGATCCTCACAGAGAGCATTCCTGATCTGGCCAATTATTGTTATTCTGAATCAAGGAAGAAATTATTCTGTCATTCTCAACAGATGTTATCCATTGTCTTCCTTGACATTTTACAGTCATGAGCTCATTAGTACTTTTTTTTTTTTTTTTTTAAGAATGTGCCAAATAGTTCAGCAGGCCGCAACTAATGGTTTAGCTTTTTCTGTGATGGGCTTGTTTCGATTTTTCAGCCTAAAAATGTTTGCTCCACCGGCAGTGACGGCTTTTTGGAGTTCATATTGATTGTACCAGCAACAAATTCCAAATGTAAATTTAACACTTGAAATCAACCATAGACTTTTTATATATTTACCATTATGCAAAATTATAATGACATAAAACACCTGACCATTCACCAGCAGCCAATTGTCCAAATACTCCTGTTCCCTTAAAGCATGGTATCTCTTAAAAAGTTCTGTAATTCCTACACCTTCCACTCAGTTTTGATGCGTACCCTTAAATTCAAGCAGATTGTGGGCACCTTTAACTGATTTTCATTTTTAATTTCAGCACTAATATACTATGTTCGACAGCAAATATAAAAATAACAATGTAAATATCCAAATATTTATGGACCTCACTGTATATATAGATCAATATCAAATTAAAGGGAAGGCTCTCAGCTTTTATTTGAGAGGTTTAATATTGACCGAGCTTTGTAAGAATTACAGGCCTTTAAATTGTGCCAATTTATAAACGAAGACCTTTCTGCATAAAAGGCTTAAAGCCTGCCGCAGCCAAAAGACACAAGAGCGCAAACACAAACGCACACACATTAACGCACACACACTCACATTGGTGACGACAGAGAAGATGGCCACTCCATTGAGGATTTCCTGCCAGGCTCCGATGTTGCGGGCTTTGGCTGCCACAGGACGGCGGAACTGGGTGGTGAACTTCCAAGCATCGACCCGAATCTCCAGGATGTTATTGAAGAGGGCCAGCAATGGAGCCAGAGGAAAGGACGCCACAAACAGAGTGACGAAGCCAAACTGGATCACTGAGGGACAGAACAGGACACTCAATAATACCATCACAACCAACATGACAAACTGGGCACAAAAAAAAAAAAAAAAAAAAATAGGGGCTATATTCACAAAGCACCTTGATGTGGCTAATTTAGAAGACATTCTTAAAAATAATGGCATGTCGCTCCAGTATTTATGACTTAATTAATTTCAGACAGAGAAATTAGGAGTAGCGGAGGGGACTCATGCGCAATGATTAAATGCTGTAATCAAAACAAAGGGTGGCCATGCTAGATATTGACCTTTTCTCTTAGAAGGACATTATTATTTTTGTTTTTACCATACATTGTTATCTGTTTATTTATTGTCATCTAGATCATCCAATATTACGTAAAATAAATATTTGAATAGTACTTGGTCTCTGATTTATCTTCATTTTTCAAAGTGCGTAATCATCACTGCACAGTGCTTTACAATGCAAGATGGTGGTAACACACATGCAGTGTCTGCACTGGGTACTTGCTGCACTCTCATTTTCAAAGTCTGGTCTGTGTATGCCCTGCACAGAGCAACCTTTGCATGTTATCTTACCCATCTCCAGGTACTCTGAGAAAAGGCCAAGCTGACCAAAATCTCGCAGGTCGTGATCCTGCTCCCAGCGACTGTACACACTCTCTGGGTGACTGAGTGCTTTCCACTTTCCCCACCAGTTCCTAAGCCACCTACGCAAATAAGCGCCTTTATAAATTTGTACGTTAAAGCCGTTTTATTCACACAACAGTGCTGAAAAAGCCATCTAAAATCAGATGGAATTTTAAGCTGGCTGGAGCCTATTTCTTTCAACAAGATAGTGAGATTAGCTAGAAAAATATTTTTCAACCGCACAGAAAGATAACAGCAGAGCTTTCTTAAACAGATCTCACACCAGCTTTGAATGTCAAGCAGACAATACAGAAGAATAGCAGATGAAGGCAGTTTCGCAACCCTGGGTATAGATTTTTCTTGATGACCTACAGTTCAAATACACTCACATAGAACTCATCTTTAAAGGGTAATACTTTGCAATAGGGGTACATTAATTAACATTAGCTAATGCAGTAAGAAGCATTAACTATCAGTTAATTAACAGTAAACTAAAGGATCAACTAATCATTTACTAATAGTGTTAAGGTTACCTAACGCTTATTTAGCGCTCTGATGCATTAGTTAACTGTTAATTAATTAATAATTAATGCGTATTACCGCACTAACAAATGTATGCTTATTGTAAATTGTCACCCTTTAAATGGTATGTGGGGAGCTTTGAAGGATTACAACATGCAGTCATGGAATTATCACGATTGATACAAGCCTGATACTTACGGAACAAGTGCTTCCTGAACGTTGCCCCATAACTGCTTGCCAGACATGATGATGACCAACTGTGTGGTCAGCTCTATCAGACAACCTCCAGGGTCACACTGCAGATAATATCATAGCATTTGTTTTCTTTGGTCCATTATTTAAATTATTGCTCAGAAAATGTCATCTTTCTAGCATTTCATTCTGCTGAGAATTCAGCTGACAACAACAGCTGGCATTCCATGCGTGTTTACTGCAGTGCATTCTGGCCATAGCTGATCTGTTGGTGGTGATAGCTGGTCTACGGCCGGACTACAGTGGTTAAGCTGGTGGTGATGAAATTGGTGAACTAGCTCAATATGTGATGCTCATGTACCAAACAGTGGGTCAACCAGCAAAGATAACGTACACCTGCCGTGTGGTAGCGACAGACTAAATAGTTTAGGCAGATTTAAGACAGAATTCTATGCACAGCATCGTTACTATCACTATAGCCACATCCTCAGAATCCTCTACAGTAGCAATCATAAAGCAGAGGTGGGTGAAGTATGAACTTACTTCCTCATTCCTCAGCTGGCCAAACATGTAGGTATAGTTGCCAGGGTAACCCACAAACTTGCCCTTGAAGAAGGCCACGTAGAAGCATGAGGAGTAGTAGTTCACAAACTGGAACAAGAACATCTTCATGGTCAGCTTGTTCTCATACTCTAGGTGGGTCTTGGGAATTTCTGTGGAGTTAACAACCAGCAGCTTTAAAAAAAAAAACAAAAAAACAACAGCGATAGAACAAAAATTTCCACAACAAAACCCGCAGAAGAATGTTCAGTATAAAATTATCTCTAACCAGGCACACTTCTCCTGTGATCTGGGAACACCTAAGGAATTTATCAGTGGCAAGAACTGAATAAAAACTTTCATATTCTGGACTTTTCCCAACCAAAAAAAAAAAAAATTAGATTTTTACAGTTCAAATAACTCTAATAGCTAGTGTTTTAAGATTCTCACTACTCTCAATTACAGCAAATGAGGATCAAACTCAGCTTCTCCCAAAAGTGACACACATACTAGGTTTTTCAAGATCACAGGAGACTTTCTATGGCCCCTACTGGACCTGTCCACCCTGTGAGAGATGACATTAGCACGTGACATTTTACTGGGCTTCGCGACAGATATGGCAGAAGGTAATGGCCTTCCCTCTTTTCTGAGGCATGTATATTCAGCATATTTCAAAACATCTAAAGCAAAATAAAACCAATTATGCAAACTGTTGGTTTATGCATGAATATTCAATATTGGAAAGTTTTTCTACAGTACAATAGTGGCTTGTTTAGTAATGAGTCTCAAAGTCCCCACTCAATTTGTCCCAATCTGAAAGATGAATGATAGCATGTCAACAGAGCAACATAATGGACTCAATTTCTACTCACTGAAGGAAACCAATAAACATCCCTCTCCTTTTCAAGTAACTATCAAACTCTCATCCACATATTTTTTTATTGCTGTAGTTAGGCATTTAAGCATAATTAAATATTCATTGTTCATTCAAATCCAGCATAGTTTACAGATCATAAACAGACTTTTGATGTGCAGCATACCAGCCTAAAGAACACAAGACTAGACTAATTATAGTCTTTGAACATAGCTTTTACCTTCATTTTGCAATTTTGCAGTGCCTACAGTACCCTCTCATTTATTTCACCATATTATTATCCCCATAGTTTGCTCAGTTTTACGGAATATGTAACTGCCTGTTTTTTACCATTAGATCAACTATATTACAAATTATTTTACACTAATCATTATAATCGGCAGCAATTTTCTCGATCAAAGCCTGTAACGGTCTTTCACCCATGTCTGTTATCCAGATGGCCACTTGCTCATAGGTGTAGCTGAGGATCATTATGATGATGAAGTTGATGAAGGAGGCGGTGACAGAGGTGGCCAGCTGGGGCGTGATGAGTGAGCCGACCAGATGAAACCGGCTGGGCGGGTTCTCCTTCATTATGCTGGCAAAAGCCGCGTAAACGGCCAGGCGGTACGCAATAACGCCGATGATGCAAGCAATAATGAGTGCCACCTGCAGAGAAACAAGTGAAACGAGAACACAGACGTGAGCAAGCTGTTGTCACGGGAACACACAAGTGCAAGCCCGCTGAATTTATGGCTATTTTAATGGGACAAGAGCAAAGCCATAGGCAATAGACAAACATGGGCACAATTACTGCGTTCACAAATGCTCCACAAAATGTTGCATTATTAGAGTGAGGATGACCAGAAAAAGAAAAATAAAAAATACGACAAGCAAAGGAATGTCCTGTAATGAATTGGCAACCAGTCGAGGATGTATTCCTGCCTTTCGCATAGTTCATAGATGCATAGGCTTCAGCATCTTCATGATCCTGACGAGGAATAAGCTGCTAAGATAGTTGGTTAATAGATGGATGCACAGAAACATGTATACTTGTTTGAGGAATGCTATTGTCACATCCTAATGGTGGCCATGCAAGGACATTCATTAATGGCAATGGGTGTAAGCTGCCCACTCACTTGGTGCCACCGTGCAACCAAAATCTACATTCCAACTGCACGAGAAATTGTCCTGACCCGCTTGTGACTGCCGTCGAGACTTACAGCTCCTCTCGAAACACTAGCCACGACAATTGTTCGTTTCATTTTTCGGTTATCAGATAAACTTCCTCAAATGGATATGGTTTCAGTGAAATCTAACATATTCATAACTTAAAACATTCTCACACGTCAATAAGAGGAGAATGGTCTTGCCCGATGACTTTTGTTTCAACACCTGCATGTGCCCATGCATCTAAGCCTTTCTGATTTTACCCACAATCCCTCTTTGTCATTCTTACCCAGAGTACCACGGTAGTCCAGCACAGGCAGAGTTTTCCAATAAAATCCGCAGCGGTCCTGTTCAACACCCACTCCATTTCCTGCAAGAGGGACAGGAACAGGCTCCATATGAAGGATCTTTTCCACACTATTTTCAACTGGCAAAAGGGACGCTTTTTATTTTCAGCCCTTGTATGGGCAAAATCACATGTAGCCTCGTCAACATCAGGTAATTATCCTCTCTCCCCGCCGACGATAGTCGGGAGATACTATGGTTTAGTTCCGGGGCTACCGCCGCCGTGCCCGCAGAGATTTTATGTTCCGGGCTCTGGAAGCGACAATTATAACAGGAAGTTTTTCTAATTTTGCACAAGCAAAAATATTTATTCGACAATGCTCAACTGTCCAATTTTGGACGTCCAATATGGCTGCCGGCGGCCATTTTGTCCAAAATTTGGGCATTGGGGAGATACAGGATTCGATCCCAGTGGCGACCGATTTATCTAGTTTTTAAATTCCTTTCTGAAGAATGTAAATAAAAGCTTAGTTTCACAGAGTGGCTAGTGTACCACAGGATTTCTGAAACAACTGATTTCATCTCAGACCACTAGAAATGTACAACTCACCAAACAAGGTAATTGAAAGGATTTGAAATATGGGAGAGCGTTTTTGTCAAAAATGAGACAGAAAAATTCAGCAAAATGTAACAGAGCAGTCTACATATTATAAGAAGTAAAAGAGCGCAGAGGAGGAAAACATGTTTGCAATCACCGTTACAGCCGTCAATGAACAATGAACTGTTATGATCCTGACAAGGAACCAGGTGCAGATTCAGAGTACAATCCAATGAAGACGTTCATTGAAAGGAAAACATGCTGCGGATGCTCTGGATTGGCCTGAGGTTGTGTCCTAGGATACTGCACCTGTGTGACCGGGTTGAGCTGGTGTCTAGTGCACTTATTCTCATATTCCGGGCGAAGCTGGAGCTGCAGTTGCTTCTCCTCAAAGTCCACTAGATCCCACTCATGCTCCAAACGGGCCTGTCGCCTCTTCCAAAACTCCAGAAACAGAGTCACTGTTGGGTCAGGACCATGCACAGACTGAAGCACAGGCAGAAAGGGCATGTGCCCACACACCCAAGACATCACTTCATATTATTGTCATTTCGCAGACTCACTTAAAGCACCATATGCATTTGAAGGAACAAAAGAGAGGAGAATCTCAGGTAACATTCCATGAATCACAAGGGAAAATATATCTTAACCCTGTATAATACTCGTGGAGTAAATGTATCAGTAAAAAAATATTTAGCGAGGAAATTTAGCCAAATAAAGCAAGTACAACGCCATAAAACTGAATTCCTTAATCATAGTACCATTGCAGATTTAGGTAATGGGGGATAGGTATTCTGAACAGGTGAGAGGGTCAAAGAAGGCTGAATAAAGCTACAATAAATAAATACGGAGAAAAAATGTAATGAATTTAAGCAGATTAAAGTACATAACAATAAACTGCAAGCAAATGAATATTTGTTGTTGTTCGTGGAGAGGGTTATAAAGCTGCCAATCAATGAAGGTGTTTGTGGCAAGTAGTAAATTTTTGCTTGGGTGGAACCAGCCTTTGGTTGCCATCTTGACTAACAGTAGCTATGAGTTGACGAAGTGTAGCATTAAAAGCAAATTAAAGGAAACAGTGATGGTCACAGCCAGTCTTTCTTTTCAACAAATAGTCACAAGCACAGAAGAAGCTAAAATCACTAGTGCCCTAAGGCCCCACAGGATCATAGTCAGCTCTTGATCAGGACACAGGAGTTTTGATCTAGCAAAAAATTCAAGCTCAGACCTTCTACAATTCAATGCTGATTATAGAGAGCTTAAGCTTTTCAAAGCCCGTCTCTAACTGCACAGTACTGGTTAATCAAAGCTGGCGGTGAAACGAGTAGATTTGTTGATTATATTAGGCTATACAGTACAATCTATAGAAAGACAGACAAATAGATCTGTTAAACTACTCACCCCAAATACCCATGAACAGGGCAAAGAAAACTGTCCCCGTGTTGTCGAAAAGATGTGATTGCTGAAGAACAAAGACCATATTCAAATAGCGAATGCTCAAGATTTTAAAAATTATATAATTGTTGAAGAAATAAATATACAATGCAAAAATACAATGACGACTTTTGTGATGAAATAAATAAAGAAGAAAGCTACTAGGAAGCAGAAATAAAACAACTACACATTAAAAAAACGAAAGGGCACTTAAGTGTGCTGTGCATTACTCACCCAGGTGGAAGTACACGCTGAGCTGAGCTTCCAGTACCCACACTTCCTGTCACAAAGCGGGCACATCACAATATTCCCACCAATCTCAGGGTCACAGATCTCTTTGCTGGAAGGGAAAGAGGTAAGACCTCAAAACAATGACAGCCAAATTGGCCCACAGTCTCAGGACTCACCATCTTGTGTGTTCTGTCAGCTCTTAGCCAATTTAATATCAGCACTGGGGCTCATTTAAGCTCTACACTCAAAGGTGCACCTGGGGCCTGTGACATAAAGCATGACTATCAAGCGATGCTAGATGAAAACCCAAACCCTTAAAGATGCGGAACATAGACTGAATTTTAGTATTTCAGCCATCCGGTTATCCAGCGAACACAGTAATCCAGCTTAATGATAAATACTCCAGGGTTTCATTGCAAACAAAGGCTCATTGTGGAATAGTCTATCTCTGCTAAGGACTGTTATCGCTGTTAAGCCGCTTTCACACCGGACGCGAAAGAAATATTTCGCACGACAGGTTACATTCAAAGTCAATGCAAAGACGCAAATACAGGCGAAACGCATTAACTTTGAATGAAACCTGTCGTGCGAAATATTCTTTTTGCGTCCCGTGTGAAAGCAGCCTTATCATTTCCTCACCTCCAGGCGTTCTCATGGTAGGTCAGAAGACCATAGACAAAGCAGATAACACCGACAACAGCAGCGAAGAACAGCATCTTGGTGTAAAATCCCAGCCAAGCAAAGTAAATACCAATCTTTTCCCCGTAGTACTTCCTGACACCAGCAAACAGCAGACAGAAAAAAAACAGATTACAATTTGCCCACCATTGTTAGATAAGATTATTAATACAGCACTTTTCCAAAAAGGAAACCCCCAATGCAATGCTGAGTATATTCTTGTACTCAAATAGCCGCACATCATTAGCAATAAATTGATATTATCTCCTTATTGTTCAAACAGGGACAGCAATGAAGTTACTCATGAAGCTCAAACAGAAACCACAGGCAAATGATGTCTCCTTCTGAAAGCCAAAACACAACACATCTTGTGATTTACGTAAGTAAGTCTTATCGATATACTGTAGGTATGCGATGGCACGATGGCGTTCCTCACCGAACGAGTTTAAGGGGCTGTTCCTTGTAGAAGCACAGCAATCGGGCCCAGTGACTGAACAGCATATACCGCTCACTCTCACTGTTTGGGTCCCTAGCTCTCTTCCAGTACTGGCACTATATGAAAAAATGGGGGCAGCATTATTATGTGCTTTAATAAGTACAATAACTTAGATGAGAAACTTGAAGAAATCTCGGACTGTTGAAAACAGTTGTGAGATCTCCACTTGAGGACTTCAGCAATATGATATCCCCTTTCAAGGTAAAGGCAATTCAAAGGATGATTCAAATTTCAAATTCAAAATCACTTTTGCGATAATGCATTTGTCTTAAGATGTTTAATCCCACTTTTCCTGAATAAATGTACCGACAATATGAAACAATACACTGCACATTTTTAAAATATGTATTATGAATCGTATGAAGCGGGTTTTATCTTCTGCTGTTATGGCTTTGAGTGACTCGGTGGTACTTTTCGGACTCACATCGTGCAGTGGGAAAGCAGCGGTGTAGGTGCCGTTGCTTAGTAACCGCTTGATCCCCGTCTTGTCTTTGTGCTTGTGGCCATCTTGATAGTAAGGACAACGAGCCAGAATATAGTAAACCTGTGGAATCACAGCCAATCAGATCTGGGCGGACACAACGAATCACATTCATTGATTCAAATGGAAAAGTCCTCCCTTATGAAAATATCCTATAGCTATTTCTTAGAAATATTATAGTGTGACTATAGTTTGCATTGTATAACTTGAGCAGTACAAACAAACTATAGCCATCACTTTAAAACTATAGCATTACCACGGTCAACAGTACCGGTATATTACTATAGTCTACACAACTGTATTGCTGCAGTTTGAATAACTATAGTATCAATACAGTAATACTTCATTATAGTGGCAAAAATACCATCAATTTACTGTAGGATAACTATAGTTGGGTACTGTTGTAAAGTTTCATATGGGCTGACTTTAGATGAGTGTTTGTCAAAAAAATCCAGTTAAAATGTAATGTAATGGCTATTTTCTCCAGAGGCGAGGAAAAAATATTCTTCATCAACTTAATGTTAATCTGAAGATAACATAAACTGAACAGAAAGAGTGGAGTTGAGGATCCCAGTGCACAGTTTACTGTATGACTCACTCAGTTCTAGTGTTATTGAAGAATTTTCCCATACACAATAATACACATGAAGCAAGTACATTTTTGGGGACATGCTTGGCGGCAGTGATTACTATTTCAGCTATTTTGACAGGGTAAATACCCATATTCTGGAAATATTCATGGTTCACACACTCTAACAGTCAAAAAATGCAAAGCATAAGCACCCAAGTAAATGCATAATGACTTTAAAATTATGCAAATTCCTCTGATTATTTGCTTCGTCACAATGGGGATAACAAGCCAGGCCAATTAAAATTGCTTTAAGTACCCTGAGCTTGAAGCAGACTGTTTGCATCTTGGTATGTTTGTCAACATCATTTTTATCAGCAGCACCCTTGGCCATTACATACATGTAAATCCTTGTATTGGCGATTATAAAAATAAAACAAAATTTTGCATGGTTCTATTTGGAACTAGCAAATAGGTGAAGGAATGATGAGAAGCTGGGTCAGTTACTATTCTGTTGCGCTTGGAAGGGGAGAAAAAAGTCTCCTTGTCGTCAATGAGGAAGAAGTCGATCTTCTCCTTGTCAAAGTGCGAGGTGAAATAGTCCGGCTCGGGGTGCATGACCACGCTGGGCAGTCGCAACGGTTTGAACAGCCACTCCATGGGTGCCTCCCTGTGGTCAGGAATATCATTAGCCTTAAAGGGAGCCTTGATCTTCAGTAAATGAGCATAGGTGGCCAGTACCTCCCATGGGGCATGGATCTTCAAGAAAAAGGTTTTGCCATCATCAGATTCCTGCAGAACAAATTCAGAAATAGGTGGTTTTAAATGTGAGCGCAGCTCCCTCTCGGATGTAAAGCAGGTGTGCAGAGCATTATAGTGCTGTATTACACTGTAAACCCAGATAGTGTGGTGAACTCAAATGTTTTACATAAACAAGTTACCTCCAAAAATTTATGTAAGCCAACTTAATTGCATTGTGTGAATGGTACTTACCGATCATAAGGTAAAAACTTTGAAAAGTTATTCTTACCATGTTTTTAAGTGCTGTGAACACAAGATCACTAAGTTGGCTTACACAGTTTCTCAATCACCAGTTCTGATCCCAGCCAAGCACTCACAGGCTGTTCTGAAAAGGTGTATGAATTTTGGAAAGGGGAGAGCACAGCCCCCATATGAGCGCCAAAGGCGTGAAGCCTGGAGGGGAATCTGGGGGACAACCCCCAGAAAAATTTGAAAATTGAAGTGCCAAATATGCGTTTTCCTGGCATCTGGGAACAAAATTCAAGGTCTTATAGTTAGCTGAAAAAAGCATTTTTTTCATTAACAATTATCTCTATTTAAGGCATAAGTTTGCACTTGAATCTGCAAAGACAATCAAAAACAAAGAGACTTAAGTCCTATTCCGATAGAAACGAATGAACTGTGAAAATGATCAAAGCATCCATCAGGATACATCATGGATCAGGGGTTCTCAAACTCGGTCCTGGGGCCTCCCTGTGTACGCTGGTTGTTGACCCACCCTGGTTTGCAATCACAGGATTTTAACAAGCTGTTAATTTGTCTTAATTAGGTGCATTTTTGTTCAGAGCAGCAATTTATCCTCTCATGACAAACAGTATTTTGACAGACATGCATACAAACAGTGAGGAATAAATTCTGCATCCACATTGCAATATATGAGTAACAGCTGCAAAAAAAGAGGGGGAAAAATATACCCAGTCAAAGGAAAAAAATCAGTGGGTCACTAATTAGTGAAACTGTGGGCAGGTGGTTGCAAAAACTAACAATTTACTAAACAAGCAAATGACAGAGTCAAACCTGTTTTATGTTATGCTATTGTTAATGAGTGCAACCAAATTATTTTGAAAGAACTCTAATCCCCTGTCTTCAGCAACCTAATTTTGAGTTTATTGATTTTCTCAGTACCTGAGTTGATCTGTTTAAAAATGTATCGCCTGAAATTGCTTGCCACACAGGAAAAAAAAAACCTTATATGCAAGGGTCATTTATTCGGTCTTTTATTCTTCATGGCACACATAGATATTTCTATTAAAATTTGGCTTAAAACAGCAAATAACATTAAACACAAAATGTACCCAATTTGAACAAATTAACAGCTAGTTAAAATCCTATGATGGCAATTATGGTTGGGACAAAAACCAGCATACATCGGGAGGCCCCAGGACCGAGTTTGGGAACCCATGTCATGGATTAAACATTTAAAACACAACACTAAAGTTATTTTCTTTCATGGAGAATGGTATTTAATTCACTTTGAAGTGAATTTCCTACATGCACATTAGGCATATTCAGAAGGCATGCAGAGCTACAAGATCATCTTCTGGAAATTTTTAATTCTCACTGAATGGGTTGATGAAGAGCATTCTTCGGGAGTATCTACAGGCGTACAGATCGATCACTTTGTCATAATCAAATTCAAGATCCAGTTGCACTGGCACAAACGTCACTCTTAGATATAGCGCTGTTATCACTATTAAACAAACGTTATAGCTCAGCTTATAGTTAATTCATATGGGACTGCATACAACAGTCAGTGTGCAGTTGTCGGAGTTGAATAGTCACTTGCTATTTTACACATTCAGCTAAAGAAATCATTAGTATTGAAGAGGCCTAGTTGTCCCGTGTTAAAATATACCATTTAAACTGTAATGCAATAAATACTCAGAGGATTAACTTAACTAAAAGTGTCAATATCACAACGTAAATGCTTTAACAAAAAATCCGGCATTTAAATTAGGAATGAACTCATCCATAAAATCGTGTTTCAGCTTGGCTTGCTTGTGAATATTCAATAACTGATCCTGGAGTGCCATCTAGTGATACGTTATTGTATCTGCGTGCATAAATTTGCAGCTTCATGTCCGTTGGCATCAACATCTGTACAAAGATACCCTGCCGAGCGCCGTTGTTCTTGAACGCGCCAAATCCAGATAATCCTTATGATGAATTACATTCATATTTTAATTTATAACAAGTAAAAAGTGGCCAGTGTCAACGTAACGAAGTAAAAGTATACTTTTTATCTTTTAAAAAGTATGTAGTAAATTTAGTAGAGTAAAAGTAGAAGTCAAAACTCAAGTAAAGTACAAATCCTCAAAAAAAAAAAAAAAAAACTACTTAAGTAGGATACTGTTCGTTACTAGTTGCGTTAAGCGTTAGGACGAAACTTTTTTTTTTTTGGATTTTTCATTTTTCATGGCAATTTTTCGTGCTTTACGCCATGTGTGTAATGCACTTTTGTGAGATACTAAATATATATATATATATATATCAACAATTTTTGGTTCTTGTGGTGCACATCAGTGATGTGCCATCTGATTGACTTTCTCAGAGATGAGAGGAGTTCTACTGCTGCTGAATAAGTATCTAGTGGCCTCATTGGCCTTTTTCCACTCTTTTTCTAACAAGGCAATACATGGCTTAGCCTTACTGGCACACAAATAAATAAACCTGGATGGTTAAACTGAACTGCTCATTTTGTACATTAACCAAAAAAAAAAAAAGCTGCACATTGAGAAGTAGTAGAGTCTGTATCTGTCCAGTGTAGCTTCTTACTGATTTGTCTTCAGTCTCAAGCTCCAGCCCTTCTTTCAATAGATTGGCCTCATATTGTTTCCTTCTCTCCTAAAAATGTATGATACAAACACAATGGAGTATTTATGGACCAACAGTAAGATGTAATCTTTATTGATACAAAGTACATTGATACAGAGTATAAATATGTTTCATACAGTGTTTGCTGACAATATTCTTACAGTCTTCACAATAGAACATAATGCTAACATCTGATAGGGTCTAATCAACTGCATGCCCATAAGTTAAACGTGGTATCACCGATGACCAGAGATGAAAGCTGGACAGGGTGCAAATCCTTCACTTTCTTTTTCAGGTTTGCAATGATGTTCAGGTTCAATTTTTAAGAATAAACACACAAATCTCATTGGCTGAACACAGTGTTTTTTAAAAAGGAAAAGATATTGCACGGTCTGCATTCACTTGTCATTTGTAAAAGTTTGTCTTCACTCCAAGTTGCCCAAATTCAGTTGCTAAACTGTCAATAGGAACTAAAAATAATTCCAGCATAACTTCCCCTGGCTTCCATGCACGAGCCTCCAGTTATATTTTATTCACAGAGATTTTAAATCAATGGGGTAATGAAATCAATAATTAAATTGTACAAAACTGTTTCAATGAGAAATTTAACTGCAAAACGGGGCATAACTGCATTGAGTCTGCATAATTGACTGCTAATAAACTAAGTTCAGCAAGCAATATTGAATTCTGCTTTACGACCAGAGTTAAGTGTGCGTTTTCAAACTGTGCTCACGTGCGTCATTAGATAGAGCTCACCTCCTTCCTTGCATCATTCTTGTCATCCACATAGGAGAGCACAAAGTCAATCCTTCGTACCCCGTCCCGAAAGAACACTGAGTCTTTGCTCTGTTGATGCTTGTCAATCTGTGAAAAGATGAGGAGGTTGGAACACTGATATTCTTTGTACAAATCCCGATCAGTTTCGCAAACCAATATAGACCCCTCCCACTCACCCCCCACATGCGATGAAATGCAAAAAGAAATGCCATTAGGGTCATGCACAATTATAACAAACTAGGCATGTGGGGTGTGCAGTAAGTTACGTTAACTTTTCCTATTCACAGAGAGGATAAAGTACTCAGGAATTATAGACCAGAGCCACCAGAAGGGGACACTGCAAAGCAAGTTTAAAATTAGCCAGCTTTTCTTTGCAGAGCTGGCTCAATAAACCCTGAAGTTGCAACATGGCAGGTAGAAAAAGAGCCACCTTTCTGACCTTGAAAACCTGAGGATTAGGCTCAAGATATCCCGCTAACCCACTGATCTAGCTTTGTACTCTACCACCCGGTGCAGAAAGTCTTAATCACAACGCACCCTGGCACGAAACTTCAGGAAGAGCCTTCTCTTCCTCCAGATCTGGAGAACAGCAAGACAGTAAAGAAAAGGCAACTAATTTAGAGCATGATGATAATAATAATAATAATAATAACTGAAGAACAACAATAACCACAACAACATCAAAAGTGAAAATTGCATTCACAGTGTCTTTCCAACTCAAATGCATGCTTTGCACTTTGTCGTTTATACAATAATGACTGGATTGACCAGGGACCGAAGGGCTATGTGCAGTTCGTTGGACAAGCATGTACAATAAGACCTCATTGTATAAAACTCCCCTTAGTGCCAAATGCAAACACATTTTCAAAAGTAAATTTTCTTTTCAATATTATTTGGCTGAGCCAATAAAGCTTGATGCAAAGAACTGAGAAAGCAAATTCAAAGGGAACTTGTTCAAGCATTGTAAGCATATGATTCCAATCATTAAAAGTCTTAAAGTCATAAATTATTCTTAATTAAGTCTTAAAATTTGTCTCATGCCACTTTGATCTTTGGCGTTATCCTATTTCTCTTCATTCGGCTATAGGCTTGGGTATTTACATGCTATTTGTGTTGTGAAACATAAATTTACTAATGATGTTCAAGTCAACTGCAACACGTACCGTGATTTTTTTCACTCCTTTCGTTCCATGGTAGCTATTTCAAGTAATCGAAATCAGTAAAACAGATTTTAATTGTAAATGACAACACTGCAAATCTCAGCGTGGGCCTGCTAACCCAGCTATCAGCATCCCTACCATTGCAAACAGAGATCTTTCCCATTTCTTCAGGGACATTTCCCGTTCCCTCCACTGATTTCAACAACAAATGTCACCAAGGTGGAGCATTGTGGATTGTAAGTGCACAATGACCGCTTTTTGCTGTACTATACCTATATATAGTTATATATAATACAAGACATTGGACACGCACAAGTACTAATGTTAAGTGTCCAAGCATGCAAGTGGGATCATGCATGCGGAACATGACACCTCCTTCAGCCAAGAAGTTTGCCAACGAATGCAAATGCTTGGCATAAAAATACAACATCGGGCGCAACGAATCTTACATCTTGGTCTTCTGGGAGCTGGGATGCTATGTCATGCTCTGAGGTTAAACCTGAGTCTTCGGTGCACTCTCCTGCATGGACGCAAGAGGTGAGCGACAGCTTACAAGAGCATGAGCTAAATCTCTGAGTTTTACCATTACAACATATACTCAGCAACAAAAGTTTCTGTGACACCAATATTGTTGATTATTTTTCATAACGCAATTATGAAATTCTCATACATGGTGATATCAGACTGAAACAGTACACGTAAACACAACATTGAAATGGAAATCATGAAAATGCGAGAAAATGACTTTGCACGTGAAAATGTGCGTAAATCATGCTTGTGGATGGCAATAAAAGAGGAGAATTTTTGGAATGTTCACATTGTGCCTGATGAACGACGGAAGCATCACTTATCGAAAACACAGCCATTTCGGATCAGGAACTCTACCCTCTAAATGCCAAGACTGTCTGAAAATGATCGGTGGAGGGCCATTGGGATGATTGAATCCGGAACCTCGCAGAGGGAAGTTGCTCATCGCCTGAATGTCCACCGAAACACCATTTGGAACTTATGGCAGCGTCATCAGCAGACAAGACATGTCAGAGACCGTCCTCGCAGCGGCCGTCCACGAGTAACCACTCCCAGAGAGGACAACTGGATTCGAACAACCCATCTCCGAAATCGATTCCAACTTGCAACCATAACTGCAAGAACGATACCTGGTTTGAGGCGACTGTCTGCACAAACAATCCGTCGCCGTCTCCATCATTTTGGCATTGTCCCACGTCGGCCAGCAAGACGTCCAATACTCACAGTACAACACCGACGACTGCGTCTACAGTGGGCACAACAACATCGACGGTGGATCCAACGTCAGTGGGATCTTGTACTCTTCACTGATGAATCAAGATTCATGCTTAACCGATGTGATGGTCGTTTACGTGTATACCGTCGACGTGGAGAACGTTATGCCAACAACTGTGTTCAGGAATTTGATCGTTTTGGAGGTGGTAGTGTCATGATTTGGGGAGGGATCACGGCTGGAAACAGAACAGATTTGCTTGTTATTGATGGAAATCTGACAGGTCAAAGATATCGCGATGAAGTGCTACGGCCATTGGTGGTACCGTTTTTGATGCAACATGGTCCCGGAATAACGCTGCAACATGATGACGCCAGACCACACGTTGCAAGGATTGTACAGCAGTATCTGATGCAACAACATGTCCATGTCCTGCCATGGCCAGCCAGATCCCCAGACATGTCCCCAATCGAGCATCTTTGGGACGAGATGGATCGACGTTTGCGGCGGTTGGATAACCCGCCAGCTACACTCCAGGAATTGCGACAACGTCTACGTCAGATTTGGAATGACATCCCACAGCAATTTCTGGCACATCTGATTCGGTCCATGCGCCGGAGATGCGTTGCTTGCATCATGGCACGAGGAAGTCACACCCGGTATTGAAGTGTGAAGGTCACAATTGGTTAGACGTCAGACAAGTGCTTCATGACGCATGAAAATGACATTTTTCGTTTTGAGTGACGTTGGCACTGAAAAGTCAGTGTTTCTCCTGTTAAATAAACATATTGATTGCATTGAGATCTTTGCGTGTCATTTATAACATACACATAAATGGTGTCACAGAAACTTTTGTTGCTGAGTATATAACATCAGTGAGTTGAGGAGAGCTTGATGTGAGAGACATGGGTCAGTGAATCTTTTTTGCATACAGATTACTGCATTGCTCTGTTTCTTGAAAATTGTGATGTTCAGCATTGAAATGTGTTGCACTGAAGAATAGGGGGCTCTTGGCAATGTTAATATTGCCTTTACAGTAAATATTAACTTCAAGATTTTATATTAATTGTCCATATATGGACAAAATCTATCTATCTGATCATCACCAAGATTATGATTATGTGATATATGACAACAATGTTAACAATTGTAATTGACAAAAATTTTTTGTTGGTTTGTCTTTTTTTTTTATGCAAGGTCAACTTGAAAAATCAAAAGTAATCTGCAATCTCCAATTCGATTTTGTTTTTCTGCTGTTGTTTCTTTGGTACTAATACATGGGTGAGAGTTTCAAAAAGGAAAGAATTTCTCATGTGAATAATTTCATCTTAAAGGAGTTCTCAGTTATTCTCTACAAAGGGGAATAATAAGCAGGGGAGAGCCGCCTTGATTTTAACGCATCACAATTGTAACGTGCACATTTTCTCTTGATTGGTCAATGCGGTCGCGATGTCATCATATCAGCATGTGGCGAGTACCGTAATGCACGTGCCCAGGAAGTTGCAAGTCTTTTCATCCATGCTGCAGGGAGATATCGCCACATAAGTTGGTTTTCTACAAAGTAAGTAAAAATTCACTCCCACGGTATTTTTTGACTGCAGATTTTTTCTTTAATGTTACAGACATAAAATCCCCTTGGGTGTCTGTATGTATAATGTTTGTTACTAGTTTGCATCGTTTTAACACGATTGCTAGGTCCGTTCTGTAAACAATGCCAAATGAACGGTGCGTTGAGCGCTACAGTCGTAACACATTACATTTGAGACAATGGCAGACATTTGCAAGCACAGCTCAAATAATTTTGCTCTTTGTTTGCTTTTTTGTTAGTTTCACAGAATGTCTCCACAAAAATGCATATTTTAAAAAAATGTAGTCGATGCTGAATGGCACATGATAAAATGTTCTTTGCACTGAGATGTAGGCTTGGTCCCACCTTGAAATTTAATAGGCTAACCTATTTGGTCTGTCTGTTGGCAAATGTTATTGTAGACTATTTTGGATATTTGCAATAAAACTTTAAAATACAAATAGACTGTTTTTCTATAGAATAGACTGTAAAAAAATAAATGATTTGGGGTGTTGCTACATAATTGACTCTGCAGGGATACCAGCGTAGGTATGAATGGGACTTTTACAAAACTCAAGTGTCATATTGGCCAATATTCTGTGTTCAGTCAGCTGTCATTCAATTATTTTCTAAATCAAATGAGGGTTGTACAACATTTTTATGACTCCATCAGTCAAAGTTGCTAACTTTGCGGGTGCAATCAATGCATTTTCCTATCAAGGAACTCACACAAATGCTCAAACTGGTACATCTGGTAAGTTTTAATATTATTCAATATTTTTGATAGGACATTCTTATCCCATTATTGGTCTTAAAGAAAAGTTAAACAGTTGCCTGAATGAAATATAATTGATTTGACCTGAAAACGATTAGTTTAATGCTACTTTTTAGCAGTGTTACAATTGTAACTCCTGCAGTTACAATTAAGACTCAAACGCACTTCAGTTGTAACGCCTGACAGAGTCCGCTTTCAGTTACATTACTCAAGACCCGTTTTATCATTTGAAAAACTTAAACTGGTTTATGATAGCAGACATGTGTTGGTGCTTTGCCTGAAAATATTACATATGTAGATAAAACGGTCTCTTATTAATAGAGTGAAAAGTGAAAAACGTTCCAATTGAGGCGGCTCTCCCCTACTTTTGCCAAGTGCCTGCACCAAAAAGAGAGTAAGTTTTAAACTACGTTGAATGGTCAGGAGTTGGAGTAGAATGAATTGACTGCATACGATGTTCGAATTCAATGTCCACAAAAGGGGTTTCCTGACTCAAATGCAACGCTTGAGTGGGCAAACAAACAAACAAACAAACAAATAAATAAAAGATGAAAGCATGCAATCAAGCAAAAAGCACGCACGGACAAACAACCCGATACGGCACTGGTGACGGTAGACAGTCCTAAAGGCGAGTCAGTCCATGACAACCTCACTGCTAAGTTTAGAAATAAAGGCATCCGGACAACGCAGAGGGCAAGACACTTTATTTAAAGGGGCGGTCATGCAAATTTATCGCATACGGAGAGACCCACACAAGAGATTTTCGTCACTTTTTTCGTTTGTAAATATGAAAAATAACTGAGCAAGACCGCAAGAGAAAATATTTTCGTTTTAATGAGTTTAAATAGTAGGCGACGCTAATGTTACAGAATGTTTCGTCTCAATTTAAAAAGAAAACAGTAGCCTAATCAGTCGGGACGTATTTTGATTAATATTATTAATATGAATTTTACTTACAGTTGGCTGAAATTAATTATTGCGCATTGTCACTCTATTTTATTTGACAGTTTAAGGTATCGATCGAGTACTGCAGGGTTGGACAAGGACCCCGCGGTGATCATGTTATTTTAGCACCGAACTATTTCCTTTTAGAGCATGTTTCAGATAGGCTAGCCAATTTGTCGCATAGCCTATTTGGCACTTAATTTACCTCCACTTCGGGCATGTTCCGAGCCTTCCATCTCAATTATAGTTTCATCGTTGGCATTTCTTATTTGAGTCATCGCGTTTTGTCTGATTCTAACAACATAAGGGACTCTTGCCTTTACGGTCTCTGTGCGTCTAGCTTCCTGCTATCCATAGATCCAACGAGGCTACTGGAAGACACCATGGTCGCATGCTCAAAGAACTCCCAGTGAAATATTGCCATTTAAAGGGGATTACTACCGCTTCTAATTTTATTACATGACTGCTTCGTCGTGAGCAACGAGCCTATTCATTCCATGTTAAGGCTGTGGGTGCGTTTTTGATTGTCAGTAGAATTAATAACTGAAACATCAACGAATATGTTATGGCTGTCCAACTGCACTATTTTTGAAAGCAGAACATTCCATAATAGAGCGACTTCAAGGAAGTCAGTATTAAACCTATTGGAAACGGATAAAACCGCGAATGGCTGGTCGCCGTATGACTTGCGCTTAAATACAGAAGTCGTAATCATTTGCCTTTTTAAATATAATTTTCTCGAAGCTGATATTATAATTGGCCGTTGCTACGGGTACGGAAGTTTTTCAAAGCATTTCAATGTGGAGAGGTACGGCAGTCCCCATTTCAAGCCCTCCCCTCACTTAACCCTAACCCTTTCCCAAACCATAATCCCGAAGCCTTTTCCTAATCCCTTGAAATCGACCGCCGTACCAATAAATACTGCCGTATCCCTTGACACTGTTATCATAATTTTACTTTTAATCCCCTGGAGACCATCCAAAAATATGATTCCACCAACCGTTTTTGAAAATTACCGACGATAAGCCTACATGAGATATTATAACTATATTTAATGGTTGAAAAATACAGCACAATACATTGCATGCTTAGCCAGCTCACCAGCCACCTCCAATGAGACAGCTTCGACTGCATCAATGAGGTAACATCATAAAATCATTGGCACCTTGTGATATTTTATCTCTTAGCTGTAATCTTTCCACACAAGGAACTTTCCATAAGACAGGCCACTGGTGTCTACTGAGTGAGGTGATGTCAAATATACTGTAGTTCAGCTATGGAACTGTTGCAGCAAATGAAGGATCACATAAAGAGAGGGATGCATGGGATTCCTGAATTTCTTAGGAGCCTCAGATATGATGGATAAAGCCAGTGAAAACTTGCATTTACCATTGAGCTGTGAGAATCACATAGTACTTATCAGCGTTCATAATAACAGATGTGCACAGATATAAGCGCTATGTCGATTAGAGTTTGTACAGTTCTTGCACCTGCATTGTCTGACACTGGGGTCAGCAGTCCTAATTCTGGACTGTCACAACCTTTTGCTGGATTCTGTTTCCACCTCAAAATGAAGACCAAGACCCAATTAAGACCCAGTTACCAGGTGAAAGGAGTACAATCGGGAATAAACTGTCAAGTTTACATTTTCAGCCTTTGGCATTATTAACCTCCGCCGAGGAGGTAAATGTTTTCGGTGCCGTTTGTTTGTTGGTTTGTTTGTGTACAACATAACTCAAAAACTTACGGCCAGATTTTGATGAAATTTTCAGGGTTGGTGGGTATTAAGTCAAGGAAGAGGTGATTAAATTTTGGCATGTCTAGGCCAAAGTAGTGCTGAGATATACACCAAAGTTCAAGATTTCAAGTCTTTCCAATGGGCCGGACTTCCAATCGCCGTGCTTTTAGGTTTGCTGCCCCCTAGCGGAGGTCTGCGCTCTCTGAGTGCTTTTCTAGATTTCAATAGTGTACTTCTTATGGCTTTTCAAACAAGAGCCATCTGGCAATGGCGTATCCCCCCGGCCCTCCACATTCACGGATTAACTGCTCAAGAAATTCCTAAACACCAAAAGGCACATCTACATGATACATCAGATCTACACATCAAATTTCATGAAGAAATATTGAACGGTTTTTGAGTTCTGCCCCGGAAATGAAATGATTACGGATGGACGGACGGACAGACAGACACGGCTATCGCTAAATCCCCCCACATTATATGCCAGGGGGATAATAAAAATGGCTCAAAATGGTTCCGTGGTTTAGGTCAAGGGACTATAGGAGGTGAATAATTTCTTTAATGATGCATAATTTGATCATTGACCAGTTGGAAGATCAAGCCCACCTCTGAACTTTATTGCCAAAGAGCTTTATTTTGGGCTCATCTCATCTGACTATAGAATCTGGTCTCATTGGAGTTTAAGTACAATTTGGCTGATTTCACAGTATATGTCTGAGCTTGTTTTTTTTTTCATGATAACGAATGCTTTTTTTCTTGTAGACCCTCTCAAACATCTTGAAATTGAGCAAATGTAGTTTGGTCATGATTTTGGAGACTTTCTGACTCCAAAACATAATTAATGACTTAAGCTTTAATGTATTATACAGTCTGATGGCCAAGATGAGTGTTTTCAACATTTTAACTATTCTGCTTTCTCATTTCTGGAACAAAATAATGATGTTAAAATTGGATATTGAGGGTTATGGTTTGGATTATGGTTCCGGTTAGTCTTTTGCTTGCAGTAGTCATGTGAGCAGTTGAAAGTGCAGTAGTCACATCTACAATCGTTTTCATCGTTCAGAAGTGCCCATCGTTTCATCCAAACTACGGCTGTGTTTCAACAGTCCTTCAACATGCAATTGTTCACTTACCCTCTGCACTTACCCTGCCGCCATCTCAAGTGTCGATCCATTTGTCTGAGAAACTGATGTGAACTTGATGAGATCCTCGGAGGGCTGATGGCCACTCCAAAGGAACAAATCCCCACAGTGCATTGCAGTTAGGTATTTAGTGCAAGAAAATGCATCCACGACTGGGTTCCAGTTATGTCCAAATACTCATGTTGATTACTGCTGAAGGAGGAGATTAATAAATCTAGCATGGTATGTTTTTGATATAATTGGAGGTCTGCCATCAAAGATAGAAAAGGCCTGCGGTAACCACACCTTGCAATGCTTGATGCTACATCTGGTGCAGTTTGCCTAATAAGTAATCAAACATTAACCCATTTATGCCTGAATTTTCTTTTTTTACTTTTTTATGTTATTATACTTCAAAATACCACTCTAATAGTCATTCAAACAGGACACTTTTTCTTAACAGTCCTCATGTGAGGACGCTAAGCATAAATGGGTTAATATTTTTTTTGTCACTAAATCTTATTGGTAGAATGGCTGGCCAATTAATTTTTGTAAGCTTAAACATTTTATCACCAAATTATGAGGCATTTTCCCATGCACAAAAAAGACAACAGAAAACGATGTCACATAAATGATATAAATATGACAAACAGACAATAATGAGGCTATTATCATTTCTTAATCATTGTCGGCTTCATGTTGGTTTAGATTACTTGGCGAATTAACTGTTTGTCAATCAGGGGGACAAAATCAATACATTGAGCCGTATAAAATTAAACTCGGGCCAAAACAGAAAAGGGCAGCATTAAGCTTATTAAAACAGCCTTTCGAGGTAGCCGGTGCAATAGCATGTTGTAATGTGGAAAGAAGCCACTAGATAGCGGTATTTACCTTTTTTTGTTAAGCCCAGTCTGGAGCTAGGTTTGGGCATGTCCTGGGCATGTCTGAGAGGGGGAGGTCCCAGAGGAAAAAAAAAGTCTAAATGTGGGAGGGGGCTGCAAAAGAGTATATAAGGAGAGAAACTGAGAGAGTAAAGTAGTTGGAGAAATCGAAAGGAAAAGGATTCATTTCACCAGACCTGTCACTCTTTTCAAGACCTGTGAAGCTTTTTGTGGATTTTTGCCTGTGTTGGAGCATTTTCCTCACTCAGAACATCACCAAGCAACCCCATCTCAAGGGAGTGTAAATATTTTTTTTCTTGTGTATTATCGATCTTGGTCAGTAGCATAAATTGTAGGTTATGTTTGTCTTTGTTTCATTAAATCTGTTTTAGTTTTAAAATATTGTCTGTCATCTCTTGCTGTCTTATATGTCGTAGCAAATTGGGGCCATAACAATGGGAAATGCAGTATTGCTTATATACAGTTGCTGATTCCAAAAATACTTCTGTGGTGCAGGTTCTGTATATATTTACATTCTGAGTAACTCATGGCTGGTAATTTGATTGCAGCACATTTTAATCTGAATATATTCAGTTTTCACAAATAAACAATACCATATATACCGTTTGGTGCAGTATAACCTTAATATCTGCTAATAATATCATGATACTGACACATTTAGTGTATCTTTGCACAAGCCAAGCATTCTGATTCACCAGCCACTATTTTTATGAAACACCATATTCCAGGATCCTTGAAAGGTGTTTTATTAAAATAATTTTGCATCTCATCTTCTTTTTTTAATAGCTGTGGACTAATATCTGTTTCTTAGGCCACTGCAGAAAATGAGTTTCTGAAATTTAAAACTGTTTCATTGTTATTGCATGCAGAATATTCTGAGAATACTCCTTGTTACTCAGACTATAATCATTAGTTTCAAAAACTGCAGCAAATGCACTGAATTTAAAAACCTTACTTTTTGTACTTTTACTATCAGTACTGCCACTGTTGTGTCTTTTCAAAAACACAATAAAAACTACTTTTCTGAAACCAGAAAGACTAAAATTTTTTCATTAAAATGGTACATCCTGGGCTAATCTCGCCCAAAAGCTTTACAACCATTTAGATGAGCCGGTTTACTTTGCTATGATCTCTCTGGGTGGCAGATTCAGAGAAAGGATCTCAGAGACAGCTGAACGAATGTACTGAGTAAAATATGGAACAAAATAAAAAAATCTGGAACAAGAAAAGAAGCATAAAGAATTGTTCCACAAGTTTTACATTTTGCAGTTATCCAAGTGACACAGTAATCCTACTTTGTGGAACCAGACAGGCTAAATATCTGCACCTAGAAGTGGGACAATCCCAACACAGGTACTGTTCACTTGATATTGATGAGGACAGAGGAAGCTTGCCTTATAAACAGGAAGGTTTTGGCTTTGGAGAAAAGCATTTGAAGTGTCAGGCTTAGTGTTCTAAAAGTACTTTGACCATAGTCTTGTCAATTTTTCTCTTTTGCATTACTCCGCGTAGCAGGGGATCCGGTGTCATATCCTACGTTCCGAGTCTGAGAGTGACAACGGCTTCATCCAGTGGTGACTAGGGAAAGGCAGCTTATCAACTGCCACTGGAAATGTGAAGTGAGACTGTTTCACTACACCCCAGAGTTCTCTTCGGTTCCTGGATCCTCGCTCGGCCTCACCTCCACCGAGAGCAATGCCTCCCCCTGGGAAGGCCGGGCCATTCGGATCACCATGGAGCAGTCTGATGTTTCAGACACTACATCCTCATTGTCTTCCGGAAGCTCCCGGGGCCTTGGGGAGCGACGGTGCACAGGTGGAGGAGGAGGGCTGGAGACTTTGGAGCTCATCTGAAGAGAGAAAATAGTTGAAAAGTGTGAGGTACAGCAGAGGTTCCAGGGGTGGAAACTATGCCTTGCTAGAATCAAATATAAATGAAGCTGAGTAAAGATATTTTTTTTTGCCCTTCTAGTTTCAGTCAGTCCTGACTAGTCAAAGCGGGTCTCCTGCTGGACAATACTAATCAAAGCTTGTTACGCCTCAAAAGTGAGCCAGTTGACCAGTAAACGGCTGGTTGACCAGCTAGTGTTGACAAAACGGTAGAAACCGGCCTCACAAGGATGGGTCTGATGATGATATTCAAGTAACAGTCAGTCTAATATCAGGCACCTCAGCTAAGTCAGTGTCAAAATCCATCTGTTTTTCCTCTTCATTGTTCACTGTTATGAGTGTTCTAAAGGGAAGAAAATGTAAACAGGAAGTGATGTCATGGAAGTCAGGAGTCATACATTCACAGTACATGCTCATGCTTAAACAGGACAGTACCACATACAAATGTGGGTGACTAAACCAAATACAGTTAAAGTGTTCCTAGTTTCTACAATAACATAGAAGTTGCCAGCGTATTTGGTTTTAGTGAGGCCATAGTGTAAAACATCATAGGACAGACAGCAATCAGAATGATTCATTTTTAAAAATCATTTCATAAAAATTCAAAATGATTTAAAAATGAGCACATTTTCATGTGCGCACAGTAACAATCCTCACAAAACAAATCATGTAACTTTTTATCAAGTGATAGCATTAATCTATGATAAAAAGCGCTATGTAGGAGTCATAGAGGTTGTGTCATAATCCAGTTATGGTTGTCTAAAGGCCTCATTACCTTTCTTTCAAACCGGATTATACACAGTCATATGACCAGATCGCATGACTCAAACATAAAAGCTGGAGAAACTGCAGGTGGTAAGACAAAATTGGTAGAACAAAGTGCTATCAGTTGGTGGCTGGTTTGAACCAATGAAAACCCATTTGCCATCTGCAGGAAAATGCTTTGATTGGCTCACATCAGTGAGAAAATGATAGCTCCACCAATTTTGGGGTTCATGAAGATTCATTCTTTCATCAAAGGCTCACAGCAGTATCTTCATTTGGAGACAGGGGACCTGGGTCACTGATTTATGCTCAGGACAACAAAATGTTGGTGCCAATTTCCTCCACTCACAGTCTGAATGGTACTCCAGAGACAAAACAAAAGAACACAGCAAAGTGTTAATGAGCGGAAATATAATGGCTTAAAGCAATATACTCCCTTTTCAGCAAAGAAGCTGTTGCATTTATGCTTTATTTTCACAACAAAGGGTCACAGTAAATTCAAAGCATGCTGCAAATACAATTACAGAACTTCCCCAGGGAAAAAATACAAAATCGAAAACATGAAAAAATTTTGAAAGCGTAATTTCTTCCCATTTCAAAATTATACCTCTGCCAGGAGGTAATGTTTACGCCAGCATCTGTTTATTTGTTAGTTTGTTCATCCACTCATCCTTCAGTTAACAGGATTTCTCAAAATTTATAGGATGGGTGTCAATGAAATTGTGTGTGGACAGATACTGTGATTAGGAGAAAGTGATTAAATTTTGGTGTTGATCTGACTTATTTTATTAACACAGGATCTGAAAGAATTTCATTGTTCATAAAGACTGCGCTAACGAGATTCGCACCACACTGTCCCAGCCTCCTCTGATTTGGGGTTGTGAGTACATGTGCTTGTTTGTTTTCATTTTTTTTTCTTGTTTCACCAATTAGAGGTTCCCCTACTGCGGTATGTGACAGAAAACTGAATTTTAATGACATAAGTATAAAATATGTTGACTAGTAACATTATAAGTGGATAGCAATTATATTATAAATCAATTGGACATGTTAGGAATCAATAAATAGTGCAAAAAAAATATTGTCAGAGATTTTTGACACAGCTAACACATAACTGCAGAACAATCATTTGAGAAATTACGGGGGACAATTTCATCTAAATTACACAAGGGAATGCAAAATGCACCCAAAAAGGCCATCATAATTTCTTCGACTGACAGCTTTCTTACCAGAGAATTTGCTGAATTCATCTTTGTCCTTGAGTAAGGAAGCCAACTGCCATGATTGATCGGAAAGGGAACACAGTCTGTTTTACTTTTACTCCTGTTCTGTTGATTTGGATGCTTCCTTTGTCATGACATGAAAGAAATTCTACAGTATACTAGAAAAGGCCACAAGCATGTCCATCCATGACAGAGATATTAGTAGCAGTGCGATGCAGTAGGCTAAGGCACTGAAGAGGGCACTTAACCCTAACAGCCAGTCCACCTGACGGGTAATTGCAGGTTAAATGTGGACAATAAGGGTGAATCAGGGGGATGATGAAAAGCAGGTTAGAATCAGGGAACCAACAAAAGAGAAGCAGCCAATAGTGTTTCAGTGGGAGTATGCAGGGAGGCATGCCAAGTTCAGGAGGCCAGTGGGAAGCAGGCAATGATCAGGAAGCAAAGGTGAGGCAGACAAAGATAGGCAGGAAGACGCGGCAGTAGTTTGCCCCTGAAAAAGGAAAAGTGGGGGTTTGGAAGTACTGAGGAGCGGCACTTATGTATCCTGTTCAGGCCTGAGGCTGTTGAGTCGTTCGAGGATGTTGACGTAGTATTGCTGAATGCGCTGGGGCAGCTGGGAGAACTGAGGGGGCACATGAAGGAGATTCTGGCACGTGAGGCCCGGCCCAGGCTTGCACGGCATCTTTGGGAGTGTGATGGCGTTCTCTCGCAGAAGCTGGTTGAAATTGGCCAAGCATTCTGATGTGTGGGGCAACTGCATTAGCCAGTTCTTTACTGCAATACAGCTGACAGGCACTGGGGGGCAGCAGAGAAAAGAACACATGCACATACTTTCATCACCGGGAAAAAAATTCACAAGCACAAAAAAAAACAAACCAAAAAAAAAAACACACACAGTATAGGTTCCATATAAATCATTCTAAAACTTACTTCTAGCTTTGTTCCATCACAGCAATGCTCAGTCTTGTGCCATTAAAGCTACTGCTGGTGTTTCAATGCAAAAGTGAGCTTCCAGATTTAAAGTTTTAGCTCTACAGGCCTCACAGAAAGGTCCGCTGGCAGTGATGGATACGCTTACCTCCACATCCCTCGTCTGCAGTCTCGTCATCCTGAAAAGAGAGGAAAATGAGATACAAAGCCCCCACAGGGCAATTTGACAGAAAAAACAAAAGCGAATGAGCAAAAAGTTGGGTGAACAGGTTCATTTGGAAGTTAGAACCAGCAAAAGCACATAAGCCGTGCAACATTCCCATGATGCATTGGAGTATGATTACCTGGGTAATGGCTGAGGGAGGATGCACATCCTTGGTAGAGTCAGGCTGCTTGGTCACTATGCTGAGTTCAGAGTTTCTCTGTGATGTGGGTAACTGAGCCATTGAGTCACTTTTTGTGTTCTTTGGCTCTGTCTCCTCTGACTGTGGCGCTATGGGTTCGGTCGCCGTGGAGACTGGCAGAGAGATGTTGTCTACAGATTCGTTATCATCCAGATATCTGGGGGAGTTGGGTGAGGGGTGTATGAGCGATTTCATAAGAGCAAGGGCACACAGAAATTTGGCACTTAATCTCAATACTTCACATAATGATTTCTTGATAAGGTCTGTTTAAAGGAATCTAAATTTCTGAGACACTTCACATGAATTAAAGCATTTCGATCAAGGTACAATGCTTGAAATTCTGAAAGAAACTTGGTATTATTAATGCCATGTACACCTGGAACGGCCTTCTACAATCATAAAATAAATAAATCGAGGGCTGACTGCAATAAACAGTTATTATATATATATACTTCCAGATGTTATATATTGGACGTAACTGTTTTTTGCAGCCAGCCCTCAAACTTTATAAAAAGCCCGTTGAGCAGAAGCTGGAATCTAGGCATACAAAGAGATAGAAATCTAGGTTTATTTTCCATTTGATGAGCATTCTAAATTGTTTTTGGTTCATTCATGATTAGTAAGTGTTGATACTTAACATAATTCTAGATGAGCCTCAACCTCTGACAAAAGGAGATGAGTTTAATCGAATATAACAGTACCTTTTACCCAACTATAGGCTTTCTAGGCCCAAGTCAGCTTGAACGCATTTTCAAAAAAAAATAAAAAAAAAGAAATTTCAGCCAACTCAAGCCGAGGTGCACACTTCGCTGACTTTTCATCCCAAGAAAGTTCACTGGGAAGCCAAAGACAAATGTTAGGCTAATGACACGGAGAATATATTCCTTGGCAAAAAGTTCTGGGCAGCAAAAGCATTGGACACACTAATGTTTTTCACCCCTGATACAAAGAAACAAAAGAATAAAATAAGGCCGGAAGGAGGCATGGAAAAACAAAAGGAAGAGTATAAGATAAGACTTACTCCGAAACATCTTCTGTCTCTTTTTCCTGGATAGAGGCCGATCTTACAAAACAAACAGTGGGCAGTTCATTATTGAAGCTTGAATTCTGGGGATTTGTTTTACCAACACAGTCTTACCACATAAATTATATCTCCAGCGTACATTTTTACATAGCGCTTTTTATCACAACTCACGCGTGGCAGATTTCAGCTGCTTTCACACCGGAAGCGAAACGAATTTTTCGCACGACAGATCACATTCAAAGTCAATGCAAAGACGCAAAAACACGCGTATTCGCGTCTTTGCGTTGACTTTGAATGTAAACTGTCGTGCGAAAAATTCGTTTCGCGTCCGCTATGAAAGCAGCTTTACTGTCACTATGTAGCAAAGACCTAAGTGACTTACTGCTCTGTACTACTTGCTTGAGTGGCTTCATCTGCCAAATGTGTGGCCTGATCTTCCTCAGGCTGAACATTCCCATCAGTTTGACTATTCACTTCCCCACTTCCAGGCTCCACTTGCTCTTCACTAAAAAAAAAAAAATAATAATATTTGGAATTGAAGATGATAGCTTTAAAGGGGTTTTTCCCAGGTTCAAAATTAATGTTTTTCAAATTTTCTCTTTTCTCTTTAAGGTTCGCTGAGATGTGTACTTCAAGAAAATCAAAACATTTTTTCATTAATTTCAGCAATTTTGTTAAAAAAAATTTTAACTTTTTTTTTTTAGCTCTCCCACCTCAAATAATTATTTAAGTCAGCAAAAATCTGGTGACTATCAAAACTTGTGGCACTGATCAGTTTTTATTTTTCAACAAAACTGCCTCAAATTTTGACTGTAGACTAGCTGGTTGTTTCTGCAGGCAATCTTGTTGGCTTTTTCTGATCGGGGCAAAGGTATCAAATTCATGGGAGTTTATGAGTCATCAAACTGACCCATTTGAGGAATCTTTCCTGAAAAACCACTGGAAAAAAAGCATGGATATGACCTAACGGACAAAAAGAATTAAGTGATTTGGTTGGGTGGTTAGGGAGTAAGGCTTGCCACAATACAGACCTTGATTTTGCTTAATATTAACGTCAATTCCATGGTAACAGTGTAAATAAAAACCAATGGAATGGTGCATTTTTGTGTTGATCTAATAACCTGTAGTGTGATTATACCCATATCTGTACTGGAACAAGATAAATCAAAAGAACCTGGGAACCTGGCCCCTTAAATATCCCAAGGTAAGTTCAAAATGAAGTATTAAGATCTATTGCAGGGCTCTTATGACACTGAAAAGTAGTCACAGCATAAGAAACAACTGCAAATACTGTGTTCATTGATGAACAAAATCAGTCAGTGATTTTTATAGATTATTTGGGTAATTGTAATTCATAATGAACACATATCACAAATACCAGACAGACAAGCTGTCCCAAATGTAGCATAGATGTGATGTTCAGCATGTAATTACATGCAAAAAAAAAAAAAAAAGGCTCCTGAAAATATTTTAAAATTTAAAGGCAAACAAACAACTGAAAGGCAATACTGCCAAATACTAAGTATATTTAAGCTTTTGACCCATTGAGACTGTGATGAAACAAATCAAAGCTGAAATAAATCATCCTGTCTAATATTATTTGGACATTTCACATTCTTAAAATAAAGTGGTAGTCCTAGCTCACTTATGACAGGGAATGTTTAAGCGGATTAATTGTGTAAGATAGAGAAAAACTGGGCTTAAATGTGTTTGGCTAAGATGTACGTCTGACTTCAACGGCATGTTCACTCACTTCTCCTCAATCGTTGTCATAGTAGCTTCAGTGTGAGTCTCTGTTTCCTCTTGCCGTGTGGCGGACACCTGGGTCAGTTCGCTGAACTCATCCTGCGGGTCCTCCGGCTGATCATCCTCCTGGCCCCTCTTTGCCTCCTCCTCAACCTCCTTCTCCGGCGCCTCCTGCGTCTCCTCTATCTCCTCTACCTTCAGTGGGCCAGACTGCTGACAAATACAGACTGAAGAGAGACAGCCAGATATGGGGGTCGGCTCACGTACCACAATAACACTCCGCTATTAAATGGCGAGGCAATTACAGTATATTCATCCCGATCTTACAGGTCTTCAAATTACTTGCTGCAGCTCGACCTGATTCAAATGTGCAAGCATCGGGGTACTCAACGTGTAAACAATTTACAGTGTAAAACAGCAAATCTTAACGAAACGATATGCATCCATACTTAACGTCAGGAAGAGTAGCTTTATTGTGCTACTGGGTCTTCAACTTCTTTAAGGATCATATCATGCCAATGTCCAAACTTTGCACCAAACATACTTAGCATTGATAATGCTACTGGAATAATTACATTCAGAATTAAAAGTGGAATCAGCTGCAACTAAATCAGTAACTGAATTAAGTTACTCACTGTTTTGCACAGCAGTTTTCTCCTGTATCAAAAAAGAAAAGTGGCTTGAATTTGGACTAATTCTTCAAACTTGACCCAGTCTTACGTTTCTATCTCATTCTCATTTATGAAGTATGTAAAAATATTTACAGGGGCAATATAAGATGTGGATAGTGTTGTCATGCTAAAAAAAAGTGCACAGATGTTAATCAGGTGATACCATTATGACTGAACATAGCTTCAGCATGCACTAAAGCCCTGAAAACTTTACATATCTTGTCTTTGCACTTTATTCAATTTAATGCAGGTCAAGGATGATTTCTAAGTGACTCATTACTTTTTCAGCAATGTGGTTTTAATAAAAATAGCACCAATAATGACATTTGAGAATAGTCCACACAATAATAAGTCCACTCAAGTAATATACAGTATATTTTCTTGCAGTGCCAAATGTTTCTATGCATATACTTTAATATAACTTTAGATGTGCATTTGACCTGTTTTCAGAGCATTTGCACTTGTAATACTTAAAGAGGGGTGGCAAGGCCTCTTCAGGCATTGAAATACTTTAATTGATAACCTTCCATTTATACCAGTAAAATGCATTTGAATTATGAATTTCTTTACATCTGCATTACACATGTACAGATGAAGGCATCACAGTATTCTGTTTTCTACAGAGTGGGATTGCGTGTTGTATGTGAAGTGGTGCAGCGTTAAGAACACTCGGTGTATTGAAGCTCTATTTTGTCGAATACGGTTCTCACACTCCCTGAGGGATCCTCTCGCGGTTTGAGCACCGGCTGTGGTACCATGCGGCCCAGTCCTTTCACAAACCAGTCAACCATACTGCAAAAGAGACAAAAAAAAAAAAAACAAAAAAAACAGCTTTTACACTCCTGTGCCTGCACACATACATTCACATTCTAGCTACACGGGAGGCAGTTACATGGATTGGGCACAATCTTCAATAGCTTCTCCAATTTGTTATGGAAACTACGCTACTTGGAATTATTGCTGATAAAACATCCCCAAAATTTGGACAATATCCTCCAAACATCTTGGACACGATACTTGCCTATGCTTCAGAATGATAAGTGGTCATTTATAATAATATTACAAATTATCCCACGCTAATACAATTTTTCTCCTCCTGATTGCACAAAGGACTCATTTGTCTACATCTGTAAAAAAATTAGCAAGGAAACGTAATTTTTCCACAAAATTATTTAAATGAATCCTGGCACAAGACCCCTGGTTCTACCAATTATTTCAGTTTAAGTCCAATTCATAATTGTATTATGGTATTATATTTTTTAAGGTTACATGTGCAATAATAATAATTAAAAAAAAAATAAATAAATAATAATAATAAATAAACATACACGTGTTAAAACGCAGGAAAGAAATCACAAAAACTTCTTTATGTGATTTTTTTTAATCCATCAAAACCCTCCAAAAGACAGGAAATGAATCGGCCCGAACACAAACAAAAGCCTGCTCTTCATCAATATGCTCAGATTTTAAAAAACTGATCCAATCAGATTGTGCAACCAAATACATATATTTGGCCACGGACAGCTGAACGGATACTTGGCATTTCAAATAATTTCATTTGCAGAATGGATGGATGAAAAATTAAGATCTTTGGATCTTTGACCATTGGGAAGCTGAGGGGGGTTGGAGAAACACACCTGGTGCTGACTGACTCTGAGGAGTCTGGGACATCATGATCCTCATCAGACTCCACCTCTACCATCTGAACAGGCTCTGCTTCTGAAAACAGGTAAAAATGTGTGCAAAAATAAACTGTTTATAATTACTTTGGCTGGTGACCAAATAATTTGCATTACCAGAAGCAGTCAAAGGTTTGAACACACTTTACTTGTGTATTTGTACTCCTTGCTTACCAAAAATTTGAGAGATTTCTGTAAATAATGTCAATGACCAAAAGATAAGAAGTAATAGTTATGGCTGGACTTGTGACCATCCATGGCCATAGTTGGTAAAACAAATCGAATAAGAAATCAAGCTAGTTTGGATATTATTGGTACAAAATGTAAGGATAAAACAAACTACAAGTGAAGTACATCCATGGGAAATTCCAGAGCTGTGCCAATGTGAACTCCCAGAACTACCCTTGTAAAAAAATATGCGAGAATTGAGACTCAGCAATAATGATATAATTATCTAATTTGACAAATCTCAACTATTATAATTATTCTCAGAATTTCTTAAAAATCTGTGTAAGAAATAGATTTTAAATCTCTTTTTGCTTGACAACATGTCTATCTATGACTGATAAGCCCAGAGAACATGTTCAATCTATTTCAGCATCTATGTACCCTGAAAGTTGGCCAACATATTCATAATCTAAACTAGAAAGCAGATATTTCAAAAAATATTATTTTGTAATTTATAATATTATCACTGTCTTGGCTGTATTTTTTGTGCAATCATGGCAACATAAAATCAGTTTCTTTCAAAAACATTTACATTTCCAACTTTTTAACAGTACAGAGAGGGTTTCAGAAAATCAAGTCTTACCTGGGACAGCATTTAAATTCTGAATCTACGAGACAAAGCAATTAACAATAATTAGTTGCACTATTGACAATGGATATTCACTTGTACATCATTTGACATTTAACTCTGTTCACTAGATGTTTGTTATCTCTCATATGTTTGAATTTTCAGTCAGTCAGTGTTTCTGAAGTAGGACATGTTTGCCTGTTTATTTCACTAGACATTCAAAGATACCATATTTTAAATATTTGGATCCCAATATTAATTCTATTCTAGGTGCCAATATTAAAATGGATTTCAAAGTTGTGTCTCAACATTAAATAGTTTAATAAAGATCCAATGTTCCAAGAGGAAGCAATAAACAAAGTCACATGAGTAATTTTTCGATGACCAAAATCTCTCACCTCCATTTCCCCCCGAGAACCAGAACCCGCTTTGTACTTGTCATCTATCTGAGGTACCACTTTTCCCAACCCCTGCACAATCCAGCCAATGAATCCCGGGCCTTGCCTGCCACAAAATCAACGAAAGAAAAAGTTTATAAGCTTGAAGTTCTAGCTGGTGTATTCAACAGGAACACACAATCCAGCACAGCCGATCAGCAATTTAGTAACAAAGCTGATTATTGATTATAAAAGGTCAATGAGCAGCATTTGGCCATATGATTAAAGTATGAGATTAAATATTTTGTTGGTATTACCAAGTCATAGTTTCACTATTTTTCATGATAAGATTTGTCAGGATTTCACAATGTCTAGTGAGCAAAAGAAATTTCACAGTTTCCTCAAAAAAAAAAAAAAAAAACATGCATTTACATTAACCTCTATGTAAATGAAATTTAGCACTGACTTTTTTCATGCAATCAACTTTTGTTCTTGCTGTCAATACAATCAGATACGTGTGTGTCCTGCACAATTTTACTGGATACATTATCATATTGAATCACGACAACAAGTTCTATCTAATTGAGTTTTGGAGTAGTTTTTCAAGCAATTGCCAGTATATGCCAAGCCTGTTTAAGCTCTTGAAAACTCAGTCTAGCATTTAGTACTGCTTATAGATTTGCAAAAAGTTTAGCGGTTTTTTCATGGATGTCGTAAATATGTCAGATGGTGCATCACATTGTTACTTACACATAATCCTTTTAACCCTACAGGATGGCTTAACGGCCGCATGGAGAATGTGCGTTATCCCGAAGTGCCAGAAAACTGGCCTCCAAACGCATGACTTTGATCACATGACTTTTGGTTGACTTGTGACCTTGTTCATGATTGGGTGGTTTCCCCATCACAGTAAGCTGTGTTTTGGCATGGGTGGGGTTCATGACCCCTTTATATAACACGGGATTCAAAGGATGAAGCAACTTGGTGCGAGACTCCGCTTAATTTGTGAAAAAGCAAGGGCTTGTGAGCAGCAAACAGCAATGATGTTCCCCTGGAAGCCTTGTGGTGGGGCGTTTGAATCTCAGCCACACCGTTGTTGGCGACAACTAACTGAGCCTCACTGAGGTTGAGCTAGTCAAATTTTGTTAGTCTCATCACTTTCTAGTGGCCTCTCCAGGGGTGCGTTTCCCAAAATCACAGATGCTAACTTACTTGGATCCATTTGCTGTGAATGAACAAACTATGCAAGTTGCTAACCTAGTTAGCAACTACGCTTTAGGGAAACGGACCCCAGGTCAGCTTGGCACCTTTGGATGTAAAGTCAAAAATGTACCAATTACATTGTCCTCTAGTGGTACAGGCAGTTTATTATTGGCTGTGGACTTGCAATGTGCAAAGAAGGTGCAGCTAGTCTTCTCAGGATTTGGAGAAATCACATGCCATGGCATTTGTGATGTGAATATAGGCCACTAGATGACAGTATTTACCTTTTTTTTGTTAAGCCCAGACTGGAGCTAGGTTTGGACATGTTCTGGGCATGTCTGGGGCAAGTCCCAGAAAATAAAAAAAAATAGGTCTAAATGTGGGTGGGGTTTACAAAAGAGTATATAAGGAGGGAGAATTGAGACAGTAAAGTAGTAGGAGAAATTGCAAGGAGAAGGATACATGTGACCAGACCTGTCATTCTGTTTAAGACCTGTGAAGCTTATAGTGGATTTTTGCCTGTGTTAGAGCATTTTCCTCACTCAGGACATAACCAAGGAACCCAACCAAAAGGGACTGTAAATATTTCTGTTTTTCTTGTTAATCAATCTTGGTCATTAGATTAGTCAGTAGATTAGTTTGTTGTTAGTTGTTTTTGTTAATTAAATGTGTTTAAGTTTTAAAATTGTGTCTGTCATCCCTTGCTATTGTGGATGTTGTAAATGTAATAACAAATTGGGGCCATAACACATTTTTCTCCTGAGTCCAAGAGACCGGGTTGCTGCAGTGGACTAAACAGTTCAGCTATGTTCAGGGGCGATAAGCAGGGGAAACTTCTCCTTCTCACCCCTAAAAAATTTCAAAGTGCACTGCTTGCTTTCAACTGCAAGGTACTGCATATTGCAAAGTAGATAAAACCCGCACACCGTCTCATCTTGAGTCTTCTTTATTTAACAAACAAACAAATAACGTTTTGATCACAATGATCTTCGACGGGTTGATCATTGTGATCGAAACATCGTTTGTTTGTTAGTTAAATAAATAAGTCTCAAGATGAGACGGTGTGCGGTTTTTATCTGCTGTGCATGATGTTTTATATTCGACCTGGCACCCGCAGTCGATGTGCGTTTTGCTAGACTTTCATCAACTGCATATTGCAAACTAATTTTTGCAACCAGACACCCATAATTATACCAGTGAAAATAGTTCATATAATGTTTATACCAGTGAATATTTTAAAGTAATAATTACTTTGTTAAAAATTATAGACCAAAGAACCCACTACTTTAAGTGAACTCAGACATTGAATGAAAATGCCAATTCTATGTGAATTAACATCTATGTCTTCTGTACCTAGGTGGGGTTGATCAAGCACCCGCCACCTACTGTGTGTGCCTATGTACATCTGATCTAGCACAACTGCATCTATGGTGAGCTGATCTAGCACATAAGTATCGATAGTGGATACTCTGCCTGTCCACAATGTTGTCCTCCTGTCGCAATGCCAAGGGAAGAAAAACAGAAACAGCTCTGATGAAGCACTGCGGCAATACAGAAGCCAATGTGTTGTACTCAGTAGGTTGGGGATCACCAATTCACGGTCCTTGAGGGCCAAGAACAGCAGGTTTTCCACTTTCCATTTTTCTGAGAGTTTGATGTAAAGGCAATCTGGCCAGAATCACTAATTGCTCAGTTAATTAGTTGATCATATGGGTTTATAGAAAACCAGGGCTGGAGTAGGATTAGAGGGCCTGATTTGGTAATCCCCGTGACAGGCATTAATCAGAACAAAATCATGACAAAAATCAGGCTAACGTGTTCCGATTTCCATGGGTAGGCTTGATTTAGCGCTGAGTTTGAAAAGCATCGAAGTAATAATGTGTTCCTTTTATAATGTGTTTGTGTACCTTAGCTTCTGAGTTAGCCCCGTTGAGCCGTTGGACTCCTACTGGTTGGGGAAGGGCAGAAGCCAACCCACTGGATATCCAGGTTATCATCCCACCCGGAGCACTGTGGGAAAAGGGAGAAAAATGACTCGAACGAGACCGTGCAGGTGGGTGATGTGCCCATTTCTCCATATGTTTGGGGGTCAGAGAGAATAAGTCTGGTAGAGGTGGAAATTCCAGCGGTCAGAAAGTCCTACCATGTTTAACCTCCATCGACGAGCTCAGTCAGGTGATTTTACCGGATAGTTTGACCTCCTGACTATAGAATTGTCGTAAATCCAGGTGACTGGGTCCACAATATACTGGTTTAGGACTTCTACTTTCTTTAACAGTTCTGCCATCCTATAATGTCCTGCAATGTCTGTGTCCCACTAATGAAGGTAGTTAGCAGACTACACCAAATGGTACTGCCTCTTGGCTGAATTATAATGCTAATTACAATGGGTTCATGGAGACTCCTCGTTTTCTGAATATTTGCTTTTTCATTCTGGTCGTAATTCATGAATCACCAATGACCCTAAGTGCTAATCACTAACTGCACTCACTGCATCTCGGGAAATTGCTTTAGAATGGTTTATTCTTCCTGACCTCAAGCATTTTTTTCAATTCCCATTCAAAGAATGGGGGCATTGCAGGGCAATTCCTGAGATACCTGACTCTGAGATTACAGCTAACATTGAGTAAATGTTTTCTAACTGCAGATGTACAGTCACAGATTTTATATTGACTCTGTCACAGCAAGCAGAGACAGCCATTTCAAACTTGGTCACCAAACGCACCACACAAAATCACCCAGTGAGCCAAAGCCATTGGTAGATTGAACATAAGTTTCATCATATTGAGAAGGCAAACCCACCTGCTCTCCTCTGATGTCTCCTCATCCCTGGACTTTCCTGTGAGCACATCACAGAAAAAATACGAATGGATGTTCGGACCATTCTATTGCGATTGGTTTTGGGCTATGAGTCAGACTGTTGTTTTAGTATTCAGAGATGACTTCTATGCTAGTAATGAGAAGTTACGTGAGATTCAGTCATAAACATGAGAATCCTCATAAAAACAGTTTAGGAATGAAAACCCACAAACTTCATGTCAACGAATCAACTGGGGGGAAATTAAATAGACCAAAATCCTGACTGCTATATCATCTACATCACAGCAGTACTACAACAACAATGTATTTCTATGCCTACTCAAGCCACAGTGAGGCTATTACTTGGGGTTGCCATGCAACATTAAAACAGAGGTCCTACAGTTGGCATAGTAATATTCACCTTTAATGGCTTCTTCTTGAAATGTTACCCTTTTCGTTGGCTGAATGAGTGAGAAAGAAAATGATGTTCTAAATGAAAAAAAATATTGTAATATACTCTATGTAGTGAATTGTGTTACCATAGGCCATCCGCTCTGTTTAACAGATTCAAATATTCTGCTTAGTTCCTGCTATAGTCTGGATTAATTTGTTGTGCTATAAAATGCCCTGAATACTGTACTCTTGAACATGCATATATGCACAAACTGACATACATACATGCAAGTACACGCATACACATAAAGGCATGCTCACAGACACACACATAAACTCTGACAAGCTCAAGCATACTCATACACATACGCATACAAACACACACACACACACACACACACAAATGAACATGCACACACTATTGTTGGTTTTGCCATACTTGTAAGGACTTTGTATTGACTTCACAACCAAATATACCTTCGCCCAACCCTAACCCTCGTCTTAACCAATAGCTGTATTCTTCTGTGAGGACCACCCAAAACATCCTCATATTCTCACAATTATTCCCACATTTTCTCGCAAAGTCTGTGGTTTCCTCAATATACTGTCTCCAGAAGAATAGCAAAACATGCCCCCCTCACACGCACACACACACTCACACACACACGCAATCACACAAAGACATACAGGGAAATTGATCTTTGATAATAACTGAGGCCCTCCACTGAAGTAACACAGATCTTACCGGCGCTGATGACGGGCAGTTGGACGTCTCTGCATCTCCCAGGTTCCCGAGAGTAACAGGGGGCTGGGGAACAACCTTCACCACCCAGCTGAACATGCTGAGCCTGAAGAGCACAAAGCAGACATCACAAAAAGTTGAATTAGAATTCATATTTTACTGACCAGGATTTGAATTTACATGCAGCACGTCAGATATTCATGTTGAGGGGTTTGCAGGCCCTGCGGTGGACGAGCAAGCAGCCTAGAATGTGATCCTGCCTTTCGCAGAACTGATCTGATTTTTTCACACATGGAACAGCCTTTTTCTGTTTAATGAAAAAGCCTTACTTCAAAAACCACAGTATAATTCTCTCATATGAACCGTGCAAAGGCAGGAAGAGATATCTTGCAAAATTTCTTAGCCCGATTCCCTACACCTGTTTGGACCTGGAGCAGTAGATGCCCTTTCAAGCAACTGCCATCTTAAAACAACCCGCCCTGTGCCCCTCCCGCACACGTATGCACACACGTACACATATACACACACACGCACGCCCGCGCGCACACACACACACACACGCATGCACGCACACACGCACAGTCACACAACAGGCGCTCCAGAAGCTTTATCATTAGCATTCATGCTTTTGCCTGAGAACCACAGTGTACATTCTAGACTTGGCTAATGAGACCAAGTCTTGACCCAGTAATGGCCGAGTACCATTTTCAGAAATCGTATTTACACGCAATTATACTTTGAATTACCCAAAGCTGCATGTATGAATACATTCATCCCGCTCAGTTGTAATGAATACATTTTAAAGAACATTTCATGCCTCAGTTTAGTTTGAGATCAGCTGCAATTCAAAGATCATCACCATCCATCCCGCCACACAAGTGCTCTTCTCATTCCATGCCTAAGAAACAAAGATAAAGTCCAAATGGACATTTAAGGAAAACGCATGGTGGCTCTACCTACTTTCACAGTCTTTATTCCTGGTTCGTCATTCCTCACAACATGGACGATGTTCTTATGGAGGACAAAATGCCGCTCTGCGGAGATTAGTCTTTGTAGTTCAGCTAAAGGGATTACGGCCAAGATTGACACTTCAAGCAAATAAGAATAGACCAGCGCCTTGGTTTTTAATTCTTGATGATAGAGAGGATGTGTGTATTACGGTCTGAGTACCTTTGAGGGACAGCATGACTAACACTGGGCCAACATCTGCTTTACCCCTTTTACCTTTCCACTCAAAGCAAACCAGACACTGTGGGTTTAGTGAACAAAGCCACAGGGCATGAATATAACACTTAAACCATTTATTTGATCTTGATAAAATGCACAGATCAAAAGCTCTAATGAGATACATCATTAATTAAAGTTGAATCACAGAATTATAATTAACAGGAACCAAGGTTCAGTCAGGTACTTTAAAAAAGCAATGACTAAGGTATGCAAATTCTCTGAGATAGCCCCTACATCCACAGGAAACCATGAGGTGAGGACGTGTCACCAATAGCATGTCATTAGTATATTGGGATTATGAAGTTATAGCAAAATATTTAGTTACAGTTCTTATATATTTAGTTTTTTTGTAAGGAATAATTTTTACTTTTATTCGCATTCCACAGTCTAAAATGTCCTCTGGATAAGGACATTTTTGAAGTCAATCAAAACAAATGAAGGCTTAATCAAAAAAAATTCCTCTGGTCAACCCAAGTCTGCAGGTGAGGTGTTGTATGTGATTATACAGACGTACTGCTATGTGGTTGTAGCAAGGCAGACCTTTGCTGTACATGAAATTGCTAATGTTGATGTGTAGTTGACCTGGCTTGCCGCAACATAGAAGGGATTCTGGGCACAGCTAAAAGTACGTCGGACACTTTAAGCTGGTAATTGGATTAAAAATAATGAGGCTTAATCCTTTGTCAGGCCACACCTGACACCAAAATTCAGCCCCTGTTTATGTAGCAAGTTGAGCGGTTATATCCCTCCACAGTACCACAGATCTCAGATGGAGTTTTAGACCATCAAGCACACTGCAGAGCCATAAAAATTGCACACCCCATTATTTTCCTGGACCGCCTTTAGCCTTGATTATGGGGCATATTGTTTGTTTCATTGTTTGGACAACCTTATGCAATGTCAAAAGATTTATTTCTTTGACCTTGTTGCATTATTTTTTGCCAATATTTCAAATTGATGAAGGGAAAGTTGAACCACTACATATTGTCTTATCCATCTCATCCCAGAGATTTTAAATAGGAAAATAATCCATTGGACAATACTTCACCCAACTTTTTTGCAATTTCCTGAGTTGTTTTCTTTGATTTGCTCAGGCTAATTCAGGCCACAATAACATCTTCCGCACAATCAAGTTATATGCCTTCTGACATGGCGGTTTAAGAAACGAGAAGCTACTCGCTCCATCAGTTAGGGCGAAGCTTATACCCAGGACCTTCAATGACTTGCCATTAGCCGATTAAAGGAAACTTCTGTGAGTGTTATTACCTCCCGTCACTGCTCTAATATGACACATGGAAAGTCATATAAAAATGCAAAGAAATGTTGAGAACTGTGACTGAATGCCTTGTTGACCCTCTTCCTTAATAAAAACCAACAGCCCATGTGTATACCACCAGCATGGCTGACGTCCAGCTTAAGACGTCATACATAATAAGTTGTGACAGCCATGTGAAAGTGTTAAATTGCCTCCATTAAAGCTCATTCAGCCAATACCAATGTGATATCACATCTACTTAAATTTTTGAGTTCCCATTTTGGGGACAATTCCCTCCCTGATCAATGTAAAATATGGTTCAGAAGCTCATGGGGGGGGCGATCTGCCTTTCCAGCCAGACTCCGACCAGTCTGTGGCTACCAAGGTCCACAAGGGGCAGCGGAACTCTCACAGGAGGAGGAAGATACCCCATGAAGCTGGGCGAGTGGACACCCTGTAACACCAGGCAAGCAGTTGGGCAGCACCCAAGACAGAACCAGGCAGCGGAAACCCTGTGACAGTGGGCAGCGGGGTACGTTGAAATACCAGGCTGGCGAATACCCAGAAATGCTGGGTAAGCGGCTCATTAACTGAAAACAAAGAAGTGAAGCCCACCATTCTTGGAAGGGTCTTCAAAAAAGTAAACGAAAAAATGAAGTGAGCTGCTGGCTCCTTTGCCGGCTCGATCATCCTGTTATGAACTCGGCAGATGAGGAGCCAATTGCAGGATCGACAGCGAGACACTTGGGCTTGATTATAACTTGGAGGATGAGAAGAAATGAAGGAAAGCATGGAGAACTTGCTGTACCAAATAATTTGCTCACTAATAATTTTGCTCCCAGGAAGAGACACCAGGGACCATAACTAAAAGCCTAGGCTGCATGCTTCGAAGGGTCTGTTTATCAGCTTTGGTTCAAGCGAGTCGTCACTTGTTTCCCATTCCTTAACCTTAGCTCTAACCCCAAACCCAAAACCTAACCCTAAATTTAACCTTGTCCCTTACTTTAAATGTCAGTCAGTGTCATTTCGCTTAGAATAAGCCCGTTAACCCTACATGGGAGCGGGTCCGCCTTCGTGGAGGCCGCTATGTTGCGCCGCCATTTTTTCTACAGTAGCCCAGAACGGGAAAAAGTAAACGAATAAAGCACTGACACAAGAGAGCGCCTTTCACGTTTTCGCAAGTTCTGCAGCCACCGTAGGTATACTGAGAAAAGAATGGTCAGTTGGTTGCAATCTATAATCTGACCACTAGATGGCTCTAAATCTTACTCACTGATCCTTTAAGATTTGTTTGCTGGAAGAATGGTACAAAAAAAAAAAAATACACACAAAAAAAAAAAACGGTTCAAACACTGAAACACTTGGTCTCTTCAGTCACTAAACAAATATGAAGTGTTGTAAAAAGGAATATCAACATTAGAAAGTAGTAAATACTTCACTTTCCCAGCTTTTCTTTTTTTCAGTATGTTGCAGGAATCAAAGGTAATCGATTCATAAAAAAAATTAATGCGGTGAAACATTAAATAATGTGCTGTTACATTGTGTATGATGTAACACAGGTCAAATTCACAAAATACTGTTTTCTGCTTCACTGTTTCAATTTTTATTTTTAATGCAAGTGAAATGTTCCACATTACAAAAGGTGAACTTCATAAATCAACTGCAAAACATGCTGTTCACATCCAAACTTTGAATTTAACACAAGTCTTATGTCATAAAATCCAGTTTTGTTTGTTGAGTGTGGGTCTCATAATACAAACAATTGCAGGCTTCCCATTATTTCACACATTTATGCATTGAGCCCATACTGTTAAAATATCCAGCTGTGGATCTGACTTTATTGACTGAAAGAACAACAGATGAGCCAGTGCGAAGGCTGCCATTGAAATGCAGGTAAACATAAAGGCATGTTGTACATTCAAGAGATGGTGTAATTTGACTTTTGAACAAAATTGCCAACCAGGCAATATGAAATCCTAACAAATCCGATAAAGAGAAAAGATCAAACTACAATTTGATGATATACTACACATACTTAAATAATATTCTCAAATGCATCTTGTTTTTTTTAATTGAAGAACTATCTGTTAATGGCCAGTTTCTCATTGTATTTATGTATACAGTACTGTGCGAAAGTCTTAAACACATCTAACGCAATTCTGTGAGGCAATGGTTCCAAAAAAAAAGAAATTAATGATCGAAAATGTCCTATCAGGAGCAGTGAATGGTTAAAAAAATATATCAATATTTGTTGTGAAAGCGCATTGTCTAAAAACCAGGTTCACTGCCCAGTAGTTATGTAGTTTTTTTTGCGTGTTTTGTGACTCCAGGCATGTTAAAGATTGTGGCACATTTGCTCAGCAGACTATTTTCCCTGCGTCTGTCTCTCCAGGTAATCCCAAACAGCCAAGGTGATGGTGAGATCAGGGTTTTTCCTGGGCTATATCATCTGTATTTACTGCCTTCAATGAAATACATTTACTTGTAGAATAATTTTTAAATTTGCATTTGGTGTGTGCTTTTTATTGAGAGCATCACATCTCAGACCTTTTTAAATGGAGAAAAAAAACTTTAGATGCCTTAGACTGCAGCATAGTACTGCATAACATGAATTTGGAGGAAAAAAAAATGCACATTTTTATATTTATAATCATAGTTTGCATGCAATAATTTCTTTGAACAATATCATCTTAATTATGGTGAAACTTCTCCTCTCTTTTGTTAAAAAAAGCAAATAACCATGACCTTATTCAATTGCTTTTGTGCCCATCTTCATTAGAATTGCCATTAATTTTTCCAAAAGGATTTTCGGCTCATGTAATGAAACACACTTCATGGTATGTCAAAAAAGTCTTGCTTGTCAACACAGTCCCAGTAGATTTAATACAGCTGATGCTGTTTTCAATTCAAATGCAACAGAATTTCTTTGGTAACACAACACAGAAAAACTTTGCGATTGGTCAGTCTGGTCCAGAAATCACTGTAACTGAAAGCCATTGCTGTCTGCAACAGCTTCAGTATGATATGCTGTTGCGGATCGCACAGCACAACACCATGCTGAAAACCATCTCAAAGATCTGCAGAAGAAGAAGAGAAGGGTGTTAGGACCAGGAAACTCAAGTCAAGACCTGCATTGCTGAGTTGTCTGTTGGTTGTCATTGTGTTATTCACCCGGCCCACAACGAATGCTATGGAAGGGGTGTATGTGGTTGTCGCGTTTATTTATTTATTTATTTATCTATCTATCTATCTATCTGTGTGTCTGTTTGTACTCTACAGGCCACAATTCTGGATGGATTGTCTTCAAATAGGGACAATCCTTTGGCAGAAGGGAAGGAATTATTCGTTTTTGGGGAAGATCAGGCAGGGGGACATGGCCCCAATGGACACACCCTCTAGTTTCAGTAGTGTGATTAATTTCTTGATTAATTTAACTAAAAAGCCAAGACATCTTACTTCCCTGGCCAACACCGGCAGATTGTGAGGCCCTTGAGAACTGGATATTCAGTTTTGTCTTTTACTATATACTGCCTAGTATTTATACTTATAGAAGTACCATATAAGTAGCAGTAGAACTGTCGTTTAAAATCAGCTCAGTCACAACATATCTCTATTCAATGTCCTGACTGCCAGAATTAATTTAAACATGCAAGCTATTTCAGTCTGTGTTTTCATAAATTAGGGTTCTGATATTCTGCAAGCAATATTACAAAACATCTCAAAGGTCTCTAAGCCACTTTCCCCACAAATAACCAACCTTTTTCCATCTTATACTCTGGAAGAGATTAAGTGCCGTGATATACCCACCATAATCACTGTGACAACAAGGGCCGATATCCCGATCAAATACACCTTATTGGAGAAAAGCGCTTGCAGTCTTGTATGACAGTTCTGAGGGAAAAATAGGGCATTTTTGCAGAGAAAAAAAGCTCATTAAAAAAATCAATTTTGTTTCATATCAAATGGACTTCAGCATTAAGAGCCCCCATGACTGGAAATGTGCACAAATAACATTATGGAGATAAAATAAAAGTGCCAAGATGCTTAAGATATTGCAGTTCATTAATCCAATTGAATAATTCAATTCACCATAATTAGGGTTTCACAATTATTGCCATCCATAGTTTAATACTTGGTGCAGCCACCTCAGGGAAGGATACTTGCATGTCTTTTTCTTGTACTGTGTACTCATTAGGGGGTATTTTACTTCATTGCTATAGTATACTTCATTTACTTCATTGCTGTACCCTCATGAAATAGGAGATGATATAATGATAATATGAAGAGTTTGTTTCCAAAATGCAATACACATCCATTTAACTCATTTTGAGTAAATCAGCTTTTTCTATGTCGGCGCCTATTGCATTTTATATAAAAACACAAAACTTGGACCATGAAATAATACACACGATAGAATGAATTTCTAAATATGGATATGTGTACGAAGCACAGGGCTATTGCTCTGTGGTATTATCTCAATTTATGTAATTTTGGACATATTGGATTTCAGAAACAAACTTTTAATATTTAAAACTTTAGAACATAGATGGAAAACTTGATGAACTTGATGAAGATAAACTTCAAGAAGTGGAATTTCAATTCTGGATTCAATTTAGTTGGTTAAATTTACAATATTTCACAATAGGTGCCGATAATTGTGAAACCTTGATTTGGAGGAAGTTGATTGTTAATTAAATGACTAATTCATTTTTGCAGCTAGGTTGAATCCTACTAAAAAATAAACTTCAAAAAAGTATTTGCTGAGCTCCAAAATGCTAATTTCAAGGTGAGGGGCCAACAAGGTGTGAAATCTAGAACTTACCGCTGGCTTTTCTGAACCTGCGGGAGTCTTCTGGCAAAATTCTGATACTTCTGTGTGCACTTCCAAATAGTCACTTTTTCCACAGCAGTCAAGCTACAGTGGGAAATGGGGTAGTAACTCAGTCTCTTCCTCCCACCTTCTCTATTCAGCCTGTCTGTGAGTGTGTGTCTTGATTATTGATACAGTGCTGGGAAAAATTAGTGCCCCTTCCCTATTTCTTATATTTTCACTTATTTGTCATATTTAAATGTGTCAGATAATTCAACTAACTTTGGTATAAGACAAAGACGATATGAGTAAACACAAAATGCAGCTTTTAACTTCCTGACTGCCCAACATTTCCTTAAGCAGGCATCACACTGTCCCAAAATTGACACCATGGCCATACGAATATTGAATTTTGCACGATAGCTCCGTACTTGGTCAAAAGCCAATCTACAGCCGAAGCAGGTGCTCTGCCTACAGAAGGTCACACGATGGCACCCAAACCACACACGAAGGCAACAAAAAGATGAGAATTTTTATTAAGTAGTTTACCCGCAGCACACACGAAAGCCACACAATGCCTTGCATATTTACTACAAAATAATATATTAAATTTACAACAGATTACGGTAAGTTTCTATAGTAAACTATTGTTTTGCTATGAACAAGAAATGTTAAGATAAAAAATTATGATGTTAAAGGCAACCAGTTCATTATCAGTTATCAGTTTCATGAATACATTGTGCCTCATTTATATGTAGCCTATTTAGAAAATGGCACTCTTAAATACTCGATTCTGATTGGTCAATGGCCAGAATTCTGCGGTGTTTATTTCCAGAGGTATGATCGCTGCGCTGCTGTTCGTTGCTAGTAATATTAATATTTTAAATGTTTTAGCCATATTCTAAGCGGGATAATGTATAATCAGCTGCGCGTCGGGGTTCTATTCCCCTGTTGGGAGTTATTTTTCAGCAATCACCGGCTCACTATACATTATCCCTTACATATTTGATATACATTGTGCCTGCTCTGTAGAGTTGCTCAGAACTGACTGAGGAAAATGCTCTGAGGCTGGCATTTTATATGTCCACGTTACCAGGACACAGGTGAAATACTTGAGCGACTCAAATTCGGCTGTCTATGCCGACACCGTGGTCCCATCTTGATGTCATCGTACTATAATACGATGGCTACATGAAGGCATTGCGAGGGCTTCGCATAGTCATGTTTCCTTCCTAAGACAATCGGGCAGCTTCTTGTTTCCTTCATATTGTCTTCATGAGGCGAAAAATCCCCGATGGCACTGATAATCACACAAAGTAAAGACGAAGATGACACAATTTGACAAGATTCCCTCACGATGGCCTTACGAAGGGCAAAATGGACACATGAGGAATTTAACCTTCGCAAGGTCTTCCGGCAATTTTTTGGCATGCCTAAGATTTTGCCACTGCTCACAAAGTTGCTGCCGGAACCTGAGAAACTCAACCGCCGGTCATACGGTGGCTTAAGATGCTCTCACGAATGGCCAGATGTTTTTACAACGGGATCTGAATTTGAACACTTCCTTTATCATGTGTCCATCTGGTGTCAATTTCGGGACAGTGTGACGCTTGCTTTAGTGGTAACGCCAACGCTACGGGATTTTCAATGGTGTGCCAATTCTGCTGAGAGCTTAAAGATGCACACTGATTTAGTTACTCAGGGGACTATCCTTCTTTTATGAACCTCCATTTTAAGTTATTCCCAGATAGCAAGCATCTCCGCTCCGGATCTGCCCCTGCTCTGTGGCGACTCCAGCTGATCCGGCTCAAAGCCGGGGCAGATCCAGAGCGGAGGTGCTTGCTATCAGGGTTGACAGTGCCTCATACATCGTTTATCTTGTTTATTGTCAAGGTGGAAGGTGTCAAGTGGACATTTCACAAAAATGCATACAGACTACTAACCGTCTTATGGAAGACCTTCAGAACTGCGGTGGCAGCTTGCTTGTTCTTCGGATCACTGATTGCCCTGTCATATGCTGCATCATAAAAGATAATCAGCTCCTTTGTGATCTGAAATGGAGAGAGGGTCAATTATGATGGTTTCTGTCCTAATTATTTTGAAATTTACAGAAGTCTCAGTAAAAACTATCACTCAGAATTCCTGTAGTACATGTGATGTCATAAAATTAATTAATGACTGAAGGCTTAGGTGGAAGATCTCACTTCAACCAACAGGAGCACACAATCTCAGTTAATCAAAGTGAAATTGATCAGCAAGTGAACAGATTTTACATTAGATGATTCATGAGTATTTAGACTCTTTAAAGCTAAACTTATTGAAATTCACCATCACTTTTTCCTTAACTTCTTCACCAAAAGCACAAAACTAATTGTTTCCTTTCATAATATACCTGTCTGTAATACAGTACAAATGCAACATCGTTGACTGATTCTTCTAGTGGTGCATGATTACTGTATAGGCAATGAACTGGCTGTAGCAAGCATGGAATTTAATTTAGAAATATTGCCCAAATTGTAAAATGTAATTTCCACTCACTTTTACATTTAGGAATTCTGGGTTTTTTTTGGCGCTAATTGGATGGTCAAATGAATTATCCACACACTTAAAAAACTGAATCTGATACATTTCTGATACAAGATTTTGCAAATCTCTCATTAATTATTTCAGACTATGCCAGGAAATGTGCTAATTGAAGACGGTCTGGCGGAGATTTAAGCTGATAGACTGGCCAACATTTATGTCTCTCAGCATTCTCAGGCATTTAAGCTGGGGAGGGCCAGCAGAAAATATGATGTAGTTCTAGCGCATGTGAAATCCCCCAAAAGGCAAAATACGTAAAATTAGTCAGCTGAACTCAGTTGAAACAAACACAAGGCGCCACCTTTGAATTTCATGGCTCTGTTTCCTTATTCGTTCCCATTTGCTCAAGCAGTCTCACCGTGTCCCGGTTTATAAATCCCCAAATTCCAGCCGCCACCTCACCGGCAAACAGGATCGCCAAACAGGCAAAGAACTGCACAGGATCAATCAAACAGGAGAGGATGGAAACATTAATTCTAAAAATCACAAACAGGCAAAGGACAGCTCAGGTCAGACAGAAAGGAAGGAAACATTAATTCTATAAACCACAAAACACAAACAGTTATGCGTCAGTACAGCTCCCTGAAGAGTCGTCCCTGCTCTGGCTAAGGCAGGCAGTTCAGTTGCATCCTTACTACCACTTATATGCTTAGATCGGTGGCGGGTGGTGGACGGAAAACCGAGGGGGCGGAAAACATCCCTTGAAACGGATGAGATTAGCGACCCGATTTCAATCATTGCTCTTGGCCAACATGTTAGTTTCCCTTATAATGAAAGGTTTAGGTGAATTATTAATTCTATAAGATGTTTAATTCACCTGCCTTAATAGGCAACTCTTCTCGAAAAAAAACCACTGTGGATTTTCCGCGTTAAATTTTGTCACATCCTCAGCAAGTCATCAAACCTGTGCGTAATAATTGTTTAATTGAAAAAGATAGAAATGCGCTTTTTTTTCGTTCAACTGATGCGTTTGATTTCTCGTCTTTACGAAGACAATTATCGACACCTGAGAGGGGAGAGTTAGTGTCTTTTACCGGGGAAATTGACTGAAAACAGATCAGACTAATAGCAGTTAAAAGACATGTTTATCGCCCTACTTGTTCTCTGTCCGCCGCCCGCCACTGGTTAAGATGCAGGTCAAACAAGACAACGCAGTCCACAAATTTGCACAGCCCAATCCATTCAAGTCTGGTATTACAGCAGAAATGTACAGATGGAAAAAGCCAAAAATAACCACACCACATGTCTCCCCGCCCCCACCACCACCACCCACCCCCCATACAGGACTCACTGTTCCAAGAAGGCACTGGGATTCCTGGATTGCTCCATAGCAACCCAAGAAGCCCACGAACATCATTAGAGCTCCAACAGCAATCAGTATGTACACACCTAAAAGATAGAAATGAGGCTGAGGATCACATGACAGAGGATGAATTACAAGAGACCATTATTAAACAAGAGGACTGTCGGCCTAGAGAGCTCTGCTGAGGATGAGCGAAATGTCCATGTCTGAACTTAAATTCAGAAAACCTTGAAAAATATTGCAGTATTAACGCATATGACACATTTGGTAACCAGAATATGTTGTGAACCAGTTTGGTGTTTCAATTTATATAGTATAACAATAGAACTGCAACGCAAATTGCAATCAATAAATTGCAATCAACAACCTGCCCTCATCTGTATGGGGGGGCTATTTATTGGTTGTTAGTATTGCTTGATGCCCTACAACAGCGAGCTCGAGGCCAGGAGACTACAGCCTGCAGCAAAAAAAACTCCCAGGAGGGAGCAGGAGTAGGTTTCCCATCTCCTGTTAAATAAGAAGCAAAAAGTATTGCCTCATTGACATGCGCATTTAAACTATTTATTCCTAAAATCAAATAAATAAATCAAGTTTTTACCACAAGTCAAGTTTATACACACACAGTACATATGGGTTGACAGCGCTGTGATATATAAAACTATTTATTGATAGTGAGAGCTGAATTAGTGGTAAAGTTTACTTCTAATGTTTGCTTTACATCTAAAGAGACCTGATAAGAGGGAAGAAATTGCATAATCACAGCTAACAAATTAGATTGTGCAATTATATTGACGATAATAATTCGTAGCCACCACTTGGCAAATTAATGAGGGTTCTGTTATGTGTTCTTCCACCAATTAACTTAGCCACTGATTTATGATTTCTGTATTCTGTACACTGATTTCACTGTATTCATTTTACTCTCTGGCTGAAAAATCACACAGACTCGCGAATTCAGGTAGTTGGCACTAAGTACTGGGGAAGACTGTTACTTCCTGAATGTTTTTTTATTATTTTTTTAATTATTATTTTTCCTATTTGCTCTCTAGAATAAAATTAGCCTTAGTTCTGAAGTCCCAAGAATAATGGAGGGCGTGCTGCCGGTATATCTTAAGGCCCTACCAATCTGGTCCATACATGTCTCAAACATCTCAAATGACAAGTCACGAGAGATGACAAATGTGTTCTGGAATGACTCCTGCCGACACAATAACACCAGCTTCCACATGAAGAGTATACGGACTCCAGGGCGACCTCAAAAATAGACTGAAGGAGTCTGAGGTGAAATGAAACATGACAGGGGAAATGGTCGACACAATAGGGGCAGCTGTGGGAAGATGGAGCAAGCACACAGTGAGATCTTGGACAGACAGGATGCCTACTCTGAGAGCATGGAGCCGCCCTTCCTTCAACAGGTCACTGTGAGTTCATTTTGACAAACATCCCCTCTTGCCCCTATCGCCGGGAGGAATAAGTAGCGGCTCTATCTGTTCCAGAGCTCAGCATACACACTCTACCAAGCCATATTCACACATTAACACTCAGTGTCAGGTTACAGCATTTCATTTTGGGCTGATACTGTATCTGAAATTGCAGTACTGGTGGACGACCGCGTCTTCTGGTCTTCGCCGTCTCCTTGCAGTCAGCAACTAACTTAGAACACGAAACTGGGTATCTTTGTTGCTAAAGTGATATGCAATGCAGGCGGCGCATATTTTACCAGTGAAACAGCATTAAAAGGGCTCCACTTTCCCCATGATTCATGCAACATGGACGTAAATACCCCGACCTTCAAGCTGATCATCTTTACAACAACATCATATTAATTCTTTCCGCATTGAAAGTGCTGGAGTACACAGTCCAAATGCTATTTTTAAGTGATATCAACCAAATGCAAACGGATTGTTAGTTATCAGACAGGCAGCAGTGCTTTTGGCTCATTGTGAATGCAGATTCAGTTAATAAGGATTCAGAGTATGAGCACTAGCAGAATCCAAGGCAAATTCATCCAAAGAGGCAAGATCTACTATGAAGTAATGTTACGTGCAAAAGTTAACATAATGTCTTACGTGACTTAACTGCAAAAATTTTGTGTTCTTTTGGAAGCTTACTGCAGACCAATCCATGTGTCAAACTGAGGATCTTGCGTAACCCTGCGTATGAAAACGGGGGCCCAAAAAGTATTGCAGCATGTTGGAAAAAGTCAGCCATGCAACATGATGTACCTTTATATTAGTATACACAACGTGCAGTAATCTGCTGTCAATAAGTTAGCATATCTATGGGGAACATATCAATATTTTAAAAAACCAGATTTACCTCGAGCTAAATGTATCAACATCAAGTTTACTAGAATGGTGAAAAACTCCAAAGTGGAATTGTGGTTCTTATCATTTCTTGTGATCGCAGATCCATTGTCATGTAAATTAGCGGGTCTACACTGTCACGTGCTGCACTGCAGCATGGTACACATGGTAGTCGAATCTGAAGTGACAAAGTGACAACATTCCAGACACATTAAGCACGGGCAAGCCCCGCACGAATGTTTTGGCCATTTTCAGAAATTGACCGTGGAAATGGCGGCTGTACCTCTTGCTGGCTAAAACTGTTGTGTGCACCTATGAGTGAATATTGAGGGGCGCCTATATTTGAACATACGCGCATATGCCTGTATGTGAGACAATTTGATTTTTCTAATGATATGAAAGTACGATTGATTTCACTTACAGGCATATACACTTTTATGCGCATCAATGCAGTAGCAAATAGATTATTGACTTTGTTCTCTCCAATTTGTGTCTGTTATCGGCCTCCGTCAAGTTATCTCAGAGCTTGTGGACTCATAGAATTAATACCAATTTCAGTAATGTCAGAAAGTGTCCAAATCCCAATGTAAATTTCCATTGGGATTTTACTTACGACACTAGAAGCAAGACACAGCCACCTCACTCTATTAATATCCGCAACTCATTCCATATTTATTGCACATTAAGAAGGGAACATTCTACTTTTCTTGCTCCTGCATCAAGGAATTTCTGCTGCACCCCAATAAAGTTCTTGCCATCACCGAAAGAAATTATAACAATTGGGAATTAACAAAGACACCAAATTGCCCATAGGTATGAGTGTGAGAGTGAATTGTCTGTGAATGGTGTGTGCGCCCTGCGATGGATTGGCAAGCTGCTCAGGGTGGGTCCCTGCCTTTGCCCGTAGTCAGCTGGGATCGGCTCCCGCTCGTCCCGTGACCCTAGTGAGGAATAAGCGGGTACAGAAAATGGATGGATGGATGGGAATTAACAAGTTTTTTGCACTTAGTCTGTTTGCTCAATGCTGACACATAATGGGAATTATCATGGGGCTAATGGAAAATAGCATTGCGATCTTGATATTATACACCATCCAGCCAAATACATTCAAACAAGTCTTAATATTCTGTTAGCAGTTAGCAATCTGCAACAATGCATCATATATTATAAGATGATATGTTTGCTGCATTGCCGTCCAGTGAGAACTGCTATCGCTTAAAAGTGAACTTTTCATGAGCTTAGAAAAACATCCCTGCTTTCAGCATTGTGCTGCATTGACCATTTAATCCAATTGGGTTCAAAATGGTTTGCTTTGCTGAAAAAGGAAGAGAATTTTATTAAACCACAAAAAACACTTTCTGTTTATCAAATAAAAAATCTAAATCCTCAAAACTGGATCAGTCTTATACATTGTTTTCACTGGACCTGTGGGGTGAAAAATTGTAATTTGGAAAGCAATTACTAACTCACACTGTCAGAAAAATGTAGTGGGGTAAAAAGTACAATATTTGCCTCTCAGGTGTAATGAAGGAAAAGCATAAAGTTGCATAAAAATGAAATATGCAAGTTAAGTACCTCAAATTTGTACTTAAGCACAAAAATTGTGTAAATGTACTTGGTTACATTCCACCACTGTATACTGTAAATTTATTCTACATGATAGGAGCAGTCGCCCTTCCCTCCAAATTTAAAGTTAGGAAAACCGATATATGCTATCTTTCTGCTAGTCCTCAGGAAAAAAATCAATTTTATAAATTCAATACAACCATAAAAACAATAATAATCATAATAAACTTATTTCTATAGCACCTTTACAGCAAAGAAATTGTATGCATGGAGTCCTCCACATGAGAAAAGGACAGAGTAAACATAGAAAATAGCATCAAATAAGGTGGAAAATAAAACCAAACATTGACCAAGCAAGTGATTTGCTGGCAACATCTACTGCATTCACTTCCTTGAATTATCAGTTCATTGCCGACCTCTCAGAATGCTGCTTGCGTTAAATAAAGTCAAAATGACTCCACAGACCACTGAAGGTTCTAGGGACAATAGAATATAAAGATGATAGGAATAGGACGTCAGACCACAGAACCCTCTACAGGCTAGGTCACATTAATCAATGCAAATTGAGCATGAATATTAACCCAAATTGGCTGCAAACAATACAGCTGCTGTCACTCCTGCTTGAAACTTGTTTGGAATTACTAAGACATACATCGTACAACCGTGTCAATAGGATCAAAGCTTGTGGAAACTCTCTTTTCAACTGCTTTGCTCCAGCCTACTTGTAGACACACCTCTGATACAGAAGTTATCCACCATGATAGATATTTTGGCAACACTTTTTTTGCACTGGCTGGGTCATCTCAACAAATCACAGTGTCATTACACTTAAAAAAAAAACAGTCATGAGGTGTTTTGACAATTTTGTAATTGAAGACCTGTATGCAAGAAGTTCCTAAGTCACTAAATAACACTTATGTGATTTTGGGGGTCAAAGTATTCAAAACATGTTGCATACACACACATACACACACACACACACATATATATATATATAAATATATACATATATATATATATATATATATATATATATATATATATATAAAATACGGCCTGCCAGTATATCCAGTATTGGCCAAGTTCAGCATGCGCACAAGTAACTTTTGGCAACTGTGGCATTCGCTCTCTTCAAAGAAGCAGACTACAGTCATGGACCTAGCATTTAGCTCTTTAATGAGTCTTGAAGTCGTGTACTTCAGAAGTCGCAGTCATAATATTGTCGTGATAGCACAACATTCTTCACCAATTAATAAAAATATTATAAATTGCTTATTTTCGCATTGCCTTGGTATTGGCCTTTGGGTCACAGTATTAGCCCTCGGCTGCAATACCAAGGCAATACGGAAATAAGCAATTAATACATGCATATATATTGCAACGCCAATTCCGAAATAGTTGGGACAAGTGTAAATTGTGAATAAAATCAAAACGCAGTGACTTTCAAATCACACCAGCCAGTATTTTATTCAAAATAGAACAGAGATAAAAGAATTTAACAATTTTATCCACAAAATGAGCTCATTTAAAATTTGATGGCTGCTACAGGTCTCAAAAAAGTTGGGACAGGGGCCTGTTTACCATGGTGTAGCATCCCCACTTCTTTTAAACACAGAGTGGAGGCGTCTGGGCATTGAGGAGACAAGTTTCTTGAGTTTAACCACTGGAATTTAATCCCACTCTTGTTTAATACAGGCTTCCAGCTGCTGGAGAGTTTTGGGTCTCCTTTTACAGACTTTTCATTTAATTATGCACCAAATGTTCTCAATCGGTGAAAGATCAGGACTGCAGGCAGGCCAGATCAGCACAAGGACTCTTCTACTACGAAGCCATGCTGTTGTAATAGCTGAAGAATTCGCATTATCAAGTTTTTGTTTTCAATATACACTGTAAAGATAGAAAGTTTATTAGACTACATGACTGATCTGCAGCAACACCTATATTCTGCGCATGAGTAATCCTGCGTTTCTAATTTTTTTTCTAATTTCAAGGCATCTTTCTGAAATACATAAAGGTAGACAGTCATTCAGTGAGGTAATTTGATCTTGCCTAATTTGTTACAGGTTTTGGGGCATGTTGATACTGTTACAACTTGGGTTTATCAACCCTTTGCCATTGTCCCGACATTTTGAAATGTTCCAGTGCAATCTTTGCATGGGTGTGTCATGACACAGTGGCTAATGTCTTCCTCTCTCCCAATCCAGAAAATCTCGGGTATGTATCATTTACACTTGATGTGAATCAAAATCTCTCAAACACCAAGAAACTTACTTTTTCAAGCATTTTTCTGAAACACTAACCTATAACTTTCGACGAATGTCCTTCTGTCATGTAAAGACGCGGGTCACCGTCGCAGAACAGCAGGAAAATTAGAGCGCCATCTGTGTTTTATTATCGGAACTATTTAGAATGTAACAACAAGAACGTGTAACAACTAGACCCGGTCCCCCATATATATATATATATATATATTAGTGCTGTCAAACGATTAAAAAATTTTAATCAAATTAATCACAGTGTTGCTGTGGATTAATTTCAATTATCATGATTAAATATCATTCATTTTTAATCTATATTAATTGTGTTTCATTTTGCATGAGCAAAGAGACTCAAGAAAGAAGGGGATATATATGCACTTAACCCCTTTGCGCAGAAGCCAAATCTGGCTATTTAGGTGTTACCTTATTTAAGGATTTATAATTCAAGATTGCAGTTTCACGGACAGGAAAATTGATTACATGATTAAACAGTCAAAACTTTCACCCTGCAATGCAAAGCTAACAGTTCCCACTTCTGAGCTCACAACCTTTCTACACCTTACAAGGAACAAGTAAAACTCACTAACTCGGTAATATCTGAATTCTGAAATATACCTTATTTTAACAGAACAGACATTCCACTTTCAAGAAAAATCAAACAATATCTCCCTAGATTCAACAGATCGTGTTCCACCTACGCTTGCTTCAATAACTGATCTGGGGGTTTTATCTAGTGATCGAGTATTGTAACTGCATGCTTAAATTTGCAGTTCCATGTCCGCGAGAGTCTTTAGCGTCTTCCCATTAAGATGCGGCTTCCATAACGAGTTCTGCTGGATAAACTTCCCATTTGCGCATGCGCGACGGTTAAACTTCTTGGACAAAATGCTCGAAATGTGACGTTTCGGGGAATTTGAGTCATTCTGCGCTGAAGATGGATTAATTGCGTAAAAATTTTTAATCAGATTAATAATGACGATGGATTAATTCGCATTAACCCGTTAATTTTGACAGCCCGAGTACACACACACACACACACACACACACATATATATATATATATATATATATATATGCAACATGTTTCGAAAACTTTGCCCCCCAAGATCACAAAAGGGCTATTTAGAGCAGAGGTGGGCAGCGAGGGTCGTATCTGTCCCTGGTTTTCACACCAACGTCTGGTCTTTAATTAGTTGATTGTCTCAATTAGCCAAACCATTTATGAAATCTGACGTTTCATGCGCATTTCTTTAAATTATCATGAAACTACAAAGACTAGTCTTGTCTCCCTTCATAAAACATTTTCCTTTGATCGAATCATTGCGAAAATCTATATTTGTGCATGCAATCAATAAACTCAATTAGTCAGGGTAATTGATAGGAATAAAAACCTGCATACACACTGGCCCTCCAGGACCGTGATTGCCCACCCCTGATTTAGAGACTAAGGTACCTCTTGCACCCAGGCCTTCAATTGCACAATATGAACTTTGCTGTATGACACAAGAGACAGGACAACCTGCATAAAAGGCACTATGACACGTGCGTCAGACCATTGTTCTATAGTGGAATTTAATAATAATGCAATACAAAAATAGCTTACAATTAGATTTGATTCTTTCCTGAGTATGTTGGAATGAGTTCATCTTAGTATAATGGATGGCTAATGAAAGAATGTTCATCATTGTGAAACCTTCCGTAATCTCTGGAAGTCTACTTACAACATGGTACTGGCATTGGTTGAGAATCAGATGAGTTAGTGATGTAAAAAAAATCTATATTTTATAGCGGTGAGCTGACCAGCACGAACAAACATAGTGTTATAAACGGTGGCAGATCTTGTACTGGCCTATGTAAGAAATACTGCAGCTGGCACTACCTGACAGGTAGTAAAGTAGGTACATTCACTTGAAAAAGGTGTAGAACTGATACTTACTGACGTAAAAGGTAGTAGGGGCAGGATTTCCATCAAACTGTAACAAAAGTAAGTTGCTTGTCTGTTCATCATGCCGAAGCCAGAGCGCCACACCCAGGATAGCGCCCCCCGAAAGCTGTCGAATCCAAAATACATTCAGCATGAATAAACCAAGGATGGTCGATTCAATTGACTTGCTGTTCAGTGTTAAGGTTGAGGTTGGTAATTGAGGCTAGTAAATGACCAAAAAATGCCACTGAACTTTTGACAAATGAGAAACTACAAATTAAGGGCAAACAGCAATTTTATCGCAGATAGTCAACCAAAGCAAAATAAAAATGCATCAGGACAGAATAAACTTAATTATTATTAAATTATCTATCATTTATTTCATTTGTATATCAAATCATGCTATTGTAGGGGCATTTGTGGTTATGCAGGGAGGAATGAGGTAAGCAGTTGGCAAGGAAGCCACCCCTTGCTCACCCAGTACCACTGTCTCATATATCTTTTCACTCAAAAAAACGGAAAACCCAAGCAGCAGGTCAACGGGAGGAAGTTTAAAAAAATAAACACAGGATACAGCCTTGGCGCAAACAGGATGCTCCAAGTCCTGTCGAAAAGCTTGCCACTCCGAGTAAGCCAAGATGTGGGCTGTCCATTTGTATCAGCTCACCTCTGCACATGCCACGAATGGCTGAATTGCTGCCCACCATGATTCATGATTCATGCACATTTTTAAAACAGTTTTGATTGTATTATATAATTCTGCTAGTTATTTTGAACATGGAGGATGACAAAACCCTAAAACTATTTATGATTGTGATGATGATGATGACGCTGATGATGATGCTGATAATTATGATGATGATGAATGTTATTATTGTTGTTGCAGTTGTTGTTGTAACTTCGTGCCAGCCTAGCACCTGTTGAAGTTCACGAAATTTACTTCAGTCACATTAAGTAAGAATTAAACAAAGGTAACGCATTTGCAATTTGTTCGAAGTGCGGCAAATAATTTGATAGGCCTACTTTTCGACAATAGATGTATCAGTTCTAGTAATTCCAAACCCGGTCTGTGCCTTAAGTCTGAATTCAACCAGAAAAACGTCACTTCCGTAGCACAGAAGTTTAAAATATCTTCCCAAAGGAGGACGTTCTTTGAATATTATTAATAACGATTATTATTTCCCCTAACATGACGACGGTTATGTGGGCCATCACCTGAGCCAATCTTAATGACAGATGCACCTTCCTCGCCTGCTCAATCAGTGTTGCCAACAGAGTAAGAGCGGTGAAACCGAAAGGTGTTTGAATGCAACTGAATCTCAAAGTCATGTATTAAATATGTATAAAATATGTATAGCATAATTAATGAGCTGATGAACAAATGATGGAAAATATAGCCTACATATCGCACATAATCAGAAACGGTCCAACATCTTACATACTAGGACAATACGAGACAGTTAATAATCTTTAATCCATGAAGAACTGCGGGGATTGGAATTGAACGGGCTCACTTTTTCAGAATCATTTCGAGGTTATTTCAGAGAGAGAGAGAGAGAGAGAGAGAGAGAGAGAGAGAGAGAGAGAGAGAGAGAGAGAGAAATTTAACTCTGAAAAGTTTAATTTTAGGCACGCCAGCTAGCAATCTAGATCCAGTCTAATATCGGATCTTGTAGCCCCACTTTGTCAGAATAAGGACTAAAATACAACTTGATGCCCAAATGTTCGCAGAGTAGATTTACAATTACAATTAGATTTGAATACTGGAATAAAAAATAGCTAAATATGACTCACCCAAAAAATGAAATTGCAGAAAAAAAGAAGGTATTTTATGCATTTAGGGAAGCCCTCAACTCCCATGGCAGTAATTTAAACTCCTTTGGTAATTAAAACAGAGACGACAGCACTTATTGATAAAAAAGGATAGGAGAAGAATTCTCAGACCAGCCAGCTATGGAAGACTGCGCGTCTGAAGCCAAAAACAGGCAACACCCAACTACTTCCCCTCAGAAGTGTCCCTCACATTGATATCTTACACTCGGTGTCTTTGCTTCCTATTCAGTGAGTTATGATTTTCTTATCTATTCCCCACTCTAATTGAAAGGCAAGCGAGCTCTCGCTCATTTAGGTGAGTGTATTAAGACGACGAGCGCCTAGGCGCACTGTAGCCGTATTATTGCGTCATGAGTTTATTTTAGAAAACCTTGTTTATTTAAAAAAAATGCGTTGATTTCACACTGAATTACTGAAACGCCCCAAAAAAGAAAAGCAATATATGGTATAAAAAATTCATATTTTACAAAACTGTGGGTAAGCGACACTGCAAGAAAATTTTTTATTATTTGCATGGCGAACTGTCATTTTGCTCTTATTAAGTAAGCATGTTTTAATGTGAAGTAGGCTATGGTTTTTATGATATCCAAAATTCTCAATGAAATCTTTTCTGTGCCCGCATCGTTTGAAAATGAGGCCCCTATTCAGTAATTGATATTACAGAAGCCCTTTTACGCACAAACAGTGTTGGAGCAGTAACGTAACTATTTTAAGATGAATGAAATGGAATAGTCCATGATACAGTGACGCCCATCGACTACTTACTTTTCTAAATACTCACTTAATGTGGAAAATTTAACATTTTGTGAAACAATTCAATCAAATTGTACAGTCTTGATATGGACATTCCCTGGCGGTTACGCTACATCTGTCTTGCTTGCCCTCATACAGCCTTGAACCTTTAAGTTCGCTTGCAGCCATGCAGGCAAATCTCCTCCCAGATAGCAAAATTCTTCTGGTCCATGGCCCACACCTGAGACGTTCAGCCCACATATTCGGCCCACATACCGCATGGAATGATGGCGCCAGAACTTGGTCACAACCAAGCCATCACAATGCCAGATGTCAGACAAGAACATATGATGCAGCAAATGTGGGCCAGTTTTGGTTCACTTACAGACTGACTATTGTCACTCTGCCAAATATTTGCCAATTGTGGGCCATATTTGTCTTGTGATATTCAGGCCAAATTCAGCATTTACCACATGGGCCACATTAGGCTCACATCTACTTTGTCCGGGCCAAAAGAATGTCAAAAGTGCCGGATCGTTGCCTGATGTGGCCCACATCCGTATGCTATTTGGGCTGTGTTTGATCAATACCAATCAGACAATCCCCGTATTATTTACTCCAGGGAAGTCTTCTCTTGTGTTATTGATTTGGCCAACTGTTCTGAAGGGTTTTTTCTTAAGCAGCAATATAACTGCTCTGTCATCCATTAGAGTTGTTATCCAGATCAGAGAGCTCTTTGGATATTTGTGAGGCTTACCGATTCAAAACACTAGATTGTAGTAAAAAAAAAAAAAAAAAACCCACAAACTGGTCTGGATCAGAACATTTCTCGTCATCAATAAGTATTTACGCATTTACAGACGTGTGCATGAATTTACAAATCTGTAAACGCATTTTCAGACCTGTGAACACATTTAGAATGTCTTCACATTCAAGCATCTCGATAAGAATTTACGAATTTACATATACATTTGGAGATTTTATTACACATTTACAGATGTAATTACGCACGCAAAATTCAGAATACACATTTGTAAATTCCAGCACACATTCAAAACTCTCAGTGCGCATTTCCAGACAATTTTAAATCTGATTATGAACACATAGATTGAGATACAGTTACAACACTATAAATACACTTTTAAATAGTTTTGCTGGAAGAATGGCCTCATATTCTGCAGATCACTCCAAAATCATTGCACGTTAAGAAGGGAATATTCCCCTGTCACCCATACTAAAGCACTCTTCACAGATGAGGCGGTATGCCTCAGATCATGACCTGTTCCTTCCCCTCTCCATAGCCGTCTTTTTCTATCTGTCTGGTGTAAATTGAACTTTGTCTGGTTAGTCCATAGAAAGTTGTATCAGAACTGTTCAGGAATTTGAATTTTATTTTATTTATTGGTAATTTTACTGTTTTTGAGCCTTAACAGTAGTTTACATGTTAAAGTCAACCCTCTGTATTTGCTCTGATGGTCTTCTCTTGATTGTTGACTTTGGTACTGATAGAACTACCTCTTCCAGAATGTTCTTGCTCTGGCCAACTGTCATGAAGGGGTTTTTCTGAACCAAGCAAATAATTTTCCTGTCATCCACCACAGTTGTTATCTGTGGTCATCCTGGCCTTTTTGCATTCCTGGACTCATCTGAGTTTTTTTCTTTTTCAGAATATACCAAAAAGTTCAGTCGAGCACACAAAATGGTTTCTTTTCTCCTCTGGTGGGTTTGTTTTGATTTTTCAGTGTAATAATGGCTTGCTTCACTGGGACTGACAGTTCTTTGGATTTCAAATTGAGAGTTAACTGCAGCAGATTACTAATAAAAATGTAACTCTTGATTTCGAAAGGGTGACCTTCTATGTGTTTACTTTTAAATGAAAAAGGGAGTAAAATATTAATTAATATTATCAGGGAATAAAACACACCTAGCGAGCCATGGAACAGCTCAGCATCGAATTGTCCAAGTGCTTTCGGTCCCTAAAAAAGAAGGACCACTTAAAAAAATGCTATAATTCCTACATCATCCTCCCAAATTCTGATGAGTTAAACTTCAAAATGAAACAGACTGTCCTCACTTTGAACAAATACGGTCAATGCCTAAAATAATAACATAGTCAATGTCCAAATATATTTTGGACCTCACTGTGTATGTGAATCTGCATTGGCAATTTTTCAAACGAGTTGGAAAATAACTGCATATAAGATATTGGCCAAAAATCCAACATTGGACATTCCTAGTAAGAAAGACTGAAATTGTCACCGTAGCCTCTGCTGTGTCCATTTTGCAGAATAAAAGTGTTTCACTGCAGCAATATATTGCACTTTCATTTCTCATTTCACTGCCATTTAAAATTTTTAAACTATAGACTCAAGGTGAAAGATGTGTCAAAACTCATTACGCCCCACAATAAAGAGCCTTGCACCAATTAACGAATTCTTAAAAGTTTTACTTGAGAAAAGGAACACAGTAGGCATACAACCCAGAAGCAAATAAAACATCCAGTAAATTAAAGTCCCTTCAGCAGTTTGAATTAATTTCAATAACTAAATAATTAAATAAATAAACAAATAAATAAATAAATAAATACCATGTAGATAAACTTAAGGCAAAAACTAGACAGAAAATAACGGAAATAAAAAAAACTTGTCGAACTTTAGCGTTGTACTTTCAGCAGTTTTAAATGAGTAACAGTCGACCATTTGTGGTTTTAGGTACTTAATGTGTAATCTATAACCTCTGAGGTGGACATTCCGGTGACAAAAAGTAAAAGTCCCGCAATATTTTATTCCCAACCATGGGCCCCATCAGCTAATTTAACAAATAAATAACCTCAATTGCCATCCTCTGTTAGCAAGACTATTTAATGCTAAACATCTGTACTTCAATGCTGAGCTAGCTCAGCAACTAAACTTCATGAATAATGAAGGAATTACGGCATTATGGCGGTGGTATTGAACCACATAGAGTAGATGGCTAGTCTTCTAATTACAGAATGATAGAAAAACTTTTTTCAAACAAATTCCAACGCAAGATCCCATCAATTTTTTACCTGCCACCTGCACGTTACACAAATGACAGCAAACTCAGCATAGTATATGGCTTGATGTTAAACTGGAAGGACAGGGACCAGGATGAGCGCCTGGTAATCAGGTAGTCTACAGCAGTAACAGTGGCCTGGCTGAAATGATAGAAGGCACAAAAAAATCAACTGGAACAAATAAATAGTCCTTAACTTTTTTCAATCATTTTCCTTGATTGACAAGTTTTCCAAGGATTGGAATAATCCCTCAGCATTTCCTCACACTGCCACCTTCTTAATGCAGTGTTGCAGCGATTAAAAAGTAAATTCAATTCAGGAGAATGTTTTTTTTACAAAAAAAGATTATGCTCTTCCGAGCTTGCTTTAAGTGCATCCGGCAATCCAGGCGTTTTCACGTGCACTATATGATTGTTTAAACTAGAACAAAGAAAACCGGGATTAGCACTATGTATCTGAAATTTTGAATACTGTAAACAGAAAAGCAAATTTACATTAAAATGAGGCATTTTATTTCAGGTCCTTCCTTAATGAGGAGAACTAGCAACACCTGATAGCGCTGCAGGGTTAATGTTTCCAGGGTTAATGTTATGCTCATTTAAAAAAAAAGAAAAGAAGAAAGATCAAGACCAATCATTTGTTTAAAGGAATATTTTGTGCCTCCAATATTTCCAACTCATCAGAAGCCACAGTACAGCCTTGTTGCAGGAATGGGAACGGCTACATTATCTCCTAAGCTTAAATGGCTGTAACAAGATGGTGACGGATATTTTCAATACATTCCTCTGTCATGTTTCCCCAGGAAAAATGCTGCCAACCTTAATTGCGAAAGTAGAATATCAAGCAAAAATAAAAGCAGTTTCTTGTTTGCGCAGCACTACGTATACAGGAGTTCTGCAGCTCCCTTTCACTGGCACACACAAGTTTTGTTTTTTTCTACCATGGGGACGTCTAAGTTTTGTGGTTCTCTGTGACTTGAGCCTCAGATTCTTGTGCCGTGTTACTCGTGCGTGTGGCCATTGTAGGGAACCAGGCTTTTGCAGGAGTCAAACGCTCTGTTTGTTCAGCCTCAGAACCGCATCGGCCACAGTGTCCAGCTCATATTTCAGCTCCTCCACCACGTTGATGATGCTGGATGTGTCCTTCAGGATGTCCACGCTCCGGGTGTAAGGATTGTATCGCACACTGAAGGGTCGCTTGATGCTCTTCGCAAAATCCCTGATTGTTGGGACAAAGAACAAATGAACATTTAAGGTCTAATAAAAATATCATGATTCATGAAAGTGCTCAAGACAAATCCTTCAACGTTAAGTTTATACTCGAAACTTTTTAACATACCCAAGAGCTTGCCTTCGTAATATGAATTTAGACATATTGCAATCATACTTGGCTCCTGCCTGAACCTCCTTCCTGCCCCATAAATTTGTTAATTACCCCGCCCGAAGAGGGCAAACTATACTTTTTAGTGGCATTCGTTTGTTTGCCTGTGTGTCTGTCAGCAGTCTAGCACAAAAACAGTTTGACCAAATTACACAAACTTTTTAGCAAAGGTGGGCAACGGTCCAAGGACCACCTGATAAAACTTTGGGCACAACTGGATCAAGGTCAGGGTCACCAAAAACTTGTTTTCAAAATTTTAAATAGAAACGCATTCCTCCATTTATTTTTCTTGTTCAGATTTTCATTATTTTTCATCATCGTCATTTTTTTAAAACCATGTAAACATCAGGTTTGAGGCCTTAAACTTGTGGAAACTTCAGAGAGGAGACTGAGATGGCAAATAAGTCAATCATGTGACATGAGTTGGATCATAGTTTAGTTGCACTGTGGCAGCCCGAGAGGGAATTCGTCAGTTAGTGGTCGCCCTGGGATTCTCACGCAGAAGTATCTTGAAAAATTCTGTACGGTGGTATCATACCTCATCTTTACTTTAGCATCTTCAAAGCTGTCCGACACAAAGTAGAGCTCCTGGAAGGTGGTAATGCTGCATTCCTGTTTGCATACAGTTCTAGGGTCAAAGGGCATGACCCTAGCATTCCCAGACAGTGCATGCTGAGAATGACATAAGGTTCATTTTAAGTGCATTATCACCAACATACATTGTTTCCAAATTACTTTATAATACAACTAGGAATATTTCTAAATCAAATAAACAAACACAGACATGTTAACACGAATGTACACATATTCTGACAGAGTTGCAAAAGCATTAAAGAGACAGAATATAACTAGTACTCTGTTATAAATTGACTGAATTTAACAGTTAAATTAAAGCATTGTCTCCTTGTTATTTTAACTGTAAGTAGAGTCCTGCTTGCATTAAACTGTGGTTTACAGTTAACATAAAAGGAACCTCCATTACAAACTGATCTTAAAATAACAAACAATTGGCAGATAAGGTGCCAGTTACCAGTTTATAGCAGTGAATGATCAACTCTGGTAGGCTTTTAAGGGCTGATCACATCAATCACGGTTTATCGGTGTGGGACGCTCTTTTTGTTAATGTTTTTATTGATCTTGGGTGTTTTCAATGCTGCTTCTGAGCACAGAGCACCTCATATTTATGTGCCACTGGTGTCTCACTGTTTTTAGGTGTGCAGCATTTCTACTTTGAGGCACTTCAATGAAAAAGCACTTCACTTCATTATCAGTTTTTTTCTCTGCTGTTCAATAACTTGAATACAAGGCCGGAGTTTAATTTTACATTACGTTCTCTTGTAAACAAGGATGGCAGAGATTTCTTGTCATCGTTAGCACTGTGTTGGCACTATAACAAAGGATTTCAAAAAGGTTTTACAATTATTCTATTAATTTCATCTCTCACTTTCCGTCAGAGGAAAAGTACTGCCAATTGCTTACCAGTTATTAAAAAAATCAACTAACACACCAGACTTTGCAGTTGAATTCATTTGCCACTACCATTAACATTGATCGAAACACTCGCAGAGTGATGGAAGAGTTGCTTAGCAACCACAGAAAAGACGCATCCAGTGCTTTTTACAATGTTGGCTTCAAAAAATCAGGACATACACACCTCATGTTTCCATGCCGATAAAGCACGTTTGGTGTTAACGATCCCTTATAAACTCAATCAGCTGTTCATGACTCATAATGCCGGTCAGATGGAGATACGTTTGTTAGACCACTGTCTTCCACACTATGACCAGCATAAAGTCTCCATTGAACATTCAGTGGATGACAGACAGGGGGTTAAGATACTGCTCGATCATAAGATTCTTTCCATGATTGGCTTTCAGCCTCGAATGGAGTCTACACCAAGGTCTAAATTTAAGCTTGGTCAATTGTGGATCAAAACCGTGAACGAGTCTCCTGATTGAGGTGCATTTACTGCATTGCATTTGAAAAGAGTTCTTTTGATGATGAAGGTCAAATATCTTTGTGTGGAATATCCAAGTTTTGATTTTGTTACAAAAATACAAAAAAAGAGTCTAAGGCACTCTGGTAGTGAAAAAAGTGAAAAGCCTTTACTGAGTGGCTAATACATCGGCAAGATTAAAATGCGCACCTCCGCATTACGGCCATACAAGGCCATCTTCCCGATGAATTAGCCAGTCAATAAAGGCTTTTTACTTTTTTTCACTACCAGAGTGTCTTAGACTCTTTTCTCGTATTTTTGTTACATTCTTTGCTCCTTGCCTAAGAGCACCTGGTGCTGTGATTTTAATTTTCTACCCTAGACGAGCCCCTTTTTCCCCGATTCATTCATTTTTGATTTTCTTAGTTCCACTTGCATAGAATGATCAGTTTCAAGAGATTTATTCCGTTTGGAAGTTGAATGCTGCCAACTGGGAAGTATTATGAAAATGTGTACTACACAAATGCACATGAATGCAAAAATGTTTTTCACCTTACTTAATCTCTTAATGAACCACCTACCTTCAGCTCACTGACAGATGATAGCAATCCCGCTCCGTAGGCTTTCAATTTCCCGTCCTGTTTGCAAAGCCCAAACTCCACGGTGAAGAAGTAGCACTGCATGACGATGTGGGAGTTGATGTCAGCATCAGGTGACATTTAATCAATGACAAAAAAATGGGCCACACCAAAGAAAGAATAGATTGTAATCAGGACTAAATAAGGGGTCCGGGAGGGGTGCTCACCCGAGCCAGCTTCTGGACAGACTCGTCAGAAGCACCCAGCGAAGCCAGGCCCATCTCCTGGGAGAACTGGGCAAAACTGGGCTCTGCCAACAGAGGTACATGGCCCAGCAGTTCATGACATGTGTCCCTGGAGTGAAACACAAGTACATATGAGTTACATTTGTCCCAGTACTGCAGGTAGAGACAACTGATCATACTTGTGATAGGCTGTTGTTGACAGCACTATGGGAACCCTCATTTTTCTTAATGGAAGTTTACAGTGTTCAGTTTAATTGCATCAAAAATGTCAAAAAAAAAATCATACAGATTTTCTGCCAGATTATTTATTGATTTATTACTAGACTGAACTGATTAGATAGCCATTTTGAATTGATTTGCAGGCCGTCAATTGTATAGCCTTGATATATTGTACGTATGTCTCCATACAGATACAGAGAGGGTGAATGAACCCACTTATTACCCGAGCCAAACATAATGACTGAGGGACTCGGGAGAGGAACCCATCACAGATGTGGATGAAAATACTTGTGGAAACTTTTATGAACAAGACCCATCAGAAGATGGCATATCCCCCTGACCCCACTTTGGATTGGCAAAAGGCACCAGTTCAGGGGCCTTATTTATGAACAGTTCATAGGCACAAAAAAAGATTCGTACATCACTTTCTTTGCAGATTTCTGATTTATAAAAACAAACTTGACATCAAAAAAGCGAATTATTAAGATTATACACAATGTCAATAAATTCCAAGTCCATCCTGATTAAACAAATGAAAATTCCATGCAGTTTATTATACCCATAGGTTTATGAATTACTTGTAGGTTATTTTCCACAAAATGTTATTTTCATTTTTTATTTATTTTTATTTATTTTATTTATTTATTTTATTTTTATTTATTTTTTATTTACGCATTATTTAGGAATGAAATCCACACAAATTTTTTATAAATAAGGCCCCTGGTCATGATTAATGTGCACACCAAGATTTGTTGAAAAAAACTGAGCAGTTTTCAAGTTATGCTCCTTAAACAAAATTTTCATAGATGAACATATGGACGGACAACCACACCCATGACTATATCCGCCCGGATATTAGATAAGATTCATACTAAATATCTGCTTGAAGGAAAAGTATAGGTGGTCTTAATGACTGAAAATGAGATTTTATAATTGTACTCACGGTTCAGGAGTGTAGAGGGGGTCAGAACTGTGCCGCACGTATTGTGTGCAGTGGAACACCCGGAATGCCAGCCCAGCGAGGAAGTCTCGGGGAGATAGGTACCCCGCCACGGGCCGGATAGTGAAGCCTGTACGCTCTAATATCCCCACACAAGAAAGCATTGTTCTAATTGACCGTACCAAAAAACAATGAAACCTTTGTATCCTAAAACAGGGTCAAATTAACTGACACATTAATATATTTACAATGTAAATTTTTCCTTGCAATAAAGTCAGAAAATACTGAGCTGTAAAAACTGTAAAATATGCAGTTTCAACACAGCCCAAACAAAACAACAGACACCAGAATGACGCAAATGGCCGGGGTAAAAAAAATGAAGGCTTTTTGTGACATTGCTCACAAGAAATCAACATTTGATATTTAGCATCATTTTTGTTTCATATGTTAACAAACATGCCATGTATATCCAGACAGGAGTGTGACGCATTTTTTTGTTAAAATTGATGTTAAATTTAAAGAGCAGTATTTGGACAGAGTACCGTTTGTCTATACTTATATTGATATGTCTTCACTGGATAAACATGGCATGTTTGATATCATATAAAACAAACATAATGCCAAAAATCTAGTGTTGTGCAATGTCACAAAAAGGTTTAATTTTTTTTTGACCCGGTCAAATCTTCAAAATTCTCAGATGGACCAAATGGCTTAATTTTTTGGTGCGCTCATGAAGTGGAGTTTGTATATTTTTAAACACAAATACTCCCACTCGCGGCAGGGCCCAGCCCCCTTTAACGCCCTCTCTGAGCAGGGCTCCAGTCCCTCTCTCACCCCAGAGGAAGCGAGAGACGTCCTCGAGCTGAGGGATGTTGTCTTCGCGATAGCCGCACTGCTGACACAGCAGTGGCAGGTTCCTCGTGTATTCCTGGCAGGCGTAGGTGGGGTACAGCTGGCTCAGCTCCCGGAATACCATGCCCCACGTCCTAACTTCGTCCTCAGTGAACTGCACACGAGGGATGGGGTGCCCACTACCAGGGAGATAAGGTTGGAGAGATGGAGTCAAAGGTGGTGAACCTGTCACACCCCTGATTCTACTAATCAACCCTTTGAGCTTTTGCCATAAACTCTTGATTAGTAGAATGAGGCATGAAACTGCAAGGTTAGAATGAAAGCCTGCACCCTTCGGATCATTCTGGAAAGGAGTGAGTTTACCCGCCGTAGTCATTCAATGCTGTTAAGGTCAGGACTTTGTGGTGGCCAATTCATGCGAAAATGATTCACCATACTTGTTTTTCTCATTCCTTGTTTCCTTTGCTTGGTGCAAGACAATAATTTTCCCCTTCTGAAACACTGTAAGAACTTTTCCGCCACCAAGGGATACGCCTTTCGACCTATTCTTTAGTAAATGGGAATTTACGTGCTTCATCAGTGACAGTTAAAACAAGACAACATTGTCACCAATATCCCCCGCCAAGATAAGAATGGCCATAACTGCATAAAAATAAATTTCTCTGAATCAATTGTCGAGCTCATTCAATAGGGTCGTTAGTACTGGCCACACCCAAAATTTCACCCAGGGAGGTGCAATAGTTGCCGAGAAAACTTGTTCCCATTGCAAGTCCCATACACCAAGTCGACGAACAGAAACAAGGACCATAACTCCGTAAAATAAACTTCTCGGAATCAACTGTCAAACTCATTCAAAACCATTAGTACCGGTTACCCACAAAATGTCCTCCACGTAGGTGCAATAGTTGCCGAGAGAACTTGTCCCCATTGCAAATCCCATACACTTAAGTCCACAAACAGAGTCAAGGCCCATAACTCTGTAAAAATAAATTTCTGGAAATCAATTGTCGAACTCATTCAGTGGGGTCATCAGTACTGGCCACATACAAAATTTAATTCACGAAGGTGCAGTAGTTTTCGAGAAAACTTGTCCCCATTGAAGCCGAACAGACAGACGGATGGACGAGCTCCATTCCAATATCTCCCAATCCATTTTGTGGCGGTGGATAATAATTATTGCCTGCTGAAACACATTTATTGCTGTAATACTGATCCAATCATAGAATTTGTTGACTTAATTGAATCCAAAAGGGAACTGTTGGACAGGCTGGGTAACTAGTGCATATTAAATTAACTGAAGACATTGTGGAACATGTGCGAGTTCACAATTATCCCAAAAGTAGACTTACTGTTTGTAGCTCATGGCTATATCAGCAAAATGTTTCCTCCTCTTGCGGTAGACATTGTCCTTGAAGCCCTGTGAGGAGATGAAAAAGCCGTCAGGTCTGCCTTTCACGTGGAGGGTTAGTACTGCATTCACCTCAGTGGGGAAAAGAGGTCTTTTATAACAATTTGATAAAAGAGATTAGGACTGACAGTGTTGGGCAGTTTGGATCTGACAGCACATTTAGTTCATGGTTCTAGAGTATAAACACACTCACTGGATGGTCCGCATCCAGATCTGATCCATACATTAGCACATGGTTAGAACACTTATCCAGGTCTGAGATTTTTTTTGGGAACCAGGGAAGATCTAAAATAGAAATTGGCAAAAAAAAAAAAAAGAACATCTGAAATAGAGGTCCATGCAGTATCCAATTCTCAAACTGAACATTATCACATTCACCATATGTCAAAAAAAAAGTCAGCATACAGTCAAAAAATGATTATTGGGTTTACTTAAATAAATAATGCATGTGGTTCTGTACAAAAACAGTATAAGTAGTGCAGTAAGTACATAGGACTTTAATTAATTATATACTTGGCACACGCATCAAACCTGTAAATAAAATGCTTAATAATGAGTGCTGAACAATTCTTCTATTAAGAAATCAATCGAGTGCCTTATTTGGAATGGAAATCATAGATCTGTTTGACCGAGGTCTGTTACAGACCTGGGTCAAATGCATTTTTACTCTGGATTCAATTACATTTTTCTCTCTGTTGGCAGGAAGATCTAAAATTGCCAAGAGGACCAAAAAAGAAGATACACATTTTTAGGGAGTTTCAAAGGTTCAGGACACGACACAAGCGCAACTCCAGATGTGATTACCTTCTAAACTTTCCATGTGGTTTTATCAGATTTTGAAAGTACATTAAGGTGACTTTAGTTGCAAGACTTTATTTCAAATAAATAATGCAAATTTTTTTTTAAATCATACAATATAACACAGAGTACAAAACAAGGTTCTGACAAACGAGTCAGCAATGCCGAGCCAAAAGGACAACATTTCCTTCCTTAGTGTCCGAAAAGGAGTTAGAAGAAGCAGAATGCATTTCAAGTCTAACCCCTTATTACTATATAATTCGTCATTTAATGTCCATTTCTTGTGTAATCAACTTCTTTTGACTTCTACAAAGTCAAAACACACAGTCCAGACAAAATATGACATCCATTACCAATATAATCTCCACAATGCATTAAACAATCAGTCAAATTTTACAAATTTAAAATTTACAAATCAATCAATCAAGGAACAAAATCCATTATATATCAATACTAGTCTACATTACATTCCCTTTCTTCTTGACTGTAATTCTCCACAATATTTTGCTTGTAATTTTTTAAAAAATTGTGTCACACTTTTACTGCATTTAATGTCATCAGGCACACCATTCCGCAATTTTACCCCACAGACAGAAACACACACTTTTGAGAGTGGTGTGGATGGTAGGTTGTTTTAACTTAAATCGTACCCCCGCTTTCCTGAACAGTTTTTATAACAGTATGTTATTAACAGTATGTTATTTGGCAGCAGATTATTTTTGGCTTAAAACAGTATTCGTGCAGTTTTAAGTCGAAACCAAATCCATAAATTTCAATGTCTGTAACTTTAAAAACAATGCATTAGTATGATCATAATAACCTACATTATTTATTATCCTTATTGTTATTTTTTGAATTGCGCATAATATCAGCAGTTTGCTCTTGTAGATGTTGCCCCATACTTCAACATAGTAAATCAAATAAGGCAGGACAAGTGAACAATGCAGAGTGACTTGCATTTACCTTCAAGGAAGCTGTTTTTGTCAGGTGAGTCCACATCCGCTATTGTCTTTATATGCTTTTGTAATAACTCAGTAATCTCATTTAACTGCTCCTCGTTGTTGTGGAAATCCAACACGATCTCATCCAGAGAGTTTTGGCTGTTGGATTTTTTCAGTGAGATCTGGATTAAATTCACCTGCTGTCCCTGTTGGACAAATGCAGAATTTCAATAGTCCAAAAATAAATAAATTAAAAAAAAGAAGCACTTCTCATCACCCACAGTAGGTTAAGGCAGGAATTAAGAGATGTAAGTAGCACAGACATATTACATATGTGGGAATAAAAGGACACATCAAGAATGAATCAAAAAGTGCATAAAAATCTGTAGTACTAAAAGGATATTTGAGTCCACAGATACGTAATCACCAGTTATGCACAAATACACAACTTAAGAAAAATTATGCTAAAAACCCTCTACAATGATGAAACCACGGTAGTGCAAAGGATTGTCATCCATATTTGATCTTTCCTTTCTTCCAGAGTTGGTCCTGTATTTCCTTGCAGGAAAATGGCAACTCAGGAGCCAGTTGCCTCCTTTGAAATATACCTATTAGCACTCCTTATCACGCGGCTATCAGCCTAACTCATTTCCAGTTCATTCCGATTGGCAAGTAAGGGTCCTCGCTCTAAAGAGAATTCAGATGCTGCCCCAGTGTAGTCCCGAGATACGTCCCAACGAAACACGCTCAAGGCAAAAGCAAAGGAACTTGAGAAACAAATCAAACATTAGGCCCTCACAATTGTTTTGACCAGGATGATGTTGGTAGAGATGGACGTAGAAAATGCTTAATATTACTTAAGTGTATTTCTTTATTTATATGTCTATTTATTCACCGTAATATTAAGAAATGGTGCTTCAAACTATTTTGTCCGAGTATAAACTGATATATTTTATTGCTCTTATTTCTCATTATAAATGATGGATTTTCTTTGTCATTATACTTTCAAGAAGTTGTTTCATTATTAATAAATTAATTCATTCATGATGGGTTCCAGAGGTGAAGCTGCAAAACCCCTCCGTACTTGTTATGATTTTTTCCCATTTTTTTCTGCCCGAATAGTTTGTGCAGCAAACACTATAGACGCTAGAGCTACGAAAATTGGTAGATGGGTTTCTATATTCGCCCATGACCCAGGTTTAAAAAATTAACCCGATTAGCCAGATGGTGGCACTATAGAGGACCACAGTGTGTTTTGAGCTATAATTCTTGTACCTTTAGGGGTAGAATCAACTGGAAATTGTTATAAAATTCATACAACGTGCGTCTTCACTGCGTCAAACTTGATTTGCCTCATGATGCCTGAAGCCCATAACTACCGCTTGCGGTCATATTACGTTTATTTAGAGTCAGAAATTACTTTTCAGACATTTCGAGCACGCATTGGGAAATCGGTGGGGCTGGCCAAGCTCGCAGCATTAGTTTAAGTGGTAATAATGAGCCACTGCACACTCTCAGAAATAGGGGTACAGTAGGGGTCCATTTCTGTTCTCCAAGGTACATTCAGCACTTATGTACCCTTTAGGGCTAATTATAGAACCTCAAGGTACCTGTGTGAACCTTTTTAGGGTCTAAAAGGTACTTTTATGTTCCAAAACAAATAAAAACCCACTTCTAAGGTACACAGTGGCAGTACCCTCAAAGGCACTGCTGTTCTACCGTAGAAGTGGGTTTGTATTCCTTTTGGAGCATAAAAGTACCTTTTCGACCCTAAAAAGGTTCACACATGTACCTTGAGGTCCTATAATTAGCCCTAAAGGGTACATAATACCTTGGGGAACAGAAATGGACTCCTGCTGTTCCCCTATTTCTGAGAGTGTATGAGTAGCTATATTTCCGGGCATAAACAAAACTGCGCAGCGCTGATACTTCAAGTGTGCCCAAGTTTTTGGATGCAGTTGATAGAGACATTTCAAGGCTTTTAACACTTATAAATAATGCGAATTTTAGTCAGGAGCATGGGCAATTTAGCAACTTTTTCTTCTTCTACCAATTCTGCTCCAAGTGGACCGCGTTGACGTTATTTTCATCCCTTTCAGAGAGTCATAAAAGTGAAAAGTCCTTCTAAAATACCAATACGGGTATCCCCACGTGGGCGCGTGTGTCACGCTATTGCAAACGATATATGATTAAATATATGATTAAATCGTTGATCCGTTCTTACCTCGTTATTTGGGCGCATGTCCTCCAAACTCAGGAGCATAGAATCAAAGTATCTTCCACTTTTCGGTCCCCCAATGTCGCTTGAGTGCATGTCAAAGTTTCTCAATCTGACTTCTGCGTGCCCGGATCAGCAGGTCTGCTGAATGAACTCCCCGTGAATATTTGCATCACGGTATTTATGAGCAGCCAAAATACATCGGGATGGCACGAGGACGGGGGTGGTCCCATTCAAATCGAGTGCATGGAAAACCTTCGTTTCGTCGAGTGCGAGAAATGTATTCATGGTGCATCATAGGCTGTAGTATTTTTGTCTTTTTGCTTTTAAGAATGAGAGATCAAACAGCCACACTCACGTCTTTATATAGGGCATGACGGCACTGAGGATAGCAAGGAACATGTTTGAACGCTGGAATTTTGCAGTTTGTTTCTTAAAATTATTTTCACGTTGGCCCACATATTTATTAATGTGACGCGGTTTAACAACATGCTATCATAAACACCTACAGACGCTCTATATAAGAGCCACATCAGTCAAAATGATTGGGCTGTCTTAAATAATGTCGTATGACTTTGTTTAGATCAAGTACCTTAGAGGGTACGGCCGTTATCTCATGACACAATTCACACATGGTGAAATCAGGTAATTTGGGACATTTTTTTTGGAAAATTTCCGAGTAAAACCACCTAGAATTCTATATTCATGTTCAATATTTCTTAGTCTGTAATATGACTGGGTGGCAGACAATAGAATATGTAATACCTTGTGCTTTCATGGCATCTCATTGCCTAGAAACAGGCAGATTTCACCTCAGAAAAATGCCCAAATTTGGCTTCATTTTTTTGTCCCACTTTACCTAATGTATTCAGAGTACATGGGACAATCACTTAAAACCATATCCCATAAAAAGTAAAGGGTATTGTGAAATTATTTTGATTATAAGTCAAACAGTTAATAAAATACAACATCCTAAAACCATTTTTTAAATGTATTCTTTTATTAATTCATTCATTTTATTGGGACAGTGCACATTGATGAACATGAGAATAAAACACAACATGTAAACATTCCATGCAAAAAATGGTAATTTATATCCGTATTACCCAGGCAGCTTACAACAACACAAACATTACAATTAACAATAGGTGGACATAAATATGCGGGGAAAAAAAAAAAAAAAAATATATATATATATATATATATATATATATATGTGTGTATGTGTGTGTGTGTGTGTGTGTATATATAAATAAGATATATATATATCCAATGGCAAGACATGAGATTTAAAGAATCAATAGGGTGGCATCCCTGTGACAAGGATTGTTCTTTTTCCCGCTCTTTTTCAGAGACCTACATTTGTTTTTTCCTGAGACAGTCAGTTCTATGCTTGCATGTCCACATAAGGCGCGTTTCCACTATGTGGTAGAAAAGGTGTCGACTAAAAATCATATTACACTTTGGAATGGCAAAATTTTCCCACAGCATCATACTTTGTGAGCTCAACTGAATAAATTAAATTATGGGCAGTTACAAGGGCATTGTGAAAAAAACAGATGTTTTTCTTTATATGTGCTTTTTTTCATATCCTCACTTCTTTGCCAGTCACCCATTTATTCACATTATGATGACCAAGCATGGTGAGTTGACGAGTCCTTGGTGTTCTACTTTAGCTGTTGCATTTTATATTTGTATGCTGCTTGTCAGGTGTCTGATATCTAAGAATGGGTTATATTCATGAACATCTGATATTTTTGTGTACCTTCACACTATGCACCATATTTCTTCCCTATGCCCCTGTAGAACTGCAATATTAAACATATTGTAACTGCATTAGCAAATATACACAACATTACAAGTATTTGCTAGCTTTTGTCCTCTGGCTTCTGAATGCATTTTAGCACCATGCAGTTTCGAATACGAACTAGCTGACTTAGATTCTTGTGGCACAATGCAAAAAATTGATCGCACAATATGCAACAGATGTAGTTCTTTCATGGGGCTAGCTCATAATCACTAGCTTTCTTGCTTTATCTCTCTCTGGAGCCAGGTTTGCGACTCCTGGTGGAAAAAGGCAGGCTATGCTCTTCCTGACAGGTTATAGATAGACATTCTTATCACAAACCATCTGTGTAGCAAGCTAATGTTTAGTGCTGAAATGCAACATGATATAGCCTACGTCTGCTACCAAAGAGGCGGAGTATGATGGACAAGGAGGAATCATAAGAATGTCATTAGGTGATTTGAAATGTTTATTTATAATAATAGTAGAATTCATACTTGAACTGAATGGGACGTGGCTCTAAAAATTGATGCCTAATGTCCCAAATAATATTTTAAGTTAATTATAACTCAATAATTATCCGGATGTTTAAGCTTGTTTACTGTGGCCTGTTGCAAGTGTGAAAAGGAAAAAAATAATTATCTTGCCATTGACAAAATGTTTTGAACACATAATAGTGCATCTCCTCTTCAGAGACAACATGTCTCCAATTATAGCAAGTTTACGCAACCACCATTTTTCTTTGCTGAGCTCATAAGTTTCGTCACCCTGGTTAGAAATAATCCTTCGGGTTTTAAAATAACCATGGCCTTTGGCGATCCCAGGTACTGCAAAAACAATATATTTTCACTATGAAAGAAACACGAGCTATGGAAGAAAAAATGGCTAAATATTTTCTGTGGTTTGGCCAAAGGCGTCACAACCCATTGCTCACTTCTTTTTGTCTCCACTGTCTGTTGCCATTGTTTGCCCTTATTTTAGCTCTTTGCATTTTGCCTCTTTCTTGTTTCAACCACAAGCCCATCCTAATGCGTTCTCAAGAGCTCTTTTGATTTTTGCCTGGCCTGTAAATAAGATCTTAATTAACCCAAGCCCTGTATTACAAAGCAGGATGCCTACGTGTGAAACTGAATGCATGTGTGGGTGTAGAGCAAGTGTTTTGTCTCTGTTTTTATGCATTTTCTTTTTTGTGAGCATTGGAGAGAGCATGTGAGCGTGTGCGAGTGAGTGAGTCAGAGTGTGCGTGCATCTGCTCCAGCGCGGGCCTATGCAAGCTTCCCTGCTGTGACTGAGCACATGTTCAGCTAAACATCCCCCCCCAACCTTCTATCTCTCTCTCCTTTCCTCTCATTCTCACACGCACACACTCAGCTGTCCAATCCAGAGACTGCCTTTCAGGACCCCATCAAGCACATCACCTACGACTGAAAGAAAGCCAGTTTCATCTGCTCACTGCTGTGAGGTGAACTTCCTCTACCACACACTCACTCACACACACACCTACTGTTTAATCAGAGGAAATATTATATTGCATAACATACTGCGTAATAAAACAAAATCTTCAGTTGAAACAGCCTAAGTAACTGTGCAATTCTTAACGACTAAGCTGCACTATTTGAAATCTAATGTCTACAGTGGAGAACAGAGAATAAATAAATAAATAAAATTGTGATATTGCATAGTGAGAAATATAAAACTAAATGGCTTCTGAGCTCCTTATACAGCTCTGGAGGGCTAAATTTTAGAATCTCTGCTTATTAATCCATCATTTATTTTGTTCTTCATTTTCCGGCGCATCAACATCAAATAACCCAGGTTACATCACACTTCTTTACTTCGAGTACCAAGCCCAATTCCTTTTCCACTATACTACAATAGTGAAGAGCAATGAAGCACAGCAAGCTCTGTAGGTTACTGCATACTCATTTAGTATGTTTACATGCACGCAGTAACTTGATTACCATTGACTGTAAATGACCTAATTACGGTAAAAGTCTGATTAAAATGTACACATGAACTCTGTGTTCTTGCTTGTCTTTTTAAATTATTGCCATTGCTCTGAATTCCATTCCTTGTTAAAGCCAGTGAGCGAGAGCGCAGCCAAAGTAAGTAAAAGTAAAGTCAGTTGATAAAAGTAGAAATGAGGTTAAATAAATAAATAAATAGAACCACATCAGCATTGAACAGTTTAAATAAATTTTAAAAAAGAAAGTGACATCGTTGGTCAGAAAAAAATGTTAATTTAATGTAACAGACTTGTTTGCTCTTGATAATATTAAAGTGCATTTCAAAATAAATCAATTTTAAAACTAAGGTCATTTTAAAGACAAATGGCATTATAAGAAATTCAACATACTACATGAAACCGGGCTCCCACTTCATTTCTATTTGCTTTTCTTGAAAAACATTAAGACTTCTGTACCATTTTGAAAAAAAAAAACATGGTTAAATTACTTCTAACTTTCCAAATGTGGTGCAATTCAATCCATTACATGCATTAGGTACAATTGTTTATTTGTACATTACATAAACTGATTTTTTTTTACCTCTAATTATAACAAAGCAAATCATGTTCTCCTTCTCTGATCCTATGGCTACATTCTGAAAGACCAAAGTCAATATTGTATTTGACCTCATTAATCCACCGCTGCACATTTTGATCATCAATTTATATCATGTTTTGTTTGCATATATTCACATACATGATATTTCCAGCCTGGTTTACAACCTTATCCACATTTAAAATAACCCTTCAACCATTTTAGAACTACAAAACAGACACACAGGATGATAATTGTGAAATGCATTTTTTTCAGCAAATCAAACGGTCGCGAAAAGACCACAATTGACATATTTATAACTTATTTATAAGTATCAAATATACTCGGATCAGTATATTGGCTGACCAATATGACATCATAGAGAGAGGCTCAAGTGGCTCAATCAAACTGGTGCTTCACTCCAGTATCCATGGCATGACGTGACTGGGAGTATTACCCCCCTGGATGGGATGCCTATCCATTGCAGGATGCTGGTACCCATTTGCTGGTACCCATTTATACACCTGGGTGAAGAGAGATGTGGAATATGGGAGTGAAGTGCTTTGCTCAAGAACACACCACAAAGGTCATAGCCGGGGCTTGAACTCAGGACCTTATGATCACAAATCAAGCCTACTTGCCTCTCTTCACGTGACTTTGTGGTGGAATGTGAATGCATGATATCCAAGTAACTTCCAGGCAAATCTTCACAGTGCTATTTGCTCCGTTTCTTCTTTGGATACATGTCTGTTGAGATGGGAAAAAAAGACATGTAAAGATTATAACACTATGACTGCTGCTTCAAGATTGGATTCACAATCCTATCCACAAATTCTGGCATAACTGTTTATAGAATTGCAAAAAAAAAAAAAAAATGCACGGAATGATGATAATGAAATGTTCTTTTTTCAGCAATCAAAATTATTCCAGGGGGTTCATCAGGTAATGTTAAAAAATGGCAGATTGGTCAATAGTTGTGAAATTATATGGAAGAAAAAAAAAAAATATATATATTTTTTTCTTTTTATTTCGGCATGATTGTAAATCATTTCATGACAATTTCAACACGACACAACATGTATCATGACTGAAAGGGTCGCGGGGGAAGCGAAATCGCTTATCAGAGTCCCGCCCCCAGCTTCTAGAAAAAACAGTTTGATTATGGTTAAAATATCATAAGATAAGAAATGACAAAATTAGAAATTTAAGCCACATCAAGCAGACGTGCAGAGCCAGCATATTTATTGTCCGATGTGAATGGTGAAATGTAAATATAGGACAGCTGCATTTTCCTTGTTCTTGTTCTCCTGCCTTATTCTAAGTTTTGGAATCACTTTTTGGAAGATGGGGCCTAACTGGTAGAGGCTGAGTAATATAGCCGGTGTCCGGTTCAATTGACTGAAATGTCCAGTTATTGAGCCGGACGAAGTGGGGGCGCTCGTCGTAAATTAGAAGTTACGTCAATAACAGGAAAAGCTCGAATAGTAGAGCCGGCGCCCGGGGCAATAGCCACTACATTTTTGGTGACGACACTGAAAATGCGATTTTCAGATGGATGTGTTCTGCCACATGGAACGTCCGTTTTACCCACAGGGCAGATCCACAATGCAATACGGTTTCACACGTGAGATGTAATGCCTTACTGAAATTTACTGCTAAAATTCTCTGTCTGAGCTCAACGCAAACTTATTGATCTGCCTTTACGGAATGCTGCACAAGATGACATCAAACTGAAGGTTTTGCGTAAACTTGCGGATGAAGCTGGGTGCGCTAAAAGTTCTCCATTAAGTCGGAAAAAGGTCAACGACGGAACATGTCTATTTACATTGGAACATCCAGCATGCAGTAGGCTAATCTGCCGCCAATATGTAAGAGTATCTGACACATATCAATTTAAAAAATATATATATTTTTTTCTCTTCAACCTATATGATTCAATGTTATTGAGGACTTACGAAGTCCTACGTACTGGAATATGTAGGTCTCTCTATTTTCATGTGACCACAGATCCACTGCCATGTAAATTTGCGGATCTTTACCTTAGAGAGGCTGTCTCTCTCAGAAGTAAAGATGGCCATGGGCTCTCCAACTTGTGATGGCTTGCTAAAAAAAAATTGTGGAATACTTTAAAAACAATGTTTGTCAATGCCAAATTGCAAAGACTTTGAAGGTCTAAACATCGACAGTGCATAACATCATCAAAAGATTCAGAGAAACTGGAAAAATCTCTGTGCTTAAGGGACAAGGCCAAAGACCTTTATTGGATGCCCGTGATCTTCGGGCCCTCAGGTGCCACTGCATCACTCACCTCCACGATTCTGTCATTGACATTACTAAATGGGCTGAGGAATACTTCAAGAAACCACTGTCTATAAACACAGTCCGCCATGCCATCCACAGATGCCACCTAAAACTCTATCATACAAAAAGGAGGCGCTGCCGTGCTCCCAGGGGCTCATTTAAAATGGACAGTAGCAAAGTGGCAAAGTGTCCTGTGGTCAGACAAGTCCAAATTTAACATTCTTGTTGGAAATCATGGGCGTCGTGTCCTCCGGCTAGAGAGGAGAAAGACCACCCCTCCTGTTATCAGTGTTCAGTTCAAAATCCAGCATCTCTGATGGTATGGGGATGCATTAGTGCATATAGTGTGGGACACTTGCACGGTTTAAAAAGCACCATGAATGCTGAAAGGTATTTTAAGGTTTTAGAGCAACATATGCTCCCCTCTAGACAACATCTATTCCAGGGAAGGCCTTGTGTATTTCAGCAGGACAATGCAAAACTACATACTGCTGCTATTACAACAGCATGGCTTCGTAGTAGAAGAGTCCTTGTGCTGAACTGGCCTGCCTGCAGTCCTAATCTTTCACCCTTTGAGAACATTTGGTGCATAACTAAATGAAAAGTCTGTCAAAGGAGAGCCAAAACTCTCCAGCAGCTGGAAGCCTGTATTAAACAAGAGTGGGATCAAATTCCAATGGCGAAAATTCCAAGGAATATTTTACCCTCTAAAGTGCACATCATAATTATAGTTCTTGGAAATCTGGAGAAATTGCTGCATTTCAAGGGCAAGGGTGCAAACCTAGGCAAAAACCCATGATTTTTGATCACTCGGAGGGCACTGCATTATGAACCATTAATTATATTTAAGTGATATATCCCTATGGGTTCAGAGTTACTCTTTGGCAAACCTCTGCCAAATATCTCAATGGGCAGTTATATCCAGAAATGCCACTCCAAATTTTACTATGCAAAAAGAAAGCCTTATGTTAACAGTGTCCAGAAGTGCCGTCAACTTCTCTGGGCTCAGGCATCTGCTATGGACCACTGCTACATTGAATCGTTAATTGAAGTCAGACAAACCAGTACTTCAGATCTTTTTTGGAAGCATTGAAAGCAATTTGTTCCAGACTAAAGAGGAAAAGGACAATGTAGACCGATACCCGCAACAAGGTCATAAGTCACACTCTGTCATGGTATATGGTTGCGTCAGTGCCTTTGGCAAAGGTAACTTGCACTTCTGCCAAGGCAATGCAGACAAGTACTCTGAGATTTTTAAACAGCACATGCTGCCTTCAAAATAACATACTTTCCTAAGATGCCCATGCATATTTCAACATAACATTGCAAAAAAATGCAATCTGCAAGCATTAGTCTCTCAGTTGCTTTGCCCCATTTCTTGAATCATCTGTATCACCTCCAAAACAGTGCATCTCCTGAAGCAATTCGTACAAACTACAGCACATAGTGGATTACCTGCAAAAGCTTCTAACTCTCAAAATCCTGTTTACCTCTCAAAAGTATTTGTGTCAATGAACATTTCAATGCCATCAGATTGAAAAGCCCTTGTTTCATAGTGAACAAGACTGTCGAATGACTTAGTCATATTGTCAATTGAACAGTGGAGTTTGCGATATAAACTTGCTAATTTTCTGATGGTAATAATTGTAAATGCACAAATTAAATGGAATATACAGTACTGTGAATAAGTCTTAGGCACATTTGAAGCAACTTCATTGGGCGAACATGCTCGCAAAAATTATGAAATTAAAACTTTCCAATAACTGAGAGATGTACTATACATAGTTGTAAACTGTTAGAAACTAACTAGTATAGTACTAGTAGAAACTAGTATAGGGTGCCTAAAACTTTTGCACAGTACTGTATCTAATTTCAGCTTTGCAGAGTTATAGGGAAGATTGCAATAAAATTTTCACTGTATTGACAGGAAATGAAATGAGCTGAAGAATCTTATGAAGACATATTGAGGTCATAAGTCATCATTAATGTGGAAAAGAAATGCCTCAGTGTCGTGATGCAATGAATAATAATAATGCTATCAAAAATGAATTGACCAATCAGTTAAACTATTGGTCCTAGCAACTACGCAAATCGGTTTGTTTGCAGACGCACCAAGTACACCATTACGAAATCGGATTACTTAAGCGTTAAAAGGTGAAGTTACTGAAGGCCTTTCATTCTCCTAATGGCACGCCACTGAATGTTAACATCTTTGTGTGGAAAAAAAGAAAAAAAAAGCAATAAAAATAACATCACAATGTTATTCTCAAAAACTATGAGAGATCACCAAGATCTGCATGTGATTACTGCCCCATTTCAGTTCTGATATTTGTGTACAACTGCAGCTCTGCTGCCTAAATTCAGCCAAGCTCTCTTTGATGATCTCGCTTTGATCTCCTCGGATGTTCAGCTCGTGCTTGATGGATAGTGCCCTTTCTATAACAAAAGCAGAGACAGGTCCAAGTCCTGGCATTGATATAATTTAATCCAGTACATGCTGCCCCCTCTTTCTGGGCCTCATATTATGGCTTTGATTGTCGATCTGTCTTCTGTCCGTCTGTCCAGACCTCCCTCCCAGCTCACCATATAAGGCCTTAAAACTGGCCAGGAGATAAATGTTAATAGCTCTCTCTTATTCAACATTACCTAGTTGTATCAGAAATCAGTTTGTAAAATTTATAATTGCTTTGCGCCATTTTGTAATTCCTTTAGAATTGAGTTCAATGACCAGCAGGTTTAACAGGTTTGATTTCAAAACATCTGCTCTCTGACATGCATGATAAAACAAAGCCCATAGAATACTCCAAGCACAAATAGTTTTTCCATGGACAAAGCCAAGTAACTACACAAAATATTAAAGGTATGCCAATAATTGTGATGTACATATTATTGAGAAAATATTTGTTTCATGGGAATTTAATGACTCAACAATTATGTTACTTCAATTAATTTTTTGGAAATGTTTTGAATCATGAGGATAAACAATAAAGACATTTTTTACATCTCGTTTTGCTCATTTTTACTAAAGGGTGTAAAGAAAAAAGGGTTTTGGAGGGCACCAATTCAACTTTAAGTTTCTCAGTGCGAATCAAAGTTGAACCTTACATGCCAAATAAGGACTGAAATGACAACTGAGTGGACAGAAGATCCCCCAAGAACTGGGTTGGGCAGCCACACCCAGCAGTAGTGTGTTCTCTGTTGCACTCAAACCAATTAAAAAATGTCAAGATAAATAAATATAAGGCAGTTGCTATGGGTACGGCAGTTTTCCAATGCATTTCAATGTGGAGAGGTACGGCAGTCCCCATTTCAAGCCCTGCCCCAACCTAACCCTAACCCTTAACCCTTCCCCGAACCATAATCCCGAATCCTTATCCTAATCCCTTAAAATCGACTGGCGTACCAATAAAAACTGCCGTGTCTCTAGATAATGCGTAAATATAATGGGACATTTTACCTCCAGCTCAGAAAGGAAATCAGGAAACGTTACTGTTGTACGAATCAACTTTTAATTACAAACTCAAAGTGGAAAATGCCTAAGAATAAATGATGCAATGAAGAATTACAAGTTCTAACAAAAGAGCTTTGCTGGGCAGGCCAACAAATTTCATCTGCACACAGTACTGATAAAAATAGGTTTTTTTTGCAATCCTACAAGGACCAACTTAAGCAAGTTTTCAAAGTGGAGAGGATCCAGCCAGGGGACTAGTGACGTTTTAACATGGGAAGAGGAACTCAATGTTTAAAGAGCATCGATCCATTTTGGGGGTTCATTCCAGCCACTTAATTTAAACTAATGTTTAAGATAATTTCAGTTTAACACCAGGGGACTGTCCATGTCCTGAATTAACATGTTATTCCATGACCTAAACAGAGGAAAGAACACTGGTTTACGGCATTGATAAAAATAACAAATGCAATGGGACTCCAGGACTGGAAACAGGAAATTGGTGGTTAACCCTCTCCAGGCTCATGTTGCAAATTTGCAACAATAAATCAGTTGATGACTGATTATAAAATATGAAGACCACATGGGAAATGGTTTGAAAAAATTAGCCTTCCAGCTCAGTATTGCAAAAATACAATGTTAGTTCTACCAGCAGCCACTAGCGTATGAGAACTATTCTCCATGAATGAAAGATTTTTCAAATCTCAAAATAATAAATTGGGCTGGAGAGGGTTAATGACTGAAGAGGTGATGGCCTGATCATTTTCCTAATGGTGAAAACATGGACAAGCCAGTTTATGGACAAAAATCTCACAAGAGAAAAGCTTCCAAGTTGACATTCCCCTGACATTAAAATGTAAACTGTGGTAAATATAAAACTAGATCTATGACCTCAAGGCCAGAGACCCATTAATGATCTGTTTGACCAATCAAAAAAAAAATTATGATCTTGTGGTAGGGGTATCTCCACTAAACTATGCAAGAACAGCCATTGTTATGCCCACAGAGATACTAGGTGGCCGAGGATTTCGTAGACAACATTGGCCCATTAGTCCTCTGTCCTGCTCGGACCAAGTGAGTCAGGTGGCTGGGGGCCTTCAGGAGCTCAGGTCTGGAAACTTTTGTATCACAACATCTGCCAAGCTGGACTCCGCTTCGGTCAGCAAGGCCACCATGTGCTGCACCTGTGAGGCATAAACACAAGCCTTAGTCCATAGGTCATCTGCGGCATACCCAAATTCTCACTGAAACACACACTCAAATACACTTCACCAAGCCGTAAACAATAACCAACAACAATGGCTGAGCTGGACCAGTGATGTCGCAAAACTGTGACGTGAAGTCCTTCAAAATGGAATTGAAACTTTCACTAGAAATAGTTTTTACACGTAAAAACAGATGTCTCCCCCTTCCCCCATTTCACATTTTAGAGTTATGGTCCGGAAACAAGTCCCACCTTTTAATATGCCTAAGTCCAAATTGTTGCCATGGAAACAGAAAAAATAAAATTCACAAGCAGTTCAAACCCTCAAAAGCCACATCTACATGTTATGGAGAGACACTATATCAAATTTGGTGAGAATCGGTCAAACCCTTTCAGAGTTATGCTCCGGAAACAAATGGGAACGCCGACGCCAGCGGGAATTCAGGCAAAAACAATATATCCCCCCCACCTCCCCCACATAAAATGCCAATGCACCGACTTCAAGCCCTTTCACTACAAAGTGTTGCCTTTGCCTAATCTCATCATAGCTAGGAGGGACTGAAGGCTGTACAAGTGTGACCAGGGATGGAAAATGGCTCATCCTGGTCCAGTACATTTTTACGAAGCCACTCACACGGTCTTGCGCGCCAGCAAGGTGTGTACAATGAAAATACCTGACAGGTAAGTTTGAAAAGTGCATTTTTGTTTGTGCTGTTAGTAAGAGAACAGCTCGTGGCAGGCAGCGTGTGTATATTTGTACAAGTGCACGTGCAAACAATTGTAGATTTGTATGCGTGTCATCTGTTGCAGAACACAGACCTCAGATCTGTGGTCAGGCAGTAAACTCTCTGCGGCAGTGAGGCAGGTTTGTTCACAAAGGAACCCCTTCTTCTGCAACTCTGCAACTGAATCCTAAAAGAAAAAAAAAATGCACAAAAATTTTACCCCAGCACAGAACACCCACACACACAGACACAAATACACTTTACCATTATGCAAAGACAGAAGACACAGTAAATAAACAATATATAAACTTCAAATATGAGAGAAATATTACAGGTAAGAATAACTGGCACCCCAGGTTATGTTATACAAACAACCCTTGTAGCACGCCCTCCCAAGTTCACACTACAGGATCGAATGGGATTTAAGGCCAGGGACTGTGATGGCCATAGCAGAACATGGATATTGCTTTTTATTATCCATTCTTGTTTATCTAAGTGGTAACTGTCTTTCGGGAAAAACCAACAACAGCCAATTCTCAGCCAATTTGCAACGGCAACCAGCTTTTCCAACTGACTTTTGCACTGCACAGTACAATGCATTGTCTTTGACACCAGTACTATTACACCACAGGCAGCAAAATGTGGCCAAACCATCAATGACTCAACTTCATACTTGGCCACAGGCATGAAGACCTCCTCTGCATTTCGCTTTTACCATTAAACATGCTGACAACAGAACTCTCCACCACTTAAAGCATCAAAGATGCTCAGCTAATTTTGAATGCTTGGTTTTGTTCCTTGCTTTCAATAACGGCCGTCTTTGTGCAACCCTTTCATAGGTTTTTGAAGGTTTAAAAAATGGTAACATTTAGAATTCTTATACATTTAAACATAAGATTGATATTATCAACCGTGTTGTTTTTTTATACGTGGCTTTTATTGGTATTTTTATCATGCATGCCAATAATTCTGTACCAGACTTTCCAAAATACTACTATTTCTATTCTATTGTAGTGTAAAAACATCAAAGGTGTACCAAGAGAAATACTATTCTGAGGTACAACTCAGACTCATAGCAGAGCACCGTGCTAAAACTCAAAAATGCAAACAAACGCACATCACAGCAAAGAATTGCACCCTGAAGTACACACATAAACTTCTATGCAGGCAGATAAACTGCACAGATTGAGCTCTCCAGCTCTACCTTGGTCATGTTTAAAAGCATACTGGCCAGAAACTCCACAGTAGTCTCCCTCAAGGCCAACATTTGCTCATCGTCTTCGTCCTGTGGTCCGTTTTCCCCATTTTCCTCCTCTTGGCTCTCTCTCGCCCTCTGCTGGCAAACGCTGAGGAAGTGCAGCACTCGCAGAAGGGTCCCAAGTAGAGGCAGATCTGCACAACAGCCCCCAAACCCCACAATAGACATTCACATCTAAATCTACTTAACGGACCAAAATATTAATATCCAACCTAAAACAGATCAGACCAGGTACAACACAAACAAATTAATATGCATGTCACAACACATAACCAGACCTGAATTAACAACACAAATGATAGATGTCCGTCATTGGAGATGAACACCCGGCTTGTTCTGATCCATTAACTTACAACACTCACTCACACCAACACGATAATGGACACAAACCAAGGCACATTACACAAACTGATGTTGCCAAAAGTAAACTGGAGTTTTTGCTCGTATGTGAAATACTGCAAGCACGAAGCAAGTGTACAAGACTGTGCTGTGCTGAAGAGTGGGGCTTATTTTGGGAATTTTTCTTTATTTTTCAAAGATTTAAGCCATTTGTCCAGGACAAAGCTGCATTTAATTAGCAACAGGGACAGTATCATCAGCCATAAAATGTTTGGTTAAGTACATTCTATTCACAAATTTGATTTCACATCCAAAAGGGTTATTATCACATCTAATTCTATACACAGACCAGTCAGCAGGAAAATGGGCTAAATACAAAGACTACAGACCTTTAATTGGCATCAAAAGGTTTTTTGACCACAAATAATTGGAACCATCTAAAAATTTTGCATTACGGCAAACTGGATACGTTGACCAAGCACTTAAGCATATTTTATCCACCAGATTGTTTCTCAACATGCGCATTCTCACTCTAGAGAAATAACTAAGTATATCCTGTGAGCATAAAAGCAAAAAAGTAGATTGGAGTGCTTTCCCTGAAAGCTTACTGAGGGACGTGACATAACCGGAGACCAATTTGCATGCTTGGTCTGCGCGTGTGTTACAGCCATGTCTCTGAATAAGGCTTTGTTTAAAATGAGCACTGTGCGCTCGGACAGCTCAGATTAAGGTGATGAGATGGACCAGTGAAAGCACGATAAGACCATAAAGATGCTACTTTTAGTTCAAAACTGCAAGCTCTAAAGTGGGCAGGACAGTAAAATACCCTCCTATATATGTGGGGATCCTACTGACCTGCTGAGATAGTATTATAATACACTGTTAATGTTATACGTTGTAGATTAATTAATAGTTATATAGATTTACCGCCCTAGATTATTGCCACATTTCATATGCTATCAGCTTACAAAAAAGAAACAAGAACACCAACAGGGTTGAAAAAAATTACACGAAATAAAACTAAAAACTTGGGTGTCTTGAGTTCTTTTAAAAGAAGTTGCCTGAACTCGATAAGACAAACATGAATCAAAACAGGTGTAACTATATTGTTACCCAAATAAATCATTAGTTTTTTGCGACCATGTTTCATCACTTTCACCCATCCGGTTTGTTTACGTTGATTAAATGTTTGGTTAAATAGTTTCCCCCTGCAGTTGTTTATACTAGTTTCTATCTCAATGAGGAAATGAAATTGTTATTCTTCATGGCATGTATAGACTTTTCAAATGTGGCTTAAGAGGACAAATAACTGCTCTAAACATAAATGCATCTGATTGAAGACAAAATCAACAACTTGTTAAAATCCTGAGATTGTAATTGAGGTTGCAACAAAAACCAGCAGACACATATGGGCGCCGGACCGAGTCTGAGAACCACTGAATTATAGGAAAACATGAATAGCAGCAACATGCCTTCATACCTGACATGTATCAAATAAACTTTTATTTCATGCATTCATTATTCATTCATTCATTCATCTTCTATACCCGCTAATTCCTCACTAGGGTCACGGGGCGAGCTGGAGTCTATCCCAGCTGACTACGGGCAAAGGCAGGGACCCACCCTGAACAGGTTGCATTCATTATCATTTACCTAATTTTCGAAGCTTAAGAAATAAAACTAGCCCATGCTTTGCCACTCAGCCCAACTTCTCATTTTGAGATATTCCTAACAGCACCTTTGTTTAAGCTATACAGCGGGCTGGTCAGAAAGCTATAGTTATCAATAACACTCATTTAGCGACATCTGATTGATGCTGCTTGGGAACGTTTGCTAGCTGGCAGCAGAATGTTAGCATTCGCATCCAGTCATACCGATAAACAAATGAACAAGATGTGAATACGGATGCTGGACTCCACGTCTCAGAGCTTCATGCAAAGCTCAAGTTCTATGCCATTAACCATGAAAAAATAAAAAGCCTAACTAGAGCACTGCTGTCAGTTTTACTTGCATATCAATCGCTAACTCTGTCCAATTATGGATACTTTCACTTATTTATTTGCTTCCCAGAAAACGCTTCCAAACATAGGGTAAACCATTCATGTCACTAATGTAGGTACACTCAGAGCACAGACAGCCACAGAGCTCACCTAGGTGTGCACGGCTACGTCCTGTAAAATCATGTCAATATGGGAATAATGTGTTTTTAGGAATCTTGTGCCCCTGAAGGGAGAGGGGTGATGTGAGGGGCAGGAAAAGAGCTTAATTTCTAGCCAACATATAAACGTAGAAAACAACAAGATGTGTTTGTGAAACACTGATGCCCCCGTACATAACATGAACATGCAAAGCATTAAAGGCCTATCATGAGTCAAAGGTTAAAAGGTCAAGGTCACAAGATCAACATTAATTACCTCATCAGAAAGGCCTTATCCTAAGGAATACATATGCCATGTATCAAATGCCTATTACTAGCTAATGAAAAGTTATGGCCCATGTTAAGGAGTTTTTGTCACCAAACGTCATGCTCCAAGGTCAAGGTCACAGGGTGAAAAGTCATGACTCCATCTGAAATGCCTTCTCACAAGCAATGCATATGCCAAGTATCAAAGTCCTATCACAAGCCGATCAGAAGTTATAGCCATGTTAAAGTGCGGACAGACAGACGGACGGACAGACGGACAGGTGAAAAACTATATGCCACCGCATAAAAACCACATCAACATACGGCTATAGGTAGGAGGCATCCACAGAAAACTGGCTAAAGACTGTACGTTGAAGAGAGACTTACAAATTATGACTCCCACAAGGTAAGGAGTCATTTTACATGCAAATCATGTTAAATTGCACAGAGGGGCTTTAAAGAATCCCCAGTAAAACTAAAGGCAGTTTCATAGCACGGCAAGAGTAAAAGGACTTGCGTACTGCGGTGGATTTGACTGTACTCCTGATCTGAGCATGCCCACAGGGAGGACAGGACAGCCAAGGCTGGGCTGAGCTGCCCCTTCTGCTCCAACAGGATGAGGGCGGGGTCGTCCGGCTGGCAGAGATCATCACATACCACATCGCAGAGCTCGGCCCAGATATTCTCACCTGCACCAGCCAGCTCAACTAGGGGGCACAAGGGCACAGATTTCAACGCTCATCCCAGAGAGTTCTGTACGTGCAGCTACATACATACGACTGACGGCAAAGGACTGATTTACCCCCCATTTACCACATAACTGCGGTGCTTTTCCCACAGTCCAGCTCATGACATAGTTTTGAAATTGCCCCTTGAGCTAAAATTTCAATGCCTGAGAGCAAGGGGGGGAATTTCTCCATGTTACGTCACGCTCTTAATATTTAGCCAACCTGAACGAAACACCAATTGTACTGTTGGTTAAATTGGTATGGCTTAGCGCTGTATTGGGCCAGCTAAGGACCACTCTCATAACCAAGTCATCGTTACTGAGCTATCTAGCCAGCATGCAAGGAGAACCTTTCCATACCCATTAAGCAACATTAGTTTGTTTGCAAGCTAGCTTCTCAGTTGACATCGAATTTATAAACATGGCTTATTCAACCTCGAATGTCGGAGGCTCAGTGACTTACGGAGTTTCAGAGCGATGGTGTTAGCTCAGTGCTAACATAATGGGAATTAGCTACTATTATGGCGCCAACGGAAATTAAGTTTGTTTTCCATTTAACTACGCAATTCAATTACGTGATAAATAGAAGCTCCCCAAAGCTTGCAAACAAACACAAAATTTACTCGACTCGTTTCATAACTGTCATATGACAAGCCCACTCGTGCAAGATCTTCCATTTCTTTAACGGAAAATTAGACAGGTATTTCTGATCATTTTTACTCTGCCTATACTACTCTTCCTCTGCTTAGTGAAACAGAAAACAGATGAGCAGTATAGCCCAGAGCGCTGACACTGTGAGCAGCCCTCTCACCTAAAGCCTGCACTCCCTCCTCCACGGTCGTGAGCAGCTGCAGAAGATGCAGGTAAACCTCCAGACCTTCAGAACTTTCCTTCCTGTTGGAGAGGCAAATAATCCATCAAAACGCATACACACACAATGACATGCACACAGACACACAGCTGTACATAATGCACCATACATTGCTAACGATCTAGCGGATCAGAGCCAATTGCTCACCTGACTTGTTTGACAGCCTCTAACAGAGAGGAGACGATGTGGACCTGGCTGCCAGGTTTAGCCGTTTGAGGTGGCATAGAGACCCAGCTCTTCAGAAGCCCCTCGTCCAGGTCAAACAGCTTGTGCACCAGCTCTCCTACTTTCACCAGCAGATCCACTGCACAGACAGATGGGGCAGTTTTAAGACAGCGTAGAGCTTAAGAATAGACACAGTTCAGGTTATAAACAAGATGTGTTTGTGAAACACTGATGCCCCTGTGCATAACATGCACATGCTCACCATTAAAGGCCTATCATGAGTCAATCCAAGGTTAAAGGTCAAGGTCTCAAGGTCAACATTCATTACCTCATCAGAAAGGCCTTGTCCTAAGGAATACATATGCCATGTATCAAATGCCTATTACTAGCTAATGAAAAGTGATGGCCCATGTTAAAGTTTTTGTCACCAAACGTCATGCTCCAAGGTCAAGGTCAGAAGGTCAAAAGTCATGACCCCATCTGAAATGCCTTCTCACAAGCAATGCATATGCCAAGAATCAAAGTCCTATCATGAGCCGATCAAAAGTTATTGCAAAGTGCGGACAGACAGACAGACGGACGGACAGGTGAAAAAACTATAGGCATAAAAATTATAATTATTAATAATAATAATAATCTGGACAGTACCATTGGTAGAGCTACACATGATGAAGCACAGGCTGGGACACACTGATGGTTGCTGCTGTATCCGTTCCAACCACATGGAGGCGACACTGGGGTGGGCCAGGCACGTCAGCAGTAGTCTAAACACACAAACAGACTAAAAATTCAGTCTGCACTCCTGCCTTACTGCACATTGGAGCCCAAGAAAACTGTAGGAAAAATATAGATACATTGGTCTGCAAAGCTACTGTAATGTTCAATTTCTATGTTTTGGTTCCTGAAGGCGTTACGGCTTTAGCCAGTGTGCCCAAAGGACGAACCTGCTCGTCTCCAATACCGTCGGGGGGTCTGAATCTCCAAGAAGCAGCAGCAGTACTAAGCTGTGAGTAAAAAACAGAAACCGCATGACAGGACAAACATTTTCAGAGGGAGTTCTGTGTGAGCCGCATGGGAAGAACGGGAAAGTAACAATGAAGCGAACAGGCTGCTCAGTTCCACAGGTTACACGGAAATTGGAAGCAGTATGAGGAAACAGGCAGTGAAGCTTAACGTAACAAAAAAACCAAAAAAAAAAAAGCACATGTGATTAAATAACCAAAGATGCATCATGTCTTTTCATCATTTCCTGTAAGGGAAATAATTCTAACCATTCAAAAGTATAGAACAGATGAGAAGTTAAACGGTACAGGATACATGAGAAAGGATAACAAGGGGACTGCTTTTCCGGCTCCCAGACACAGAAGCAAGCATTTGCAATTTGCCAAAGATCTTATGAATTATGACTGGACAATAGCGCTGTCGTCAGAGAATATGAAATTGCATGTCCTGGCCAGATACATCATCAATATTTGGAGAAACTGGCTTTGCAAAGCGTAGCTTTGTCAGAATGGTGCGGATGGGGCTGTGTTACACATGGCTGGAGTTACCAGTTCAAGAGGCTGCAAATCAGAAACAGCTGACCAGTCATGAGAGCTAAATGTTCACTACATCAGACCTTATTCAGCAAACGTGTTTCCATCTCCCATTTAGCACATTAAACCTTTTTGAAAAATGGTAATGAACACCTCAAGTGAGCGCAGAAACTTGTTTAACAAAATTGAGGGTTTTCTCTCCCCCAAATTTTACTCTTTCCATTGGCCTTAACTTTTTTCCAAAGCGATACTTTAAAATGCAAAAAAAATGTAGATGGAAACATGGCTAGAGATGTCTGAGATATCGGAGATCACGCATTTAAATAGTGGTTTTAGGCCTCGCTCTTTACGAACCCTGATTCAGCTGGATACCTTCCGTATTTTAATCATATTATGCACTGCAGAGGGTGAAATTCCCAAAACTCTACCAAGGTGTCCTCGGGGAAAGTTATTTACAAAGAGACGGATCATAACTTTGTGCATGTGTTGGCACAGTGCCTAGACCGGTCTTTACTCTTAGGGGATCAGGCCTATTTGTAGGGTCCTTTTACACGAGAACAACATTAGCACACCCGTTAAGCATCACCCATTTCACATCACCTCATTATTGAACCTCGTTGATTTCATTCACATTTTCCAGGATACGTTTTTGGAACTTTTCTAGAGTTGGAGTAGCACAATACTTTTGACATTCCCCTTACATTAAAGCAGCAAGTCTACCCTTAAAGCGCATCATGACAGATGTAATTCCAATCCTCTGTGGTGGCCAATCAGTGGATACTGCGGAACAGTAACACAAGGAGTCTACAAAATAGACGGCAAACTCAACTTTGACTCACCCCAGATCCTCATTCTGGCTGATGGAGACGCATGTTTCAGGGAAGCAGGCCATGTTCCCCAGGATTCCTACACAAATCTCCTGAGAGTCAAAAATAGATGTCAACAAGCTTCACTCACACTTCAATGTCATCTCTGCAGGTCAAATAAGAACTTGTTTCTTTCTTTTTTTTTGAGAAAACCGAAAAATATAAGATTTAATAAGCAACGTTGCAAGTTCAAAGTCTTCCAAAGCCAATCCCTGCTGAAAATTCCAGCCTTGGCCAGCCTAGGATGGTCAGGCTGGTTTAAGCTGTGTTTTGGACAATTTTAGCTGGTCAACCAGCCTTTCACCAGCTGAAAATACCAGTTTAACCAGCTTTGACCACATTCATCAAGCTATAGAGACCAGCTACAAAAGCTATGACCAGCTAAGAACACAGCTCAGTCCATCTTAAACCAGCTTAGAATTTTAGCAGCTAGAATTCTAAGCTGGTTTAAGATGGTCGAAGTTGTGTTATTAGCTGGTCAAAGCTGGTGTAGCTGGTCTGTATAGCTTGATGAAGGTGGTCAAAGCTGGTTAAGCTGGTATTTTCAGCTGGAGTTAGCTGGTGAAGGGCTGGTTGACCAGCTAAAACTGTCCAAAACACAGCTTAAACCAGCCTGACCATCCTAGGCTGGTCAAAGCTGGAATTTTCAGCAGGGATATCAACAGTACATCTCAACACTGGCCAGTGTAGGCACACGGTTTTGTTGGAGCTATGCAGTTACACACCGGATTCTGTCAAACAGCCCCTATAGTGAACAATATAGCGGTCTCAGTTATTTAACTGATTAGTTGGAATGAAACTGCAGCCTCACCGGCCCTTTCCAGAATAGGATGAACGCTCCTGTCATATCCTCTAACCAGCAGCTACAACACTGCATACAACATGAAGCAGGAGACTATTCAAGCAATGCAAGTTTGTCCATTTTCCCCAGAGTCTTCAGCAGGAATCTGGTGCCCTTTTTCAGTACCCCAAAATGTGGTCAAACATTACAGTAAAATCGGTATCAGTGGAAACCTTGTGTATAAAGCTGTGTTACAGGGGATCCAAGTATTGAAAGTTTAGGCTTTAGCTGTGCTTTCATTTCGCTCCTCATTCGGCAGTTTTCATAAAACCAGGTCCTGTTGTAACAAAATTTTGCTCCATTATCAGAAAAAAGGCCTGAGCTGAAATCAGGTGTTTTGACCTTAATGATGAACATTATTTAAAAAATGCAAATGCAACTCTCTACCCTTGTATGAATCCCCTTAATACACGGGCTTTAAAAAATAAATAAATAAATAGTCGCTTGAATTCTAAAATAAAATCATAGGTATGGAAATTCAGGCAGTTTGTGTAATTTTCTCCACTCAAATCCCCACAGGCTAATGGCCAGGTAACATGCTAATCAGCAGTTCAGTTATCATTTACTGAGAACAGCTCAATCAAGCATCGCTAAAGCTCAACAAGATTAATTCATTGCAATTACTCTGCTCAGCTCTAGTGAAAATCATAGAAATTTTAGTATTCAGGAAATAGGTAATGTTGTGTCAGCATATAAGAAACACTGATACTGGTGATGGAATGGGTTTTTAAAAACCCGATGCAATCGGTGTTAAAAGCAAAGCCAAAGTGCTGACCGTAAGTCTTGGACATCTGGACTTGGTAATTGCACCCAGCAAGATATCCGTGGCTTTGAACTCCTGAAGAAGGCCAGCCACATCCTAGGAGGCAAAAACAACAAAAAACAAGTATTTGCCACTAACGTGTCTTTGTGCCCCGCCACAAAATGCGAAATCGTGTCAAAATGAGAAGTCTCTCGGTGTGACCTTGAGAGCGATGCAAAAGGTCATCAAAATCATCTGGCGCCGGGGTATCACCCTAATACATGTTGACATCAAATTTGAAGGAAATCCGTCAATTCGTTCTTGAGATATCTCGCTGACAAGGATTCGGGACGGACGTGAATACTAAGTCCCTAACACAATGAGACACACGAGAAATACTGTGGATACAGAGTCTGAACTAATGCAGCATCCCAGAAAACTCAGAAATTTAGATTTTCTAATCCCTTGCTGCTCTTGAAATTCAGAATTCCAACACGTAAAAACTCAAAAGTCAATGAGCCCTGACTTCAGAGATACACAGTCTTCTAACATCTCATAAAGACAGAGACTGCAGAGGTAGCCAGCAGATGGTACAGCAACTAATAGGCAACAAATTAAAAAGCCAATATTACTGGTTAGCTGGTTGGGTGAAACAATCTCTCAAAACTTAGCTACTCAGCACTTGCCATTTTATAAAATGTTTCAAATTTCAAGAAGACCTGCAAAACATACACACACCACAAGAACAAACTTCAGCAGATGAGCTACCGATGACGTTGACAGGAACACAATGAAGGAAAAACATTACTGGAAGGTCCCATATTTTTGTTGGGCCATTCATAATCATTCAACTATAACGCATGAGTGTGTGTATAGATGTCCATTCCATTTCATTGTAATTCTACACCCCCAGGCGAGAGACTCAGAAGACCATTAACACCCTCCACCTGGGAATACAGGGTGGAGTTCCCTTTAAAGGAACAATGTTCACTGTTAGACTGCGTTTGAGGTTCATGCACTGTGGGGAATGAGTGCAAAGAGATGCAGGCATGTGCTTGTGTCTAGGTATGTGTACTACAGGATGGGGCTGTGCGTTACTGATGAGACGACCTTTCTGGGCATTTATGTTTGGCTGATGAGTCAATGCATGGATTTAATGAAATGCACAGGAATATGAGCATGCAACACAGTAATGAGATTACTGTGATATGCCCTCTTCTGCATTTGCATTGGTGTGAACTTCTCTTTGTGGACACAAGGGGAAAGGTTAATTATTATACACACCAACCCCCCACTCAGGGGATTGGAAGCAGCAGCAGTTGTGCATCTTTTCATTTTGACATTCATGATACAACTTCTTCAGGGCAACAATAACTGCCCCTCGGAAATGAATCAAAATCAGCACTGCTGTTCAAGATCTTTTTTTGGTAAGATTTTAATTAAAAAAGCTAAGTGATAAAAAATTATCATGTACAATAATTAAATGATCATGCAACTGGACATCTATGGGGCATCAAGGTTGTCTGATTCTGAGCTGCTGACCGTGATTTGGAGAAAGACAGCAATGACTGGACAGAGGATTTCATTTGATGACCAAATCACTGCTATGAAAAACACAACAAAAAAAGTTATACATTATTTGGGCATAATTAGAAATCAGCATACTGAAAAAAAAACACAGATTTCAAATAATGCACTTTGGCAATAAAACCATTTAACTGTAAATTAAATCAACAATCCTTAGCTCTGAAAAAAATTTGTACGTTTTGAGAATAACCAAGACTTGACTGGCTTGATGAAAGCATCTAGCTTTTTCTGGGTTTTCTGCATCACTAAATTTTGTTTAAATTTCTGAGGAGAGTTGTTTGAAAGCATCCAGATGGTCCGTGAGAAGGTGCCAATCTGGAGACAGTTCAACACCACATGGCTTCATGCAGTAAATATAGAAGTGAAAGGCAGCAATTTTAGAAAGGGTTGTCAGATCTGGGCTTGTCTGCTTTCTCTCTTAACTCCATTTTGGAACAGAGCAGAATTTTAAACCTGTGGAGAAGTGTTGAAGCATCTTCACTCTACCGGCCTATTAGTAAAAATGTAAACATGCTCGCCTGTGGAGGGCAGCATTGTACTTTCTAGCGCACATCAGCCAGAACCCAATAGATGAAGAAGACAGCACCCTCGCCAATCAACAACTCGGTCAAAAAGAATGTACCTAGCAGCAGCCTGAATGTGATCCCGTCCTCGCATGCATTGCAGGACAACAAAGAAAAATCAGACAAACCCAGCTGTCATCAGTTTTCGCCTCTGCAGTATTCTCCTGAATTGTACAGCAGACATGGCCAGCAGAAAAGGCGATTTCTAACCCCAACCAGCCATTCGTGCTTCTCGTACCATGCAAGATGGCAGTAATTAACAACAACACTTCTTCTGCGCAACCTAACATTGAGTTTTAATGCATGGTCAGGTCTTACCTGCAAGTTCTCCAACTGAATGAAAAAATTAAGCAAAGTCCCACAGTTGTTTTTTTTTCCTTGATTGCTAATTTCCATCTGGACGAAGCCAAACTGTTTAGTTCACCACAGCAACCTGGTCCCATCTACTTAGGAGGAATACACAGTATCATGTGAGATATATATATATATATATATTTTTTTTTTTTTTTAATTTTATGCTGCGCAGGGATCCGTTGGGCTGAGATGAGATATGTCGCAAAGGCCGGGCAAAGTGACAATAAATATATAGATGATCTGATCCAACTGCCACAAATAGTCAACTCAACTAGCATGAGGATTGCGAGGAGGAGCTGAATAAATGGGGTACCTCGTCCATAGCCATGTCCCAGACTTTACACAGCTTCTCCTCCTCCAACTCAGACAGGTCAACCTGGGCCTCCTGCTCAGCAACCTCCTGCTCAGTCACAGTCTGAAGGAAAAGGGAGGAATCAACTCAGTCACAGGGGGCAGCCGTCACTCAAGCAGTCACACTATGATAGGAAAATCAGTCAGGAGAAAAGCCGCTGTCTGAGGACAGATATCAGTCAATAACAGTCACAGCCAGACGACTGCTGCTCTGACATTCGCACTGCTGCCTTAAACACACCACATCTGGTTCAGCTTACCTGGATGAGGCTGGTCAGGGTGTTGAAGAGCCAATGCTTGCTGTACAGAGTGTCCCCAATGGAATCGCTCACTACCTCAGAGTCCGAGCCCTGGCTGGGAGGGGGAGAGGGGTTTCGAGCAATCTCCGGGGAATCAAGCAAGGATTCCGAATCAGAGGAACTTTCATCTGGCACCCCTTCATCAGTCTCAACATCATGGGCCTCTATAAGTCAGATTAAAAAAAAATCCAAATCATAACGATGATTCTACTTATGAATATATCAGCCACAAAATTAACTACAGCCGATTTCATGCTGCAAATAACAAACTAATAGTGGTTAAACACAATAGAAACCATGTACATGCCACACTAAATTAGCTAGCCTCCATAGCTCTGACAGTCACTGCTCAATCCTGTCACTGGGGTGACGTATACGGACAGAGGAAAAAGAGGAGAAAATGAAGACTTGCCAAAATGTTTAATTCAAATAACAAGCGTAACAACTGAACTAAAAAGAAAGAAAAAAAATAAACAGGATGGTGTTCCATCAATGTAGCTAAAATCATCCAGACTAAGGCGTAATCTTGAGGCTTGAATTGACTCCAACTCCCCATTTAGTCTCGACCCGTTCCATCAAGTGAAATAAACTAGCTCCAACTGACGCTAATTCGAGTCTCATCTGCTAAGCCGCACTTCGTGCACATGCCCAGAGAAAATGGAAAGCCCACACTAGCCGAGTGCCGAAAATGTCACAAAATGACTCAAAGCAAGGGAAAGGAACAAGCGGAGAACAAGGCTGAATCCAAATCTCCACCCTCTGGACTTGCAGACTGAGCCTCACGGACTTCAGGCGTATGCAACGTGACGTCTTCACCATCATCACGTAAAGTCTGCAAGTGCGGGAGTCTGGAGCGTAATAAAATGAGCTGATAGACAGGCTTCGAGTCTGTTTCACTCGTTTCCGTGCAAATGCATATTGATTACCTCCGTAGCCTGTATTTCTATATGATGATGTTGAATTTTATATAAGGCCTACGTTATTGAAGTAACGTTTTAATATTATAAATTTCTAATTAGTTTATGTGGTTTTGTGCATGTGAGAATGTGCCTTTCTTCTGTCAGCAATTTGGAAAAATTAAAAAGTCACGCCCATATTGCAATGTATTATGGGTAACTAGCTGCTACCCGCTTTGTAACCCAGTATTTTGTCGCTTTTAGATCATTTGAGGGAGAGAAGTCGTGTCTTCAATTGCCACTTGATTATTCTTGAACTGGAAAACATGTTAATCAAGGGAAACCATCTAGAATCAGCCAGGACTAATTTTTGTGAATAATCTCCGCTGAATTTTCAGGTGTAACGCCAGCCCTGCGAGTGTTCAACAGTCAAATTTGAATTTGGGAGCTGTGAAGTTCGACTAATCAGAATGCTGCATTCGTGGACGAACTCGGTGCCCTCTGAAAAGCCTGGCTTTCGTACAGGCTGTGTTAGCACTCCCTCGGCCCCTTTCAGGTGTAACGCCAGCCCTGCGAGTGTTCAACTATCAAATTTGAATTTGGGAGCTGTCAAGTTCGACTAATCAGGATGCTGCATTCGTGGACAAACGCAGAGCCCTGTCAAAAGCCTGGCTTTTGTGCAGGCTGTCTTATCACTCCCTTGGCCCCATCGCAATCAGTAGCCTGCTCGCAGGTTACCTCAACGCATGTTTGTAAGGACACTGCGGCTCCTAGTGGCGCAACCGGATATTGCTACGCGCACCATCAGGTTATATAAGTTTACCCGCTACCCGGAGTGAAATTGCCATTTTTTTTGCGTGCATGACCGTTTTTCAAAAATCGGGCGACATCAAGTCCTTCCTGGTGTCCAAGTGGAAATTCACACCAAATTTGGTGATAATCGGTTGAGAAATGTAGGAGAAAAATGTGTACATACACACACACACACAGACATCGACCTCAAATATATTATAGAATATAGAATAGAAGAAGCTATAGATATAGATTATAGAAGGCGATTACACTAGCGAAATCTGCTGAAGTCTGCACCCTAAGCGGACTCTCTGGAAGTCCTCAGAAAGTCCGCTTGGGGCCCCTTGTGGACAGAATCAATTGTGGATTTGTATAGCCCTCAGCACTCCCAGACTTCCCGTGAACGCGCCCGCTAAGTCCGCCAGTCCACAAGTGTAGTGAAGTGTGGAGCTTTGGATTCAGCCCAAGACATGCGCCTCTTCTTCTTTTTGTTTTTAAAGTGTGCGTTACCAATGTAAAGGTGCATTACCGCCACGCACTATGGTGATGTAAGGTAGAGCGACTATCTTCAATGTACAAAAAAACAAATCAACAAATCTCTTTTACAACTATTTTTTTCCATTTCCCTCGCGCCTAACTTCTGTAGCTGACACAACTAGTTAATTTGCATTTGGTTCTCATCAAAACCTTTTTCTAAGATTTCTTGGATTTCTCCCTTCACTTCCATAATTCCAAGAAATTCCCTCCCTGCATGGACCACCATCCTAATCCTTTGTGTCTTTGATTCAATTTCTTTTGCTCAAGTAATGATTATTTCAATGAAAGCCAAAAATGCACGCAAATGTGTTCGCTCTACAAACTGCGGCAACATTCTTAGCACCAGAAGCAATGTAGTGATACCCTCTCATAAGCCCTCACCATATAACTCACGTAGTTCAAAAATATTCTGTCCAGTAACTTTTTCGAATTGAAGTAAAACCACCAGGCTGTCTTGCTCCTTCCTGTCTCGATATGAGCCGAGCTGTGCAAACTCCCTCTACTGCCAAAAAAGAATCAACTTTAACATAAGGGACACCTCCAATAACACCCTTTTTAGTTGGCTGCTGTTACATTTAAAGACATGTAATTTGAGAAAGATAAAATTATTTTAAGTGCATTTCGCTTGTTTCGTTGTCCTACATTCAATTATCACAATTCCGTTTTACATACCCTGCCATCCTTTACGTCCCCAGTTCCTTTTTTGACAAACGTCCTGACAAAATGATTATCATTGAATACAGGATTGTTTTCCCATCTAATTCCTACCACCTTCATCCCAACAACAAGCGGCCCTTCATCAGTTTAACTGCCACTTCCTTTATTCCTTTTCTTTTTACCCCCTTCCACCTCATCACTCTCTACTTGTTCGAAATTCAAAATTTAAAGCAAAAGACAACTATCTAACAATCAAACAAAACGCTAAACATTCAAAATTCCCACCTTCCACTTTACCCGTGTACCCCGTCTCTGCGCTCTCTTCAGCGGAGAAAACCCTCTTTTTGGGGGTTTATGAGGATTATCGGGAAATTATCACAAGGAAAGGGAACGCTGTTGCCATCAACAGGGCGAGGGAGGTGGCCTGGCAGAATATCGCTGACAAGCTACATGCCCAAGTGACACAAAGATCATTCAATAGGTTGTACTATATAATAAAAATATCCCTCGTGAAAGGAACAAAATGAATGTAGATATGCTCTCCTGAAATTCACCAAATTTATTTTCCAAAGTGATACCACAGTTATCAACGGACTGCCATGAAAATTTTTGATAATTTGCTAGCCAATTGGAATTTAAAGTTTGATTTTGCCTTTATTGGAATGATCTTATTTACTTTTGAAGAGTTAGTTTTTATTTATTATATTATATTTATGTTTCACATATTATTATCATTACATTACATTACAGTTGAGAGTGTGTAAACACACTGGCAGAACTGTCTTTTGGGTGTCTGTTCCAGTCGATTGGACATTCTTTGAACATAGATGATGCTAATCCTCACCTTAAACCTGCTACTGGGCAGGATTGCCCGGCATCTTAAATCACCATGGTTACTAGGCTGGGATTCACATTAACCACCTTGATGGAATGGAGATGTGGCTCAGATTGATGGAACAGAAATCTGAGTTTAGCTGGATGTATCAGGCTTAGCCAGAACCTCAGTTTCCATGGTTACCGATGTGGTGCTAATCTCACTTTGATGGAACTGAACTTGTTTACATATATTTCACATTCAAATTCCAAAGAAGCCAGATAGTAGCATTGCCGAATAATTTAAAGCGACAAACAGCCATCTGCGAAAATGTAAAGTTTGCAACATTAATCTGGGGAACGTTGAATATATTTTCCAAATAAATACACGAAGTGTCGATCCTATGAGAACAAAAATCCATCGTAATTTATCAGCTTTAGCTACATTTCGATAAAGTTATCCCGTCATGCCAACTTGCTTCCTCATGACATAATAATAATAATACTACATCAATTTATGCGCAATAATGCGCTTGATCTTGTTCTCAACCCAGCGCAAACTATTCGCTTTTGCGCGTATAGTGTGAAAGCAGCAAGCAGCCTGAGTATTATGACTGCTGGCGATACAATGTTCCCGATGACAAACTCACTGCTTTAACTTACCCATTTCCACCAGGGATTGCAGTGCGCCGTAGACAAGGGAAGTCAAAGAGTTGGCTTCAAAATTCTCAATGTTAGCTAACTTGGTTCCTTGTCTTATCGAAGCTTGAATCTAAAGGAAGATAAATGGTAAGACAGCCGTGTTTTGTTTATGAACTGAGAGGAGGGAAACACACAGTAATCTACGAATAATCACGGTAAACGTTGAAAAATTATATTTTCATGAGATCATGCTCAAACGTGATCGTACCCAAGAGTTTCATCAGCTTGGATCAACATTTTTTTTACGCAAACAAGTCATGTAAAAAACAAATCAACGCTATCTTGAACATGCCTCCATAGCACCACGCACCTGCGCGAAAGCCACTTCCTATAACGTGACCACAGACCCACACACCATAGATGCATCTTCTTAGAATTTACTTGTGCACGATAACAAGTGGGTAGATAGCGCTACCCACTGAGTATGGTGTGCCGTTGAACTTAAATTCAAATTCTGCAATTATTGCTTTTTGCCGCTCAGATCCAGTGTACCGACTGACAGCCCCAGAGTTCGCGCATCAGCAACTATTTGTTACGTTGATAATACAATTTGAATCCGGCTGAACATAAATTTTACAAGCTTAAGCTGAGGCTGAAAGCAAAAACAAACAAAACAAAAAACACAAAAGATAAACAGGAACTGAAGATGGTTACAGTAGTTCTACAGGCCTGGCAGAGCATCGGCAGATAATGATTCTGGTTGATGTCTCTGCTTAAAAGCCTTCAAGGGGGCTTTGCATGTAAGGAATGTGTGACTTCCGATTAAAAATGATTAATTTATTCCACATCCCATGTAAATGATTCAGCTCGTTTTATATGAAAATTAGTTTGACAAAGATAACTCACATAAAAAGTTAAAATTTCATTAATTGAAGGGAAAATAGAATAAAAAAAAAATTAAAAAAAAACACAACCCTATCCAATTCTACCTGGCCCTATGTGAAGAAAGTAATTGCCCGTTTTAGGGAATAAATCAAATTAACACTTAATGGATAAATGGGTTAAATTTCACAAGACACACCATTGCATGATTACTGCCAACTTTGTTGAATCTAAACACACAAGGGGACCCTGTCCAGCAATATAAAGCTGGAAAAAAAAGCTGTACATTAAAGAAATTCAAGAATAGATAAGAAACAAAGTCAAGTATTCTCCAGTCTAGAAAGAAAAATCCGTTTCTAAAGCACTGGGTTTCCAAACCACGGTGATAACCATTTTTTAAATGAGATGGGGGAAGAAATAAAAACCACACCTTGATTTGTGGTGAGCATGTATAGGAGTGACCAGCCTATGAAAATACATTGCAAAAGAACCCAGACTGACTTAAGGAACTACAGGCCTCACTTGGGGTTATTGCTCACCATTAGACAAGAGATTGGACAAAAATGGCACGTGGGAGAATTGCACGGCAGAAAACCACTTCTGACCAAAAAGGAAAAGGCTCATCAACATTGGCCAAATGAGTCTTGTTGCCACTCAAGATTTGGGACTATTGTGGGTAGTCTGTCAGTGGAATTTTTTGGAAGTCATGCATCCTGTTAGCTTATGTAAAGCTAATGCAGCATTCCACAATAAGAACATTACATTTAGATGTTTTATCCGAAGTCACTTACAAAAAAAAAAAAAAGGACTAAATCAAGTATCACACCAACAGTCCACAGTGGTGGTAGGGCAATGGTCCTGGGCTGCTTCAAGACCTGGTTGACTTGCTACCATTTATGGCAACCATGAATTCTACGCACAGAAGATCCTGACAATGTCTGGCCTTCTGAACAAAAACCAAGGGTATTCAAGTCATATAGGACAATATTCCAAAGCACACAAGTCAACTTCTGAAAGGCTAAAAAAAGAAACAAAGGTTTGAGTGGCCAACATGAAATATTGAATACAATTTAGATGCTGTGGCATGAGCCTAAGACAGTTCATACTCAAACACCCTCCAATGTGGCGGAATTCAAATTCCCCAACAATAAAAAAAAAAAAAAAAATTAACCAATTATTGCAAACATTTGATCACAGTAGTTGCCAAATAGCTAGTAGCATAAATAGTTTAAGAGGGTCAAGAATAGGCTTGGGGGGAATTTTTTTTTTTGAGTCGCAAAATTTCATAGTTTCAGGCTTGTGGCAAGCATAATTCATTGTTCAAGGTATTGCTCTGAACTTAAAGCATCAGTTTGCCATTTTCTATGCAATGACAGCCATTTTGTTAGGTAGATACATTGGTGTATGATCCATCTGCCACCCATTTGACCAAAAATTGACATGCCCAGAATGAATGCCATTGTATAGCTTAACATTTTCCTGTAATTCTGGTATAGTTTGAGAAATGTAAGATTTCACAATAAAACTTAAATTTGATTAAAATCAAATTGCATTCTAAGTTTTTCAGTTTGCACAATTGGTTTTAAATTGTATGAACATAACTTCAGTGAACCCAGACACCTTAATGTCAGTGATATACAAACCCCAGTTTCAAGGAAGTTGGGATATTGCGTTCCACAATGCAGTGATGTGCAAATCTCAAACCCCCATTTTATTCACAATCTTGACATTTGGCCATTTCATGAAGTCGCTCATTTTGAAGTTGATGGCAGCAACAAAGCCAAGGATGTGGCATGGAGTTTGAAATATGGCTGCCACATGAAGTTAGGAATTTCTCCTGCCCGAACCATTTCAGAAGCAATGACGGACTTTAATTGCAACCATTTCAAAGTATACTTGAAGCCAGTAAAAGCAAAATGCCACAAACCGGAGAAATGGTGCATGAATTCCATCTTGGCACAAAGTATTTGAATCAGACTCCTAAGTGGAATCGAAAGTTAACTGGCCCGAGTTAAACCAGCACCAGTTGTCTGAAAAATTCAGTTGTAACATGAACACAAGAGTCAGTTTATTTGCAGTAAGAAACAAATATACAACACCATGATAATCTTCATGTAGCTGGATTTGGAGTAAGTGCACTCAGAGGTTAGCAGTCTTCAGACTGCAGGGGCTGTCCTTGATCACCTGTTGAGAATTAGAACCATAAAAAGGTGGAGGGGGGGGGGAAGAAAAAAAAAAAAAAAAAAAGGGGGAATAAAAACTTATGCAGGCCAAATTTACACATTTGCAGGCAAAGTCGAGTTGGCAGATACGGGAAATTGAAGGATTAACCTGTAGTTGAGTCTTCTACACTGGAGAACTTGAAGGTCACGGGCTGCATCTCGTCCCCATGCAAGTAGCCGGTCTCCCAGCACTCCTGCTTTGGCTAGCAGGAACACGGACAAAGTGACTAGTAGGGCTGTACTGATGGAAGGAAGAACCGGTTCCATGGCTGTAGCCTGTATTCAGGCCAGTGCCTGAAGAGTCAAATCACTGAAATTATGTCCAGGCAACAGGACAACATGCTTTAAGCTCAAGTATTTGCACATTACCTGTAGGCATGCTGGAACCAGGTTGAAAGGAATGCTCATAGCCAAAAGACCCTGCTCCGCCCCCCACTAATCCAGAGCCTGGTTTAACCACTCTGGTATTGAAATGGGCAGAGGAACCTCCAAGGAACTGAGCTGTTCCAGTTGGGATGAATGCAGCAGAACTTTGAGGGGGTGGGACTCCGGGAGTACCAAAAGGAACGGTGTTAGGAGAATAGAGGCTGCTCAGAGAAGCCATAGCTGCATTGGGGTTAAACTGGGACGGGAAAGTTTGTGGAGCACTGCCACTGTAACTATAGAGTGCAGTTGCAGGACTCCTCTCAGAAACTCTTGCATGTGAGCTTGGGTTCCACTGGGCACTCCCGCCAAAGAGTGCATGACTGGGACCTGAACTGTAGGAAGCACCTGTACCATGCCCAGAGCCAAAGAACTGGGTGGGTAATCTGGCTGCAGCAGGGGCTTGATTGCTTTGGGCTGAAGGATAACTGCTGGAGGCCATGGCATTTTGGTTAGCACCTGCCCAGGTAGGGCTAGCAGCACTGCCCAGCATACCTCCACCCCAGGGTGGTATGGGACTTTCAAACCATTGGTCAACTGCATGAGGGGGGCTTCCCATCTGGTAAGACCCAAACTGGATCATTGGAGACTGAGCAGGACTTAGTGTAGGTTCAAGATGGAGGACAGGAACTAGCTTTACTTGCTCCCGGATGACTGGGTGGCCTCCAGCTTTGACAGCACTAGCATACTGCGGAGCATTCATTGGCGGCTCATGCATGAAGGCGAATGCCTGACCCGACAGGAAGTCGCTATAGGGCGCACCACTACCTTTGACAGCAGACCTAGGCCTGAAACCAGCAGTCTGCATCTGGTGGTGTGCATTTAGGTGGGAGAGGGATCTAGGTTTTCCCAGGAAACTTTGATATTTGACAGCTTCATTGCAGCCAACTGTGGGAGAGATTGTATTAGGTAAGAAAAGGCCACATCAAGTCTGCCCACACCATTCTAAATGGTAACTGTTTGCATTCAAAATCACAACCAACCAAAATCTTAAAGAGCTTACTTTTCTGAAGAAAAGTGTAGTATATCAGGACATGCCACAGAAAAGTCCTAGAAAAATCAAAATAGGGTTTTAAGTTTTGACAAGACAATATTTAACACCATAAAACAACATGAAAACTTACCATAAACATGGAAAATCCATATTTTAGCTAGTGTAACCAGCTAACATGAGAAACCTGGTTCCAGCATGAGAGAAAAATGATATATGTTCTCTAATGAAGCAAACCACCCAGAGTGTCTGTTTTAAATAAGAGCTTTGTAAAGTGGTAAATTCCGTCAGTCTCATCATCTAATTAGAGCCACCTGGCCTCAATGCAAATGCAGCAGGGGCATAATTACAGCATGGGTTGGCCTAAGGCTTAAACTGACTTTTTTTCTCTCTCACAATTCTCCATCACCTGATATTATGTATGTGCAATTTTAAATGAGTGAAAATACAAACAATTTGTCTGACTTTACATTGAATATGATTATCAGACATTATTACTCATCATTATATTCTATATAATCATATTTATGCTTTCTAAAATAATCAAAATATATTATATATAATATAACTATAAGCACATATTTAAGTTAGTTTAATGGTGTTATTAATCACTCAGTTTCTTGAAAGCTGGGACTGAGGCCGTGCTTCCTCTGAACAAGGATTATGAAGCAATCTTTCTAAAGCAGGTGGCCAACCCACAAGCCTTCTTCAAGGACATCTAGTCGACTCCTATTGTTTTTGTTTATCGGCTAGTCAGCGAGCTGCACCCGCGCAAAACTGAAATAGAAGGATTATCTCTGCATGTACACGAAATATTGGGTTATGTGAATGAAATTGGTCATGTGACAATGCAAGATGTCAACAAAAGCAAGTGATTTGTTTGTAAACATTGTACTTTCAACGTCCCATCACAGAATTGACTTTAGATGCCCTTTGAGTGGAAACATGTCCTAAGAGTTGCAACTCACTGTTGTTGCTTATGGCACTTAATTGATCAATTAAATAGATTGGTTAATTCAGTAAAACCACCTCACTTGGTTAATGGTCAGGGCCAGTTGCAATGGTTTTGAGGGGAAAATGAAGCCGCAGTGGGTAGCACTGCCGCCTCTCAGCAAGAAGGTTATGGGTGTAAATCCAGCGTGAGACCTTTCTGTGTTGAGTTTGCACGTTCTCCTCCAGTTCATATGGGTTTTCCCTCACAATCCAACGACATGCGTGTAAGGCCTGTTTGAAAATTGCCCGTAGGTGTGAGTGAAAGGAGTGTGCATGGTGTGTGTTTGTGTGCTTCCTGTTTATGGATTGGTGAGCTGTCCGACGGTCTGTTGTTCGAAAGTAGAGTAAAGAAATCAGGATAAATGAAAAAGCCAGGTTAGACAAAGGCCCGTTTTCAGAAATGACACTCACACTAATTGAGTATGAGCACGTACTAAAACTTAGTTCGTGACAGGTTATACTAAATGAGTCAGAGGTTGCCCCAACACTCATTTGCTTTCAGAGACCTCACTCGCACTGAAAATAGCGTCTCTTTCTGAGTGAAGGTTGAGTGCAGGGAACACCTCCCTTGAGCCGCACTAACTTGCGACGGTGTTTTGTTGTCATGGCTTTCAGGTGGTTACAAACATTGTAAACTCAGAATCATTTACACCCACCTGCTAGACGGAATCGCTACAACGCAAATTTGAACTATAATGATGATAACGACGCCGGTAACTTACAAACTGATCACCTGGCTTCAGTGGTTACGAACTGCACTGTGGTGAACTCGAGGTTAGCATTTGTGTACCCACCAGTAACTACTGGTGAACTGGCAATAGGGGAAGCTTAAAACCATCCCTTAAAAATAACGCAGTGTCTACGTGTCCGAAAGTCGGACAGGGTTTTCATATAACTCCGTGTCCGACAGTCGGATGGTTTCGATATAAGCGGTGTCTACGTGTCCGAAAGTCGGACAGGATTTTAACATAACTCCGCGTCCGACAGTGGATTATTATTTTTAATTTCTTAAAATCAACAGAATCTTTTAGAAATTTAACGCAAATGTTTTGATCAGAGTCAGATGGACTGAACAGATTCACGCTTTATTTCCACACCAGAGATAAAATGGTGCTTGTGAGCAAATCAATTCCATGACCATTGACATTGTGAATGAAATATCGCTTGCATGATCAAGACTGTCGGACGCGACTTATAACAGACAAACTCATACAAATAGACCTGTATGAACTGAAGACAATATTTACATCAAAATGCAGCCAATTCTGGGCAGAACATGAATAACACTATGGAGGGTGGGCAGCTTGTCTTCTGGTGGTCCCACTTCTGACCTGAATCAAACTAGAAAAGCACCAATTGGATGAAACTTACTCTGGTTCCATGAACTGGGCCCCGACGCACAGTGCTAAAAGTAATTGAAGTTGAGGACAACAAGGGGAAAAAAAAATCCAGGGGTGCATTCTACGGCAGTCCATGTTATTGGCTTGACATTAATTGTACCCCCCGTCTAAGTCAGACTAGGAAAGTCCTACATGCAGTGGTGTTTGAAAGTTTATCAGTGTTAACTCCACCATCTGCTTCCCTCTTGAAGCAATTTTCCAATGTTATTTCCCCGCGAATTATATGAATTATGAATTCAGACCATGAATGTGCTGCACATCCAATGCCCTGCATGGGGACTAACCTGACAGATCATGTAATAGGAATGCTGCTTCATAATTGGCTCATTCAATGTGCCAAGTTTTGCCATAACGAAAAATAGAAAATTTGAAGTGAAAAAAATTGATAACTTGTTTGGTTTTGCTATAGCAAAACATAGGAAATCACTGATTTTTATATATATCTTATTTATGCTGTAAATAATGAGGCAAAGCTAAATATGTTCAAAAATGAACCTTACTCATTGTTGACTTAAATATACTTTCTAGGTTTTTCCTTAACAGTCAAGAGACAGCAGAAATTCCTTGGTCTGACAACAATAAATCACAATGAACCACGAAACCTTCATTTGTCCGTAAATAAATCAAGAAACAAACAGTATAACAAAAAAACTTTCTGCTACTGAGAATACCTATGAACAAAATGGAGTTAAAAATGGAACTGAATAGTAAATTTATTCAAGGTAAGACCTAAAAAAAATACATTCATTTAAATGTAGAAAATGTCACAAAATAAATAAGATATACAACCCCAATTACGAAAAAGTTTGGATGCTGTGGAAAATGTAAATAAAAACAGAATGCAATGATTTTAAAACCTCATAAATTGACATTTTCTTCACAGTCCAACATAAAAAACAAATCAGATCTTGAACATTAGACATTTTACCATTTCATGAAATATATTAGCTCAATTTGAATTTGATGGCAGCAACACATGTCAAAAAAGTTGGGATAGGGCCATGTTTACCATTGTTTGGTATCCCCTCTTCTTTTAACAACAGTCTGTAAATGTCTGGGAGGTGAGGAGACCAAGTGCTTAGGTTTTGGGACAGGAGTGTTGTCCTACTCTCATCAGTTGGATTCTAGCAGCTCAACATCCTGGGTAATCTAAGCTGGATTTTTCATTTTATGATGCACCAACTGTTTTCTATTAGTGAAAGGTCTGGTCTGCAGGTAGGCCAGTTCAGCACTCAGACTCTTCTACTGTGAAGCCATGCTGTTGTGATGGATGCAGTATGTGGTTTGACACAACTTCTTGTTAATTAGTAAGCTCTTTGTCTAATTTGTACCCCTGCCCCCTGTCACTCCTCATTGCTCTTCCTCATCTGCTTTGAATTTGAGCTGATGACTGGTGACTTGATTTGACTTGGACATGATGACTTGGTCACAACTCTGTAGATAATGCCTTTGCAGATGTGTAAGCTCCCTATGCCTTAGGCACTAATGCAACCTGATATGATCAGAGATGTAGTCATTTGAACTGTGCACTGAAACAAGCTGGATGGTCCATCTCCTCTTTAGACCAAACAACACTGTGTCCGACACTGCCAATTGGCATTGCAGCTGCATTCTGGTTTTATCCCTGCTGTGTGGTGCTGCTCCCCTGTTGTTTTAATTGTTATTTATTAAATTCTTTTTATTTTGTACCAACCTGTGCAAGTCCCTTTTTGGTCCCTTTCTCTTCTTTTGGGTAAATGGTCCCAGTGCCCGTCGCATTGCAGGTTGCATCTGGCGGGACCAAACCATGACACTCACAAACATTCTTTTTTATTCTTAAAATAATAAAACTTACTTTGAATGTACTCACACCCTAGCTGTTTGCTGCATTTTCTGAAAGAAAATGCATGTTTAAGAAAAAAAAATATGAAGGGATTGACATTTATCAGCCAAAAAAAGCACACCTGATTCCCAAATGAGGGAAGTGGCTAGTCTCAGATTGACTGCCTCTCATGTGGTGTGAATGCTTATCTGCAAACTGGAGATAATTTACAAGTACAACCCCATTTTCAAAAAAGTTTGGATAGCTGAATAATATGTAAATAAAACAGAGGTGAAAGTGAAATTCAAATCATTTGAACTTAATATTAATTTGAAAATGGCGCAAAGACAATATATCAGATGTCTAAATTGATCATCTTTATTGCATTTTGAAAAATATCTTCTCATTTTGAATTTGACGACAGCAACATGTTTCAAACAAGGTGGGATGGGACAATATAAGCCTGGAAAAGTTGCATGATGCTTAACAAAGACAATTAGATTATATTATTAGATTATTTAGAAACAAGTCCATTACGTGACTGGGTATAAAAAGGTTTTCATCAGTAAATATTGGGTGCATTAGTGCACATGGCATGGGTAACTTTGGTATCCGTGAGAATGCCATTAATAGTGAACGATACATGCGAGTGTTAATGCAACATTTACTGCCAGTCAGATGCCTTTTTTATAGGAAAGTTTTGCTCATTTCAACAACACCATTCCAAACACCACACTCTGCACATATTACCACAACATGGCTCTGCAGTAAAAGAGTTTGGGTGGAAAAGTGGTCATAGGAGGATGCAAAGTATTGAGCGGCATAAATCTTATATAAAGCTAAAATGGGAGAACATTTTTGCTTTAAGAACTACAGCAGTTGGTCTCCTAAGTTCCTAAACACCTAGAGTGTTGATTAAAGAAGACATGAGGCAATAGACTGGTAAACATGCCCATTTGCCAACTTGAAAACAAGCACAAAGTTTCCAAAAAAAAAACCAAAAAAATAAAATAAAATAAAAAAATCTTCTGATATATTTTCCTTGGACTATTTCTAAAAATGGAAATTATTGGATTGTTTTTATTTACATTTTACAAAGTGACGCAACTTTTTTGGAAATTGGGTTGTACTTCTAACAGGTTGAATAGGGGTGTAGTACATCTAACCTAAGTGAATTTCATGCATGTAGCACTCTCCGAGTCTGAGATGGACAGGGGGGTGCATTTCACGGCAAGCCAAAAACACGGGCTGCCGAAGAATGCACCCCCCTGGAATTTCGTTTCTGTTAGTCCCAGCATCTTTTCCTTTTACTAGCATACATGTGGCCCTAATACAAAACCCAAAACCAGTGAAGTTGGCACGTTATGTAAATCATAGATAAAAACAGAATACAATGATTTGCAAATCCTTTTCAACTTATATTCAATTGAATACACTGCAAAGACAAGATGTTTAATGTTCAAACTGAGAAACTTTTTTTTTTTTGCAAATAATCATTAACTTAGAATTTAAAGGCAGCAACACATTGCAAAAAATTTGGCACAGGGGCCTTTTTACCACTGTGTTACATTGCCTTTCCTTTTAACGACACTCAGTAAACGTTTGGGAACTGAGGAGACCAATTTTTTTCAGGTGGAACTCTTTCCCATTCTTGCTTGATGTACAGCTTAAGTTGTTCAACAGTCCGGGGTCTCCATTGTCGTATTTTACGCTTATAATGCGCCACACATTTTCAATAGGAGACAGGTCTGGACTACAGGCAGGCCAGTCTAGTACCCGCACTCTTTTACTGCGGAGCCATGCTGTTGTAACACGTGCAGAATGTGGCTGGGCATTGTCTTGCTGAAATAAGCAGGGGCGTCCATGAAAAAGACGTTGCTTGGATGGCAACATATGTTGCTCCAAAACCTGTATGTACCTTTCAGCATTAATATGTTAATATTACACATATGTGTAAGTTGCCCATGCCTTGGGCACTAATATACACCCATACCATCGCAGATGCTGGATTTTGAACTTTGCGCCTATAACAGTCCGGATGGTTCTTTTCGTCTTTGATCCGGAGGACACAACATTCACAGTTTTCAAAAACAATTTGAAATGTGGACTTGTCAGACCACAGAACACTTTTCCACTTTGCATCAGTCCATCTAAGATGAGCTTGGGCCCAGCGAAGCCGGCGGCGTTTCTGGGTGCTGTTGATAAATGGCTTTCGCTTTGCATTGTAGAGTTTTAACTTGCACTTGCAGATGTAGTGACGACTGTACTTACTGACCGTGGTTTTCTGAAGCGTTCCTGAGCCCATGTGGTGATGTCCTTTACACACTGATTTCGGTTTTTGATGCAGTACCGCCTGAGGGATCGAAGGTCACGGGTATTCAATGTTGGTTTTCGGCCTTGTCGCTTACGTGCAGTGATTTCTCCAGATTCTCTGAACCTTTTGACGATATTACGGACCGTAGATGATGAAATCCCTAAATTTCTTGCAATAGCTCGTTGAGGAATGTTGTTTTCACGCATTTGTTCACTAAGTGGTGACCCTCGCCCCATCCTTGTTTGTGAATGACTGAGCATTTCAGAGAAGCTGCTTTTATACCCAATCATGGCACCCACCTGTTCCCAATTAGCCCGTTCACCTGTGGGATGTTCCAAATAAGTGTTTGATGAGCATTCCTCAACTCTCTCAGTCTTTTTGCCACTTGTGCCATCTTTTTTGAAACATGTTGCAGGCATCAAATTCTAAATGAGCTAATATTTGCAAAAAATTACAAAGTTTACCTGTTCGAACATTAAGTAACTTGTCTTTGCAGTGTATTCAATTGAATATAGGTTGAAAAGGATTTGCAAATCATTGTATTCTGTTTTTATTTACGATTTACACAACGTGCCAACTTCACTGGTTTTGGGTTTTGTACATGCAACCTGAATTAATTTAACTAAATAAAAGCGACCTGGATCCCTTTGGTATTGGAATAACGTGCGCGTGCTCCCGCGAAGGGGGTGAAATCTACGGCAGGGGTGCATGGAGTATTTCGCATTTCGCGTCCGACAGTCTTGATCATGCAAGCGATATTTCATTCACAATGTCAATGGTCATGGAATTGATTTGCTCACAAGCACCATTTTATCTCTGGTGTGGAAATAAAGCGTGAATCTGTTCAGTCCATCTGACTAATTTTCAAAAGAGAGACCAAATAAAGACTGTTGTCGATCTTCAACGGAAGAAAGCAGACGAATAAAAAGAAAAGTCGATAGCTATCAATTTGCATTTTGTGTAGGTAGTTTTGGTGGAAATAGAGGGTATATTAAATTCCAAGCCTCTAGGGTACGTGTCTTCCAATGTGGCAGATCCTGACCCTATAACACCTAACTCTCTCTTCATGGGGCGGTGAGATTTGGCGCTACCACAGGTAGTATACCCAGAATCAGAACTGCTCAGCAGAAAGTGGTGGAGACACGGTCAAATTCTGAGTGATCAGTTTTGGAAATGTTTTTCCCGAAATTACCTACCAGCCCTGCAGACTCGTTATAAATGGCAGGAGGACAAGGAGGGCCTAACAGTAGGTTCTGTGGTGATGTTGGTGGACCCACAATCTCATAGAGCTCTCTGGCAAGTTGGAGCGGTGAAGAAGGTTATGCCTGGACATGATCACAAGATTTGTGCAGCTGAAATACAGGTGAAAGATAGAACCTTCATTAGACCGGTGGCTCGCCTGATTCGATTACCTGCTGTCCCTCAGGAGGAAAAAGACTCATAACTGGCCTAAGAAGAAACGAGTCTATTCAGACAAATTTGGGGCGGCTGTTAAAACGGTCAGCTGTAGTCTTTGTTAGAATGTAAATATGATAAGGCTGTAGTGAAACGCCCCCTAATGGACACTTAAAGCCAGGCAGAGATTAGTCACCTCAAGGAGGACCCTCTTTTCCAGTCGGGAACTGGCTATGGGTTGTGGCTGTTTTATCTGTGCGTTCTGGTTCTTAATTTGCTGAATCACCTCTACTTTCCAAGTGTTATATGAGTGTGCAGCTAAGAAAACCACATTTGTAATTAACACTGACAATGAGAAAGGAAGAGAAGATGAAACTACTTCTAGTAGTGGATACTTGTCTCATCGTGTTCTTACCGGACATGCTGTAGGGGGTGCCAGTCAGCATCTGGGACAAATGCATACTCCGAATTTCACAATTCAAAACGGGGGATCATAAAATGAAATCTCTTTAGCTGCCCTGCTGCGGAGCAAATTGCAGAAGTGCTTCTCTGATCTGCTTCGCTGCGCTGCGGTGCGAATAGCAAAACTGCTTCTCTTGTCCGCCCCGCTGCGGGGCAGATAGCGGATCGCCTTGCCCAGTTCATCTCGCGAGAATAGCCTCTTTCTCTAATAAAGCAAGGAATTATATTGACATCAGTTACTTTTTGAGATATGACGTTAACTGACGAACGAACACCAGTGAAAACATCCTGGCAGAGGGTAAGAGAAGTCCCAGGAAAGTCCCTTAAATGTCCCCAGTATAATGTTATACAGTGACCAAATTAGGACATTCTGAAGACATTTGTGAAAGACCTAGTGAGGACGTTATACGGGAGACCAAACGGGGACTTTTACCGAACGTTCGATTTACATCTCATTCAGAACGTCCATGACCAAAATAGGACATTCTACGGACGTCTATAAGGTCCCTGCAACGTCGCCCAGTGAACGTTGCGGTGGGGACCAATTGGGAACGTCGTGAATGTCCCGTGAGCCTCCAGGGGACGTCCCCCGTTTGCTGGGATGCCCTTACTCATTTGAAACGGCAAAAATCCGTAGTAAATATGGGTAAACCATGTAGGTTGACATGTATGGGTATCTAGTAGGGCTGGGACGATTCTGAATCGATTTTTTTATAAGGCGTACTACTACCACCGGCTGCAATGGGGCGAACATCCGAGCTTTCCCTTTTCCTTCATTAAACCCGATGCAGGTTGAACGAAAGAGCCAAACATCAAAGGGCATTTGAAATGCATCCGGAAAAAAACTTGACTGACATCAGTATTTTTCTGCGACATGCTGCACGGAGCCAAGTAAAGGACTGCAGAATCTTCTATTAACCAATTAGGCTCCTCTAAGAAAAGTAACCTGTTCCAGGTTTCTTGCTTGATTAGCAGTCAAATGGTGGATGCGTTTACTCTCCAAGTTGAATGAGTAGAGCTGTTTAAGACAGCAAGTTTGCTGCATTTTGAAATTTAAATGGCCATAGAGCAGCACAGCACACAGCAACACAATTACCATGGCATTTCTTGCGACTGTGATAATTTCTCTCACATTCACGTTTCATCCAATTTTCAGAATGTTTTCCACCTTGTGTATGTTTTTAGACGCATGAAATCCACGGCAATCTGAAAACAAATCTATTTTTATTTTATGAAAGATCTAAAAATAAGATGAGCCAAAAAAAAAAATGCAGTTGGGATATAATTATGTTGAATGAGGATTTGTGTGTGTGATAAGACCACTTGCCCTAATGGGGTGTATAGGCAGTCGTGTGTAATTACTTGAATACACTGCTGAAGCGGTTTATACGATTTAAAATGCCGTCGGGAAGAAGCCAGAGTAGATTTTGCCAATTGCAGGTGCTCCGCCTGTCCTTCAATATGCTCCCGTGTACTTGCCCTAAATCAAGCAATTTTAGTAGCCTAACAAGATGTGGTGAGAAGCAGACAGGTGTTTGAAAGAATGCCTATTATTTAAATACCTTCCTCTGAATTACATCTCATTGTGTAATTATGACATTCGATTTAAGACTGCCCTGGATTTCAAGCGTCTAACATTGACAAGCAGATGAAGTGAATGAGAAATTCAGTTGCACAAAATGCTGTGGTCATTCTGTGCTCGGGCCATTTGAATTTCAAAATGCTGTGATTAAAGAGTAAATGCATCCACTAGTTGCTCAAGCAAACTGGAATAGTTTCTTTCATTAGAGTAGCCTATTTGGTTACAAGGAAACAATTCTGTAGTCCTTTATTTGGCTCCGTGCAGCATGTTGCTGAAAAATACTGATGTCAGTCAAGTCCCCCCCAGATGCATTTCACATGCCCTTTGATGTGTGGCACTTTTGTTCACCGTGTTGGGTTTAACAAAAAACTTGGATGGTCACCACCATGGTGGCACTATGCCCCACCCAAAACAAAAAAAATAGTCCCAGCCCGTGTCAAGCCTAAGATGACGACAGTTCTAAAAAGGTAGGTTCCTCCTAATTGTATCATATACTGCTCACATCATCCAAAACATTTCACTCAGATTTTGCCTTCCTGGAGTTAAGCACACAGGTCAGGACATCACAGCTAGGGATGTTTGCATATGCCACCTAAGACATGTCCCAAGAGAGATTTTACAAACCAATAATTGAATGCAAGCTAGAAGTTAAACCCTTTATTCAGAATAAATTCCAAATTGACACTGGCGTACTGGGCCTACCACCATTTGCCAACAGGTGGAATCTGGTACAAAGGCTCATTCACTGCCACAGGTATAGCTCCAGGTGCCGAGTACAGAGGTGCCGACACTGCCACTGGGGCTGCTGCTGGGGCCTGGTACACAGGTGCTTCTACTGCCACTGGCAGCATCACTGGGGCTGGCGCTGGCATCTGGTACACAGGTGGGGACACTGCCACTGGGGCCACTGCTGCTGGGGCCTGGTACACAGGCGGGGACACTGCCACTACTACTAGGGCTGGCGCTGGCGCTGGCATCTGGTAGGACATGTTGCTCACTGCTGTGGTTGTTGGCGCCTGGTACACAGGCGGGGACACTGCCACTACTGGGGCCGGCGCCTGGTACACAGGCGGGGACACTGCCACTACTGGGGCCGGCGCCTGGTACACAGGCGGGGACACTGCCACTACTGGGGCCGGCGCCTGGTACACAGGCGGGGACACTGCCACTACTGGGGCCGGCGCCTGGTACACAGGCGGGGACACTGCCACTACTGGGGCCGGCGCCTGGTACACAGGCGGGGACACTGCCACTACTGGGGCCGGCGCCTGGTACACAGGCGGGGACACTGCCACTACTGGGGCCGGCGCCTGGTACACAGGCGGGGACACTGCCACTACTGGGGCCGGCGCCTGGTACACAGGCGGGGACACTGCCACTACTGGGGCCGGCGCCTGGTACACAGGCGGGGACACTGCCACTACTGGGGCCGGCGCCTGGTACACAGGCGGGGACACTGCCACTACTGGGGCCGGCGCCTGGTACACAGGCGGGGACACTGCCACTACTGGGGCCGGCGCCTGGTACACAGGCGGGGACACTGCCACTACTGGGGCCGGCGCTGGCATCTGGTAGGACATGTTGCTCACTGCTGTGGTTGTTGGCACATGGTACACAGGCGGGGACACTGCCACTACTGGGGCTGGCGCCTGGTACACAGGCGGGGACACTGCTGGCATAACATGTGAACTGTTGCTCACAGTAATAGTCACCGCCACATGGTACACAGGCACATCAACTGGGGTTACTGCCGGCATCTGGTAGGTCATGTTGCTCACTGCTGCAGTCATTGGCATCTGGTACACGGGTGCTTCTACTGCCACTGGCAGTACCGCTGGGGCAGGGGCCTGGTACACAGGCGGGAACACTGCCACTGGGGCTACTGCTGCTGGGGCCTGGTGCACTGGTGCTTCTACTGCCACTGGTAATACCACTGGGACTGGGGCTGGGGCAGGGGCCTGGTACACAGGCGGGGACACTGCCACTGGGGCTACTGCTGCTGGGGCCTGGTGCACTGGTGCTTCTACTGCCACTGGTAGTACCACTGGGGCTGGGGCCGGGGCCTGGTACACAGGCAGGGACACTGCCACTGGGGCTGGCACAGGCATCTGATACACAGGTGGTGAGGACTTGCATGGCCGGTTTCCCATTGCTGGTCCAGCTTGGGAAATGTGATGCGATTGCTTGGCCGCAGCAATTGGACTTGCTGAAAGGATTTGATATGTTGTGCTACTCATTGCAGGAGATGCAGGCACTGGGTTTGAAGACTTCACTCCCTCAAATTGAGTACCAGCTGGTTCCAAAACAAGTGGCTGAATATTAGTAGGTGTTGACGAGAGACTGCCAGCATGAGAGCTGAAAACCGCTCCATTATTATCTTCAATAGAGGAAATAGGCACAGATTTAGCAGCTACTGAATTTTGTCCTATACAAAAATATCCACACCACACTAATATAACAAACCCCAAAGGCACCATTTGCTTTGCCATGCTGGCTTAAACTTTGAACCAGTAAATCCAAGTATACCTTGCCTACCTTACACAGCTCATTTTATACTTAGTGCTTGTTGCAAACCCCTCCCCATTCCTTGTTTGACTAATCTCTTTCTGGCCTTCATTATTGCTTAGGTTTTGCTGTCACTTAAGATTCAGACAAGTCTCTAAATGACTTAGGCCTACATCTCTGGGTGAAAAAAAAGTATTTTTTTGATTAGGTGATAATTGTGCAGTCTATGCTAGTTGAGAACAACGATCTCAAATCGAAAATTCCATTAGAAAAGATTGTTTTGGGTGTGATTTATACATCAGTGTATTTTTAAGAGACTAATTTGCTTTTAAAAATGCACACGATGTCTTCTCTGTGGCTGAAATTAGTTTTTCATTCATTTACTCTTGAGACCCTGTGATTCACTGCTGGGGTCCTCTATAGGGAGCCCCAGTATAAGCTGTTCCAGTCACAAACACAGAATTAAAAAAAAAAAATTATTTGTTTTTCTTAATTGCAATATTCCTATTTTTAATTGTAAAGTGTGCCTTATACGCCACTTAATGTCAAAAATAGCTGTGCACGCCCTTATGAGCTTCATTTTGTTATATATTGAAAAATGCTGCATAAAAAGGGGAAATTGCAACTGATGAAATTAAAGGGTTGTGAGGGTTCTAATTGATGAAATTGTGCACACATGGTTACGGAATATTGCTGTTTGGTAGGTAACGCAAAGTAAAAGACAAAGCCAGTGATAACGAGTGAAACTTGCATAATGTCAAAGGGAAAAAAGTTATACTTTCAACAACATAGTTAAGATCTTATTTATTCACCAATTTCTTTAATTCGGCCTGACAAAAATTAGCGTATTTTTGCAAATGTTTGCAAAACAGCACCATTTTTTATCCTACTTGCGAAAAGTTGCCATTGATGGGTTTGTGTGTTTATAAAGAGCGAGGATCGCGTTCACAGCCTCGAGGCAGAATGCATGAGCAAGGTCACAGCTGGGGCTGTGTGCAAAAGGTCAGAGGTCAAGGCACATCAACAAACCCACGTTGACGCACTCGCTCCTGGACTTTACAATGCAAGAATGGTGGCAAAGCAGTCCTACAAGGAGATTTGTCTGTGGAAAAGGGATCGCCTGCAGCAGTACTTACGTTATAGGGGCTTGCCTTTTACTGGCCGAGTGGAGGAGCTTCGAGCTCTTGTTTGTGGAGCTCAATTGTTCAATGTGGCGCCAAAGTCATATTGTGGTGGTGGTGATGATGTTGTGGCTAATATAATGAAATCAGCTTGCCTGAGCTCCATAGAGCTAGCCCACCACATCATGCATTTTCCCACCGGCTAGCAAGGGGAGTGCTTTGTTACTTAGCTACTTATACGTCAAGATGATAGTTGATTTACTGTAGCTAGCTGTAGCTCTGGAGCAGGTTTACGAACTAGCTGAACTCCTGCCTCGAGGCAATTTCACCTCACCTCAGTCAGCAGTCACCAAAATTGAAAATCAACGTCCTTAACAGTCATTCTGAATTATCCACTAAACATTGCTATCTCAATTACAGTAGGCCCAGTCCAGAGTAATTATTTTAGAAACTTGTGACCATTGATGTCAGTAAACTAGCCAATATTCGATCATTATAATCAAGTATCCATGTGACAGTGACCATCGCAGTTCAATCAGTCCCCTTCCATGTCACATTTTAACCATATTTAGAATCCGTCATTATCAGATTTGTCCTTATTCCCCAAGTTGAGACATCCATCAGAGTAGAAAATGAGCAGTGCTGTTTGAAGTAGGTTACCGTGTTTCAGCACGGTCTAAAGGCCGGTTCATACTCAACGCAAGGTACGGGAGCGCGAACGCAAGGTAACGCATCGAGCAATGCAAGGTAGCCATCTTGCGTCCTTGCGTAGCAAAGTGTGTTGACCAAATCTTTGTAAGGGCCGGTTCATACTCTTCGCAAGGTATGGGAGCGCGAATGCAAGGCAACGCATCGAGCAACGCAAGGTAGCCATCGTCCTTGCATAGCAAAGTGTGTCGTCCAAATTTATGTAACGCGACGCATCAATGTGTGTATTTCCGTGAGATTCCAATAGGGGAGTTAAAGCAAACAATGCACCATATGCTGTGTTCAACACACCAAAAAGAAAAAAGGAGAAGGAGAAGGAGAAGACTTTGCTGCCCCCTGTTGCATGAACAGTGTACTGCTTTTTAACGAGGCACAGCGCAGCAGGGGACGCGCATTCAGGCTTCCATGAGAACGGAATGGAACAGACCTGTGCTCGCGTTCGCCTGCGTACCTTGCGTAGAGTATGAACTGGCCCTATGAACCAGTGTTCTTACAAATTTTGCTACTTATCGAAATATGCTACCTCGCGGTTCTGCGCTTGCGCAAACCTAAAATCTCTGGCTGTTTCCTTGCTCATAACTTATAAATCATAAAAATAGATTTATTTTCATCGCGCATTTCGACCTGTAGGCGTACATATATTTGCATGTACACGATTGGTTTTCCTGAAAATGCAGAAATCCGATGATAATGGCGTATATGGGCATATATCTTTGAACAAACTTATCCAACTCGTTATAAAATCTGCTTATGGTATAATAAGCTAACAAATAACAAAGTTACTTCTGTAAACTGATTCATATTGCAATATCAAGGCGAAAATAAAGACTTTATGATCGCTATGCATTAAGGTAGCATTTTTTGACAAGGGAGCAAAATTTGACAGAACACCGGCCCTAAAATCGCTGCGGACAGCACTGCTGCTACATTTCTCCGTCTCTATTCAGACTGTGATGGGTAAGGTAGAGTCGTTGCCTTAGTGCTGGACACGAGTGCAATGTCGCTTGCTTAGCGATACTGGAATCAAACATTTTCAGGAGGCTCCTTGACGAAATAATCATATTTTAATACAAATCAACTTTTGACGCATGAAATTCAGTATGAAGTAATGATTTTCTCATTGAATTTAGCATGCGTTTATCAATATAGGTGCAGTTGGACATCAATCACCAGTAACCTCTCCAAACGAAAAACTAGCCTAGAGATGGCAATTTCGACATGCAGATTCAAACTGTTTCGAACACGTTCAAAACTTCCTGGTTTGACACGGGATTACGACTCTGCTTCAAAATTTTGGTATGTGACAGGTGACGTTTTTCCTGCTCCCCACCCATGTGTTTTGTTTCACTTCGAAACATTTTAATTGCTGCGGTAAAAGTTTTTGCCACCAGGCTGTGCTTTACTGAAATAAATCTGGTTTCGAAACAATTCGGAACATTTCGAATCAGTGGTCGTTTCAGAGGTTTTAAAAATGTTTCAAAGGTTTGAAATTGCCATCTCTAAACAAGGCTTTACTGCATGATGAAGTTGAGAATTTTGTCAATTATTCTTTAGAGAAATTGCATCATTTTCTGCTGCGCAACCATGCCCAACTTAAGGAGAATACAACCGACCTTACTGTTATGCTCAGGTTTGTATACTATTCTCATTGTCCAATCAGTGTATTTCCGTTACTGTGGAAAGTTTAAACTCTCATTGTTCAATGTTTGTTGCTGTCAACTTATAAAATTTGAATAAAATTTTGCTACTGTTTCAAGTTCTCAATAAAAGTTTTATTCACCTGTACCCATACACTTTGTCTCTTGTACTGCTGGGAAGCAGGATTTGCTGATTAAGGGATATGGACAAATATGTCCCATACGACACCCCACATTTTTGGGCCTGGCTCAATTACTTTAAGAGAGAAAAGGAAAAGTGACTGACGGTTAGCTGAAGGAACTTGTTATGATTCTGCTCTGGTTGCCATGTTTTTCATGTTCTGCCTTATCTCTGTATTACCTGACCATGCCTTGGATTATCTATTGTGATTTGGTTTCTTTGATTTGTTCATGTATTGTCTAGTTTAGTTTTTCCATGTTTGTATTTTACCATAGTTTCAGTCCGGTCCATGTTTTTGTCTCTGCTATGCATTGCACTTTGTCTCCCCCTGTCTTGTCTCTTGTATTGTCATTGCTCACAGCCCCAGTATTGCATGCCACTCTTTTGGGTGATGTGGCAGTTTCCCCTACCACTGGTAAAACGCCACAGTAGTTAACCACACCAACACTCATACCACATGATTAGCCAGGTAGCATGCAACTGATAGTTTGGTGGGTGCACACACTGAGCTACATTCAAAAACAAAGCCGTTTCCTGTGCTATCTTCCCCATAAAATTTACTAGAAAGACACACACATGCAAGGTTTTGAGTTAACTCCTTTATTTCAAGATTGCAGACCATGAATTTTGAAGTTTTTGTATATAACTATGGTTGTCTTTCTTACCACAGTGCTTCCTGGTTCGGGGCAGTGACAAAGGACCCAAGCCTAGTTTTAGGCAGTCTTTTATAGTGCCTGAGTAATGAGTAGGGAGCATGCTCAGTCCACTCATGCTGCACCATACCAGCTAATGGAAATAAAAGAGTGGTTGTAACTTCTACGGTATCATGTTTATGTGGTGATTGCTTTTATGTTGTAAGAACATGTCTGCATATAGACTTGGAAATGTTTCCAAGCTTGGAATCACCCTGTGTGACTGAATTGTTAACCTTCATTGATTTAATTAAAGATGGTATGGTCCAGTGGGAGGGGCCTAGCCTTTAACTGATGGGGATTTACACTGACTAGTCAGTGAGTGAAAGGCTGTGGTGCTAGGCAGGCCTAAAGCCGCTTCTGGCCAGTATATTGTAAATATATATATATATATATATATATATATATATATATATATTTTTTTTTTTTTTTCCCCTGCTGAAGTTTGCTTTGTTATTTGCGCACATTTCCTGGGACAATAATAAAACACTTCATTTTTTTTTTTGCACCAAATGGATTTTGTCTTATTATTTTTTTCAGTTTGAGGTCAAGCTACATCTTTTTCAGTCAGCCTTTCGGCATACTACCCTCACTCAAGGTCAGAGTGTGACAGGTGATTTAATGGTTCCTGGATTTCAATCCTTCCTTCCAACCTCGTTTACTCCCTTTGCCTTGCCTTTTCTATATTACTAACCCATATGAACAGTGTGTTATTTTTGCTAGAGTTACTAACGCAAACTAACATTGTATATAATACTAACTTACTAACGAGCACTAAGGGATTGTATAGCTGCACTTACTAATTGATTAACAAGCTCTCAGCATTCGCCCTGTTCTAATCTCCGCCTCTTGTCTCTCCCTAATCTTCTCTGCTGCGTTTCTGTGGGTTCTCCACACCTGCTCACGCTGTCCTTTCTCTCATTATCTATGCACATTAGAACTCCTTGACCGGAGCTGTATATCTGTCTATAGGATTGTCTCGTGATCCCTGTCCGCATTTTGGCTGTTGCCTTTTTCATGTGATTAGGTTCTTCCTCATGTTCCCTCCTTTATAATCAGTCTGACTTCCTCCACCTGCTTTGTGATCAGCATGAGACTTCCTGTGAGTGTATATTAGGAGTCTTTTCACAGCACTTCCTTGTCAGAACGTTTCTCTTGTTTACCTGTGCTGCTGTTGTCTTCGGCTTGTACTCGAAGTGTTACTCTTCTGACTGGACTGTCCACCTTACGATTTTTGGCTTTGCTATTTGGTACTATTGTCTGCATCTGTTTACGAATCCTTTTTTTGCCCGACTACGAGTTTTGTGATTGCTGCCCTGGTTTTCGATTCTGTTCACGCCCACTGGATTTTGGCTTTTGCCTCTGACATTCCTGTGCCTGTGTACTGACCCTATTTCTTTGCTCGACCACAAGTTTTGTGATTAGTGCCTTGTTTACGGTTCTGGATTTCGCCCTTTAGATTCTGATTTTTGTATTGTGGACATTGTACCATTGCATGATCTGTTGGGTATCCCCCTTCAGAAATACAGCCTCCCTTTTTTGTACTCTCTGGTGCTCGCCTGTGGTTCCTATAAGTAATCCTGACAGAACTACTAGCTGATATTTTAAGGATCACTTGAAGTCGGTTAATGCTGCCAACCAATTCAGACTTTTTGAGATGAGTAGAGTGGTGTTAAATGTGGTGTCCGCTTTGGTGTCCCGTACGACACCGCACATTTTTTTTTTTAAATTACTAATCTATAAAGGGTGAACTATCCAGGAGTTGGTGTTCCTGTATAACTCACCTCTTACCACATCTCTGTAATATATTTATTCCCAATGTTCTTAAAGAATCCTGGCTAAATAAGACAAAAACCACTAATGTCCCGAACGACACCTCATGGAATCACCCTAAAGGAATAACAAGAGCAACACAGAGCGTGGCATATGCCCCCGCCTGTATGTTGATCAAGGGCATATCGAGATGGGCGCTGTGGGGGCCATATTAGATATCGCACGATGCTGGTTTTCGAAAGGAACCTTCCTCCAGCCACCCCCAATACACCACCAGGAAATGGCATAAATCGGACGAGGTGTTCTTTAGTTGTTGGGCGGAAATGAAAATAAAGATGGCTGCTGTGGCGGCTATATTGAATATTGCATGACGCTGGTTTTCGAAAGGAACTTTCCTCTAGCCACTCGCAATACGCCACCATGAAATGGCAGCAATCGGATGAGGCATTCTATAGTTATCGGGCAGGAATGAAAATCAAGATGGCTGCCGTGGCGGCGATATAAGATATCACACGACGCTGGTTTCCAAAACGAACCGTCCTTCAGCCACCTCCAATAAACCACCAGGAAACGACATAAATCCGACGAGGTGTTCTTTAGTTGTTGGGCAGAAACAAAAATCAAGATGGCTGCAGTGGTGTCCATATTGAATATCGCACGATGCTGGTTTTCGAAAGGAACCTTCCACTAGCCACCCCCAATACCCACCATGAAATGGCATCAATCGGACGAGGCATTCTTTTGTTATCGGGCGGAAACGAAAATCAAGATGGCTGCTGTGGCGGCCATATTGAATATTGCACAACGCTGGTTTTCGAAAGCAACCTTCCTCTAGCCACCACCAATAGGCCACCATGAAATGGCATCAATCGGACCAGGCATTCTTTAGTTATTGGGCGGAAACGAAAATCAAGACCTCTTCTTACAAAAGGTTTAATTATTGTATTTCATATTGCTTTTGTAAACATTTAAAATTATATTTCATGGACCAACTAATGAAGAACTAACATACCTAGTCTTGGAATAAACCAAATTTAGATGGGCTTCTCTCTCAGTACCATAGCTCTAAGCACACAGCTTCACTTTGATATTGTATGAGGAGGGCAAGCTCTGTACAATTACCCCCCGCGTTAACAAGACTTATGGCAACAGAATAAAGTAGCAGTTTAGGTTTAAATGTTTAAAATGTCAGACTTGTCAAGCGATTGTTTCAGTTACACCAATGGTTACCACATTGACTGCATGTAGTTCGCTATCCAAACCTAGCCTTGACAGTCACGAGAGCTAAGTGTTCTGCTGCTACCGGATTTTTTGACGGTATATTATAATGGCTGGCTGAATGATAATTTTACCGATCTTGTCTGCAGATGATACTGTTAATAACTGAGTAATTTCATTCTTGTCAGGCGATTATTTACTCAGCTGACCGCATGTTACATTAACGTCACATTATCAGCTGGATAGCCAGCCTGAACAGCTAACATAGTAAGCTAGTTAAATACTCTCACCTTTCTTTGAAAATAATTTTGTAATTATTTCTGTGCCCCTGCTCTGCAAGCCTTCTCTCTCTCTCTCTCTCTCTGTCCTTTTCTGGTGTCCAGATTTGTGTGTGTGTAGGCTGCGCATTCTATTAACTGCCGTACTTCACAAACCTTGCAAGCAAAAATGCAATTTTCCAAGAGGAGCACGAAGCATGGACCGAACCATTTTTTAAGAAGGGGGTTGTTGAAATTTATATAATCAATATTGCATGCCTTTGTGGCTTTGTGATTAATTCTGGTGAATTAGTATGAATAGCAGTTAGGTCTATGCATCATAATTTTAGTCATGGCGGTTACTGTGGGTTTTTGGGCCCCAATGGGCTGTGGGCCCTTATAATTGTCATCACCTTTCCCCCCTATACGACGGCCCTGTTGAGAACCACTGGCCAATAGGACTGCCAGAGTTTGAGATTCATATCATCTGTTGGGGTTAAACGCAAGGCTTGTCGAAATCTATAGTGTTTTTGAAGATGCAGCATACTGTATGCGTCTTTGCCTTTCGTCCACACATAAAATGTGCTTTCGGTCGCAGGAAAAGGACTTATCGGAAAATGCCTTCCAGGATGCATATTTCTCAAACCTCCATTTTCATTATTTTTGTGTGCATAGGGACAATGGAATTGTTGGATTGTGACATCAGAGTGTATGTGCCTTATAAAAAGTTTCTGAGGCTTTTGATTGTTACATTCGATTATATCACTGCCAACTGTTGTTTTGGCAAGATGTTGACCAAACTTATGTGGTATTTTTTTGCCCTCATGTAGACTGAGAATATTTTGGAAATGAAATACATGTCCTCAGGCTAAGGCAGTGGTTCCAGAACTCTGTCCAGGGGCTTTTCTGTTTTTTACCCCTCAGCCGACTCTGGCCGGAGGGGTATTGTCATCACCTGCGTGTCCATCTGTCGTCCGTCCATGATATTTTCCAGGCCAGTACTCGGCATCTAATGATCGCAGCTTCACCAAATTTGGTATGGTAACTCAGTATGACACATAGATGTGCAAGGTCAGGTTTTTTGCTGGATTTGACCTTTGACCTTAGCGCTGTGACCTTGACCCTGGATATATTATTGTCTGGGCCAGTACTCAGCAACCAATGATCACAGCTTCACCAAATTTGGTATAATAACTCATTATGACCGATAGATCTGCAACATCAGGTTTTTTGCTGGATTTGACCTTTGACCTTAGCGCTGTGACCGTGACCTTGGAAATATTGTCCGGGTGACATTTTCCAGACCAGTACTCAGCATCTAATGATCAGAGCTTGACCAAATTTGGTATGATAACTCACCATGACCCATAAATGTGCAACATCAGGCTTTTTGCTGGATTTCACCTTTGACCTTAGCTCTGTGACCTTGACCCTGGAAATCTTTTCTGGGTCAGTACTCTACGACTAATTATTGCAGCTTCACCACTTTTGGTGTGCTGACTCACTATGACCCATGGATGTGCATTGTCAGGTTTTCTGCAGGATTTGACCTTTGACCTTAGCGCTGTGATCATGACCCTGGGTCAGTACTCGGCAATTCATCCTCACAGCTTCACCAAATTTGGTTTAGTTACTCATTATGACCCATAGATGTGCAATATTTGGTTTTTTGCTGGATTTGACCTTTGACCTTAGCCCTGTGACTAAGACCTTGGAAATATTGTCCGGGTGACATTTTCCAGGCCAGTACTCGGCAACTAATGATTGCAGCTTCTCCAAATTTGGTATGTTAACTCAGTATGACCCATAGATGTGCAAGGTCAGGTTTTTTGCTGGATTTGACCTTTGACCTTAGCGCTCTGACCATGACCTTGGAATTATTGTCCGGGAGACATTTTCCAGGCCAGTACTCAGCAACTAATTATCGCAGCTTCACTAAATTTGGTATGGTAACTCACAGTGACACATAGATGTGTAATGCTATGTTTTTTGCTGGATTTCACCATTTGACCTTAGCGCTGTGACCTTGAGGCAGGAAATCTTGTCCGGGACAGTACTCAGCAACTACTGATCGCTGCTTCACCAAATTTGGTATGGTAACTCACTGTGACACATGGATGTGCATGGTCATATTTTTGCTGGATTTCACCTTTGACTTTAGCGCTGTGACCTTGAGGCAGGAAATCTTGTCCGGGCCGAGGGGTATTCAGCAACGCATTATGTTTTTCTCTTTGTTTCAACCAAGAATACAATGCAAAAATTAACTGGGCACCATGGCTTAATCCCAAATCTCCCACTAGACCTTAGCCCTACCCACTCCCCCTCTGTTTACAGGTTCACATGGAGGGACGGCCATTTCGGTGTCTTTCTCAATCCTGCTAGCACCAATTGGGAGTGGATTATGAACCCAGCAAAGCCAAGTCTGCATCAATGCTAAATTTCTGATCTTCTGATTCGTTGCCAGAAGCAGGTGAACTGAAGGGATGGCGTATTCAGCTCAACACGCCTACCTGTTATTACAGTGCTGGTTCCTTTCTTTTTCCAGTGGATAGAGGCAAGGGTATCCCAAGGATCATATGCTTGTTTAAACCCTCCCCTTAGTGTGGAGTGCCCTCCATGGCAGGGGAGGAGACTTTACATGGAGTGAAGCTCATGAAGTGTTATTGGCGGGGGTGCTGCTTGGGATAGGACCCATCTTGCAATATTTGTACCTCTCATACTTCAGGCGCTCTAGCTGGCACCACACTCACCTTTCAACTCGACCTACATTGTGATCTCAACTACTCAATGTCTTGAGGCTGCATCTTCCATGATCCAATCCTTGTTTAATTGATTTTCTTTATAGGGGCCTGGGAACAATTGTTTTTTTTTTTTCTTAATGAACAAGGCTTATGATAGGCTAGGCACCCTAAATAAGGGTCTGACAGCGACCCAATGCTGGACCAATCATCCATCCATCCATCCAATGTCAGGTTGGCTCAGTGGTGCCTGGCCAGGCTCTTGCACTGTTCACTCACTCTTGTGCATGGTTGTGGTTTTGAATCTCCCGATGGCCTGGCGTGCATATCTTTGGGCAGTAGGAGGGTGGCAGGATTCCCCGAAGGGACTTGGCTGAGCATGAGGGGGGCATGCAGGCTCTGCAGGAGTGAGGTCCTGGCCGGGTTCGAGTCTATGACCCTCTGCTTCCCACCATCCATACGCCACTGTGCCACCCCCAGAACAATCAATAAAGATCAGAAAAGACTAAAGAAAAAACCTTTAAAGTGAGGGATGAAAAATGGATGTATATCTAAATGCATAAATCGAATGTATGCAAAACATGTTGATATCATTCTTACAGCTCTAAGGTTCCAATGTTCATGTCACCAACTGCAGAATGAAACGAGAAAGAATGACCCTTCTGAGACCCCCTGGAGCTTCCTTGCAGTATATTGGCTGTGCTTTATTACGAGTGGATGTGGTGGCACTCCCCCTGGTTTTAGGATTTTCATTATTATTATTGTTGTTAGAAACATTCACCAACATCAGTCCATCTTTCCCTGATGAAATTTAGTGAAATGACCTGTATTCATGTCTTTGTGTTTTCCTGTGTATATTTTTGTCTTGTCTTACAATAAAAAATATATATATTTTTTTTTTTATTTCAAAATATCATTGATTTAGACCCTGAAAGTTAGTGTGTAGAACTGAGGGACGGACATGCGGAAGGATAATACTCATTCCTTTGTACCCATCCACTTTGAGGCAGGGGCTAATAATTAATATTACTTTTTCCTGAAAGAACTGCAATGATTAACTGTAATATAATGTTTAACTTGCCAATTTGACCGAAGATGAACTGAAAAATGGCAAATTAACTTAACATTTAAGTACATTTTAAATTTATTTTGGGAGAGTGGTAAATGCTGTGAAGTTATTCACCATGTGTTTTATTGGCTGAAAGTCGCTGCTAATGACTAATTTATGTGAAAACTCTCAATATGAGCTGTGCGCATATTTTGACTTGCGAAACTGGAAAAGTCCAAACTGCTAGCATTAAATCTGAAATCATCCTCCTTCGCAAATGCAGAAAGGATGGCTCCTGCTGCGTGTATACTCTTCTACATCAATTTTGACTTCAGAGATGTGCTGGTTGCCAGAGCTGAGTGCACTAATGCAGCTCCAGATTAGGACAGCTTCAAACTTTTTGCCATGTTGCTGATATGAATTGGGATGGCAATTCTCCTTCTTGGCCCTCGACTTGGTTGGAGGATGTCACATCCTTTACGTCCTAACACAACTTGGAAGATAAACGCATTAGCAGTGGCGCCGCCAGAAAATTATCATAGGGGTGGCCAGATGGGGCCAGTCAAAATCTTGGGGTGGCACAGCAAATCGGTCCTCCTTGTGATTACCCGGATTCAGTTCCAGCCCGAGGTCAGGTACTGCATTCGGTGCATGTCATTGGCTACGAGGAAATACAAAATTTGGTCTGAATAAAACTCTCCTCCTTCGGTGAACTAAGCCAGATCATTGATCTTATCGAATGGATTTTTTTTTTAAGTGCCGTTCGTTGAGGACTTGAAAATGACTTGCCAGGTTACGAAGGTCTTTGAAACGTGTCACACTCAGTTAGTCAAAAACGTCCAGGATATAATAGAAAGAGTCCACTTTAAAACGTGTTCTGCTGTGGTATATAGGCTCGTCTGCAGTTTTTTTTTTTGTTGGGGAAACGCTTTCTCTTTCTCGCTCTGCCCTCCTGGAAATCAGTAGATGTCGCACTCAATTGATTAAGTTACGGTGGATTTCGCCACTCGTAATATGGAAATCATTTTTCCGGACTTCTCACGGTTTTGTTCACTCAGGGGTTGGAAGCAATGGAATTGCATAAATATATTTCAAATGGTATTATTTCATTTAAACAATTTGAACGATCGTGAAACCCACGCATTGCATTCATTGAATAATTGCTGACTACAGCACGGGAACGTGAGTGAAGCACTAAATCTCAAGCAGAATGCCTGGGAGTTCCCAGCCCTGATTTTTGTTGTGCACAAGCTATTTGCAAAGCCCTCCTCTGGCCGTAAGCTTTACAGATCACATGCACAGCGGTCATTAAGCTCAAGCGCGGTGTTCAAATCGATGGATACTTTCTGAAGATAGTTTGAGAGAACAAACGTTTCCCTAAAATTGTGTTCCAAAACATAATTCTATGTTTTTTCCCCCCCAATCAACAGCCTTGCTTTCATCTGCCTCAATCGCTGAACTCAACAGGCCATTTTTATGCCCCCGTAAACAAAGTTTCGGGGGCATATAGCTTTCACCTCTCCGTCTGTCTGTCCGCACTTTGCCATGGCTATAACTTTTGATCGGCTCATGATAGGACTTTGATACTTGGCATATGCATTGCTTGTGAGAAGGCATTTCAGATGGGGTCATGACTTTTGACCTTGTGACCTTGACCTTGGAGCATGACGTTTGGTGACAAAAACTTTAACATGGGCCCAAACATCTCATTAGCTAGTAATAGGCATTTGATACCTGGCATATGTATTCCTTAGGTTAAGGCCTTTCTGATGAGGTAATGAATGTTTACCTTGTGACCTTCACCTTTAACCTTTGATTGACTCATGATAGGCCTTTAATGGTTAGCATGTGCATGTTATGCACGGGGGCATCAGTGTTTCACAAACATATCCTGTTTTTTCTTATTCCTGGCAATCCTCCTGAGGGGGCCCATGGGTTTGTAGAACCTACGCACCCCATGCAAATTACGCTACTGCGAGCTCAGCCTTTGTCAGTCTCTGTGGCTGAGGTTGCTGCCTGTTCCACACTTTGGCGCCAAGTTTCTTTCTCTTGTTGTTCCTCTCTTGTAGGAATACAGTCATTTTCTGGCTCTGAGTCTCTTCTCCTTTCATCTTATCTTGCTACAAGCGCTACAATTAACGTTACCGCTGCTTTGCCGCAAATGGATTCGTTCCATTTTCAGTGCTATTACAGATACAGTATCAGTATCATTCTATATAGAGAGGCTAGCTAGCTTTAAAGCTAATTAAACCTATCCATCGTTATCTAGCAAGCTAGCTAGCTGTCACTAAATGTGTTTCTTCATAAAGTCCGTCATCCACAAGCTCACTAGCTACATTAACCAAATTAATAAGCCAAATGGCAACGGAAACAGTGTCACAAGCTGGCCACATTCGGCTATATTCGGTGTCCAGTAACGTAACATAGGTATGTTACTAAAATTTCCAAATATATAGTTCTATGCTGAAATGAATTATTAACGATGAAAGAGCTTGAAATAACCTTTCAAATGACACCAAGATCAATGTGATAGGTTAAGAACTGACAAAGTTATTAAACTTGGAAATTGGCTAAATGAGGGGTATAAAATGTCCTTAGTTTCTATAGAAAAAGAGAGAAATCTGTGACCGAAAACATGGTTTGCATAAAATGCTATAACTTCCTTAATTCTTTAGATATTCCTATGAAACTTTCAGATAATGTTCATTGGAACATTATCTGCCCATTCCACAATGATGAATGAAAACAGAACTGAATTTCGCTGTGCAACCTTCAATGGGGCGCCATTTCTGGAATTTTTACTACAGACAGTTCTTTTGCTGACGGTAGAAACAGACTGCTGGTGCTCCAAATCTCATAATTTTTTGTTTGTTGGATCTTGAGTGCTTAATCTAATAGTCTGTGCAGTTTTTATTAGAATTCCTACTTAGCTTCTATGAAATTGAAGGGTGTTTTAGTCACCTCAAACTTTGAAGCGCTCTGGCGGCCATCTGGGAAATCGGAAATTGAAAACAAGGTAACAAGGGGAATTCGGGGGCATTTTCATCTACGTCTTCTACGGGATTTCCGGGAATTCCCCTCCTTTCGCCGATAAAAGGCAGTTTTGATGTGTATACCTCTGCCACTTCGGGAAATTACGCAATGCACTATGGGAACCAATATCGCGGCGGCCGATGAGCTGATAGTAACATACCTACATAACATTTACACAGAGAGAAAAAAAAACCTAAGTGAAAAGTGAAGCTAAGATCAAAGGCTCTGTTGAGGTCCAGAAGTACCTTAATTTAGACGATGCGAAAGAAACATTGCAAGTCACATTGGTATCGTTAGCTAATATAAAGGTCATAGATTAGCTAGGAAACATAGCTGCTAAAATTACCATGGTTTAGCCTTGGAGTCAGATGCCCAGCTGTGCTAGCATTGACAACCCGTGTGTATGTAACTTAAGCCACAGAAGCCAATTAATTTGGCATTCACCGAATTCAAAATGTAGGGTAAAATGTTTAAAAAGCACCATGAATGCTGAAAGGTATTTAAAGATTTTCGAGCAACATATGCTCCCCTCCAGATGACATCTATTCCAGGGAATGCCTTGTGTATTTCAGCAGGACAATGGAAAACCACATAGTGCAGCTGTTACAACAGCATAGCTTCGTAGTAGGAGAGTCCGTGTGCTTAACTGGCCTGCCTGCAGTCCTAATCTTTCACCGATTGAGAACATTTGGCACCTATTTAAATGACAAGTCCGTCAAAGGAGACCCAAAACTTTCAAGCCGCTGGAAGCCAGTATTAAACAAGAGCAGAATCAAATTCCAATGGCTAAACTCAAGAAACTTGTCTCCTCAATGCCCAGACTCCGCCACTCTGTGTTAAATAGAAGAGGGGATGCTACACCACGGTAAACAGGCCCCTGTCCCAACTTTTTTGAGACCTGTAGCTGCCATCAAATTTAATATGAGCTCATTTTGCGGATAAAATTGATAAATTTCTGTTTCAACATTTGCTATGTTATCTCTGTTCTATTGTGAATAAACTACTGGCTGGAGTGATTTGAAAGTAATTTTGTTTTGATTTTATTCACAATTTACAGTTTGTCCCAACTATTTCGGAATTAGGGTTGTAATTTCTTGAGAATATATGTTATGGTCCTTGCCTGCAGGCCCTTGCCCCTGTTGCATTCTTTGCCTCCACCTTAACGAGCCACACCTATTGCTCGTTAAGGTAGAGGTGAAGTTTAGTATTTAAGAGGTGGCTGCACTGGTCTTGGTGCGGCAGTATACTGTTTGTCTTCTGAGCCCTCTCATTGGCTGTACTGCTGCTCCCCTCTGGGACTGTTTTAACGTTTATATTAAAGATTCTTTGTTTTTACTCAGCCTGTGCGTCTGGGTCCCTTTACCTGTTTGGGAACATGGTCCCAGCGCCTGGCGGTGTCTCTTGCCGGCGGGCCGAACCCCATGACAGTATATTTGTATTATGAATGTGTCACTACACTATTTTGCATATTCAAGTGAGCATGCTGTGCTTCAGTAGGTTTAATGCAGTTCTTGGGTTTCACATGGTAATGATGATGATATATGAACCTTGGCAAGTTTCAAAATGCAAGCTGGTTTTTTTTTATGAAGTCACAAATGGTTGTTTGAAAGCATGAATCTGACAGGGGCAGTCAGGTTTTCAAAATACCGTGACATCAAAGATCTTCCACCATGCTTCACGATTGGGAAGAAATTCTCCATGGAATTGCTATTTTTGTTTGTATGCAAAATGCATCTCTGGCATTTTTGACAAAGAGCTGCGTTTTGGTTTCATCGGCCACCAGAGAACTCTGTCCTGTTAAAAGTTCCAGTTCTGTTCGACAAAAACTGTCGGCTCATGAGTTGTTTTTTGATGATAACAGAGGCTTTTTTCAGGTAATTCTCCCAAACACCTTGTAGTTGAATAGATGTTGTCTGACCATAATTTTGGAGATTTTGACCCCAAGGCATAATTAGTTCCTGTAATTCTCCGATATTAATCCTTAGAGATTCCTCTGCCACTGGATCTATGCTCCTCATGGTGCAGGCATTCAGAATGGGCACACATCCTCTTCCAGGCAGAATTTTAGCATTGCCATATGCCTAACACTCCGATAGACATTGGATTTTTGCCTCAGTAAACAAAAATTTCACCTTTTAATTATCGTCTTTAAGCCATTCTATTCAGTTCAATTCGGTTTTTTATGTATAATGTCTTTAACAAAAAGTCTAAATCACAAAGACCAATAAAAAAAGGATGGTGATGACAGGCTACTGTAGCAAGGAAGAACTTCCTTATGAAAGGAGAAAAAACTGAAGTCTTGGGAGAAATCTTGGGCAAATGTGACCTGGGGTAATGTGAAGTGAAGGGGGTGTGAAGTATTGAGGATAGAAACAGGAAAAATAAGTTGCAGACATAAATAGACCAAGTGCATGTTAAAAGCTGTTGTGATTCTGCATTTGCCATGTCATGTATCAAGTTTGGCCATGTACCATGTTCTGACTGACCTCTGTGTTTTTGATATTCTGCTTATGTCTGACTATTCTTGGATCATGTATTGTGTTTTGGTAATTAGATCCCATGTTTTATTTTCATTCACAGTTTTATTCCATGCCATGTTTTGAGTTGCCATGCATTGCACTTCGTTTCCCCCCTGTCTTGTCATGAGTCTTGTCTTTGCTCACAGTCCCTGTATAGCGTGCCACTCCTTTGGGTGATTTACTGGTGTCTGGGTTTCAATCTTCCTCCATTATCTCGAGTTCTTCCTTCCTCTTGCTTTTGCTATTTTTCTAACACACACTAACTGTTTGTTATTTTTGATAATTACTAACCAACACTAACATTGTATATTTGACTAACTTACTCACGAGCACTCGGGATTGTATGGCTGCACTTACTAATTGACTGACGATCTCTCAGCATTCGCCCTATTCTAGTCTCCGCCTCTTGTCTTTCCCTAATTATCTCTGCTGCGTTTCTGTGGGTCTCCACAACTGCTTTGTGCTGCCTTTTCTCTCTCATTACCTGTGCACTTTAGAACTCCTTGACTGGAGCTGTTTTATCTGTCTATAGGTTTGTCCTGTGATCCTTTTGGCTACGGCCAATTTCATGTAATTAGTTTCCTCCCAATGTGTTTCTCCCTTGTTGTCATTCCCATTGATTGCACCTGTGTTCCATTGCCATGTGACCTCCCGCAAATGTATACTAGATGTCTGTTTGTAGCAGTTCCCTGTCAGATCGTTCTACATTGCTTACCTGTGCCACGCTTCTCTCGCCTTGTATCATTGTGATTATCTTTCTGACTGGACTGGACTGTCCTAGATCACTTGCTTTGCATTCTCCCCGTACTTCGCGGCTTTCTTGTGTATTGACCCATTTTTGTCTGACTTCGATTTTTGTTATTGGTGCCCTGTTTACAACTCTGGATTATGCCCTTTGGATTCTGACTTTGGATTGTGGACTTTGTACTGTCGCCCGCTCTGTTGGGGGGTTTCCCCCTTCAGAAATAAAGCCTCCTTTTTTTATTTTACTGGTTGTCGCCATTGGCTCATTTTGTAAAACCTCACAAAAGCAATCTAACAGTGAAGTGTGACATACCATACATCAACTACACTGTGTACCTGATTGTGGATGGTGAATGAACAAAAAACAAGTCGACAAAAGCAGCGGGACAGTATCTTCGCTGGGCACTAACAGCATCCAAGTTGGGACCGGAATAGAAAATGCACATGGATAGAGAAGTCCAGCCTTGAGCAGAAATAGCAAAATGCATGATGGTTAGGTAAGCGAAGGGCCTGGGGAGCCAGTTCTCCTTTGTGGGGAAAAATGGGCACATTGTTAATTTATGCTTTTTTTTTTTTAAACCAGAAAACAAGGAAAAAGTTTATGGCTTTAAAATACAGAGCTGAATAGTTTTGACTTTGGTCATGACATTTGGCTTTGAGCCAATGTTTGCTCAGTTAATGAAAGAATACATGTAATGGACTCTGCCTTTATTTGTCCAGAGTGGGTTGAGTGTATTCCAGAATGTATCAGAGTAACCATGTAAGAGTAATAACTGATAAGGAGTGGGGGCTGGAGAGAGACAAACTCTGACGTGCAGTGCAGAAACGCTGTTATTTGAAAAATACCTCTCATTGAGAGCACAATTTAACAGGAAACTTAGTGCTGATATGATGGCTAATGAAGGTGAAAGGCTGGTTAAACCGTGATCAATTATTTTTTCACTAAGGACATGATCAGGGGTTATGACATTGTCTTAGCGCCAGAAAAACATTTCTACAAATCATAGTGGAAGACTGACTTAAGTATAACAGACTTAAACTCCCTAGCGTAGCTACATAAATGCTTCAAACAAGCCATAGTACTCTTTGTAAAATACTGGGTTTACAATGTAATTGTCCATTGAAAATGAAGATATTCCTGTTCAGTGAATAAAACCTCCATTTTCAAAATAGCTTATTCCCAGAAACAATGTGGTGTATTTTATCTCCACTGCAAAAAATGAAAGATAAAAATACTAGGTAAGATGAATTTACTTATTTTAAGACTTAATACACATATTTATATAACCATTTTCCTCAGTAAGACAAAAAAATGTTGCTTGTTTTGAGGTAATTTTTACTAGCTTGCCAGTGGGGTAAGTAAATTTCACTTGTCAAGTCAAATAAAAACTTGTAAGGTTTTTTTTTTTCTTAAAACAAGTTCGACTTGACAAGTGAAATTTACTTACTCCCCTGGCAAGCTCGTCAAAATTACCTCAAAACAGGAAAATGTTTTTGTCTTACTAAGAAAAAAGTTGATAGAAATAAGTGTTTTAAGTCTTAAAATAAGTAAATTCATCTTATCTAGTATTTTTATCTTTCATTTTTTGCAGTGTCCAAAGCAGCAAGGAAAAAACAGCACAATTTCTCTGTCTCTACACTCTCAGAATGCAAGCCTACATTTTAGGGGAAACCCTGTCGCACCTAGCATTCATGGCAAGATATCTATTAAATGAGTTCTTCTCACTGATGATGCATGTCATTTCCTGTACATCAATAATTAAAACGCAAAGGTTTAAAACTCTTAATTACAAATAGAATGCAAAGGGGTAAACATCTTTAAAATTCCAATTTACTATTAGCTACAAGGGACTAGGTAAATGAAATTCTCAATAAATATGTGTGTGGTTTCTTGTGATGGTTCAGGCAGCCACTTGAGAAGGAAAGTTTATTTCTCAAGTTAATACAGGGTATCTCTTTAAACACCTGAATAACTTTCTGCAGTCATGTAGAACTCTAGGCTTCTAGAAAATTAGCACAAAACGGTATCATTTAAAAGTCAAGCTAACAAATATGTGCTGTTTTATGAGCTACTGGAATTCGGCATTAACAGTTCAGTCAATGGTGGCATGCCATCTACCTCTTACCCTTAAAAGCATGATTGCTTTCAACCCAAATTCATTTAAGATTTCCTGATTAATAATAATTTTGCTCATAATTTCTGTACCATTCAAGGAAAAATTCTACAGCCTGATGGCAGACAGCCATTCTTTTTTTTTTTTTCATTATACATAGGGCATAGATTGTTAAAACTAAATATCAGATTCTGGACTTTGGGTTATACTAACTGTTTTGAGATAAAGATGTATGCTCGAAATTTTAAGAAATTGTTTGAGATTCTAGGCTTTCTTTGATACTAGATAAAAAAAATTAAAACATTTTTTAAAACATTAAAACTCTTTCTATTTTTTTTGAAGAACTGCTCTAAAATATGAATGGTTTATTATTTCAATACATATTTTCTAAAAGATTTCGAGAACATGCAAATACTCTACGTTGGTGTAATTTCCTTAATACTCACTCTTGCTCATTAACATAAAATCTGAAATTTGAATGTGATTTTCAATTCTTTATTTTTAGACATTCTCAGTATATAAATTGATGAACATAAGCATTATAAACTGAGCTGAGCTGGATAATGATTGTTTGGTCATAAAGATGCAGTTCTAAAGTTAAAAAAATCTTTGACCCATATTTTTGGAATTCATAGTTTTTGAGATACAGAGCTTTCTTAACTGTTGTCAAGACTGGCAGAATTTTGCCCATTTGCCTCTTGAGTGGAAGAGGTTAATACAAGGAAGAGGACACAATATTATCTGCCAATGTGGTAAGATATAATTTGACTGTCTCTATTTCAAGCTTTGCCGGTGGATTAAAAAGTTTTGCTGAAGTACATGTTAAGTTAAAAGAAGATAATGTATTTTTATTGGCAAGAGGCGAAAACAATTTTTTTTATCTCATAACGAGGCTAAAGCCTTTGTTAAAATAGTTTTTATTATTTTTATTTTTTATTTTTTTGCTCTGCGACTCACTTGTCCCGTCACCAAAATGGGAAAACCTGAATGAATGCAAATAATATTTATTTTCAGTCCTCATGCAAACTATTACAACATTACCAAGATTAGGATATTTATTAAGCAAATAAGCATGGCCCCTTTGTCACACTTCATGGAATTTTGCCTCACGAGTGTACAATGGTATCACCATCTCCGTAGAATTTCAAGGATGAATGCAATTGTATGGGCGTTTTCTGGATGATAGAAAGTGTGAGCCTTTTGAAAATAACCCCGAGTTGCATGCTTACTTATGGTGAGGGTTGTACACAATAGAGGGAACTCATTCAGGGAAACAGCTCCTGTGGTTGAGCAATATCTATGTCCGTATCCTTTTCTGGGATTGTTTAGACATATGTGATGTAAAGGACCAGGATGTGCTCTGTGGGAATGCTTAATGATCTACCAGTGAAACCATAGAGGAAGCAGCTGTTAAGCAGGCCTGAGAGACACACCCTTCATCAATAAGCACTGGCCCTGCTCCAATCCATCTTTTGGCTTGCATCTGAGATGCTTTCCTTTCAAGCAGCGTCCCAACCCTCCAAACCCAAGCTTTGACTTTGCGTTCTGTCAGTGTCCTACGCCATCAGCCATCTGAGCTACAGTGTACTTAAGCATTTAGCAGAGATAGAGTTTGAGGAGGGATAAAATTTCAACATCGTTCACACGATATGGACTCCATAAAAACAAATTGAGGCTGATATGCTCTACGTTATCCTCTTATTCACTGTCATATGAGTAAACTGCCGGGGGAAAAAAACAAAAATAACGTGCGTATATGCATACATACGTCAATGCATATGTTGAGGCTTCTGATCTTTGACTAACTAAAGTACAGACCTTATGGAGAAATATTCTGGAAATGTACTTACCGAACACTTTAAAAGGTAATCCTTCATGTGATCTTCACATGATCACTGAAACTGGATGGTTGAAGAATACACTAGAAGAGCAGGAAAAATCTCACGAGGTGTGATGAATCTTTGACTTCTTATTGCTGCATGCTGATGGTCAGGTCAGAATTTGGTGTAAACTCTATGAATCCATGTATCCTTCCAGCCTTGTGCACAGGCAGGTGAGTTTGCTGGTGCTGGAACGGTTTTTGGCACACATTGGGCACCTCAATGCCAACTGGACATCGTTTCAATACGATGGCGGACAAAGGAATGATTGCTGACCCCCCAAGAGGTCTACAAAATTGATCCAAATGGCCATCTTTTGAATGTGATTGCTGGCCCCATGCATTGTTGCTGACCTGCCAAGAGCTGTAGAACTTTGCCAATGGCTATCTGGGGTTTTTGTACATTTGGAAATAGTCCATTTGATGGTATTTATGGATGTTTTCTGAATATTTGTGTATGAACAAATATTTGTAAAAGCTGAACAAATTCTGTTTCAATCAAATGAATAAAACTATTGATTACTGAACTATTCATAAACAACTGGACTTCTGACTTGCTCTTAGTTAGTACTTTTATTTCTGTTATTAGATGCAACAATTGTGATAAATTAGTTTAGTTTTTATGTTGTCTTTTTCCTCCCCAACTGAAATTGTCAGGAAGACATTCAGTGCTTTTGAAAAAGTCTGTGATACAGACAGATCGGTTGCATACAAATTCCTGTACACATTTAATATACAATAAGTGAAAATACTTGTATGTACGCGAACTCCAAAACCTCTGTATGCATCAAACTGTATGTGAACAAAACCCAGAAGACCGACTGCATTGGATTGACTTCTGCTGTGTGCAAGAGGTGGACACGCGCGATCGGATAGGGCTGCCGGCACTGAGATGACGAGCTGTTTTCAAAACTACACAGAAAGCATTAACCCTCTGTTGAAAACGATACATGATATACAGTGGTTAAAGTGGGATTTGACAGGTGAGGGAACCCTAAAATTCAGTGTCGCAGCGCAGTGGGGGAAAATGACACAGATGATTGCAAATAACTGTATTTGCTGTATTTTTGGCCCATTGGGACTATGACATTGAATTTTCGTATTCACATAATCAGGAAGTGGGCATAACAAGAGAAAAGCAGCGATGGATTTGGCTGAAAACTTGCAGAATAATGGGAAGTATGACTGTGAACATATTCTACTGTTACAGTATTTTTAATTTCCTAAAACAGTAAATCAAAACTATTACATAATTAACAAAATGAACAAGTAACAGAAATCTATGAATCTTTTTGTGATTTCAAGACACTGTTCTAACACTGCATACATAAACCATATTCTACTTTCAAAAGTTCTGATTTCCAATGCAAAATTATGGCGAGATGTATCAAGATGAATCTCTAATAATTTTATGCTTTAACGCAGTTCGCGACAATGCTTTTGGGAAACGCCTCCCTGGATAGTACAGGACGCTGCGATGCTGCCAGCATAATATAGTTTGCTTGCCAGCTACATAAAAAACATGCAGCTCATGTGCAATGATTTTCAAGTAGCTCTGCCGCTAACTAGCTGGCGACTGTGGATGTCAAAGAAAGATATTCACAAGTAACGTTACTGCTGAGCCAGAAACACAAACCATTGCTCGCATAAGCCTTTGTCAGACTTGAGCCTTTGTCAAACTTAGACTAAATTGCTAATAATTTTATTAATGCACTAGCTAGCTGGTAAGCAGCCTGGTTAGCATTTTGCACATAGCCTAAAGCAGCAAACGTTAACCCTTTTTAAATTTAAATTCTTTAACTTGGCTGGTGTGAATTGTTGAATATTACAAAACTTCAATATCTACTTACACTTAAGTTAATCCACTTACTCTGGCTATAAACCCCGTTTCAAACATTGACAATTCCTCGCAGGCTGGTACGTGACCGATGCACTCAGTGAAATGAAATACAGCAAACAATGCAGCTGCGATTTCGTGAAGGCAGGGCTGGTAGAGGCTGATGTTGTGCTCTGATTTTGTGAGCATCTTAGTGCCTTTGAGAGAGTGGTAGGCAGACTGTAATTGAAAGCAGCATACAAAAATGATCTGTAGTCCGTGGCGCTACTGTTAAGGCGCTTTCACACTGGACGCGAAACTATTTTTTTGTGTGACAGTTTACATTCCCCCCCTCCATTTCAAATGAAAGGGCAGTGCCCAACCTATTCCCCCTATAGCAAATGAGGCAAAAAAACTCCCAGTAAGGAGAAAAATCCTCAAACAGTGGTGAGAAAAAACTCCCCAGTGGGAAGAAATCTCAGGAGGAACTCGACTATCGTGGGGAAGCCCACTATACTCCGCGGGCTAGCTAAATAATAACAAAATAAAGTCAAATAGAGTAAAATGGCAAAGAGTTCCATTTAAGTCCATCTGAACAGCGGCATCTGTAGCACCAGGTAGTGGTATGCCGAGGATGTTTGCGCAGATCTGTAATGGGTCTTGGTGGGAATGGTAGAGCTTGATTAGTTGAGATGGAGAGCGCCGGCTTATTTAAAAAGACGTGCAAATTAGGTACGTGACGCTGAAGTCCAATGCAATTGGACAAGGGGTGGAGCCAAGACTGACTACCGTGCCTGTCTGAACTAACACTGACGCTCCATTTGCGGGGGAAAAAACCTTCAATGCTGAGGAATGAGATCTTCTCCTGAGCAAAATGAAAGTGTGCAAGCAAAGCATTGCTGAAAATATGGAAATATGGTCACAGTGATCTCCAAAAATGTAAACATATTTTTAAGATATTGTTCAAAATGGTTTTACTCCTATCCAGATGTCAAAAATTATCACAGTGAATACCCGGGGGGAAACTGAACTTTACATTACATTCAGGTTCGCCAGTGGAAAAATAATAATGTATTAATAATGCACTAGTGGGGAACGATCAAGAGAAATTGAAATGAGTGAGAAAGACAGCCACCAAGAAAGAAACAGAAATAATGTTATTTTGATTACACTACCATAATTTCATGAGGAGGCACTCCGAAAGTGCTAACCTCCGCCAAGGCAGCACAGTTGAAATCTTGCTGAGGGAACATGGCTCGCTGGAAAATGAAGGATAATTTCCTTCCCTGATGCGAGATCAATCAACCCACAAAAGTTCAGTGATGTCACTGGGAGCGAAGTTCAGTGATCGAGTGTCATAGAATTGGTTCAAGACGGTAGTATTGTTGAGTAAATCTGTAAAGCTTGTGACTTTGTGTTGCTAGTCATAGGAAGAACATAAGATCTCACTGTTTTCCTTCATGTATTTCTATGTATCGATAGGAGAGGATGTTGTCTGCCCACTTGCAACTGTGAATATGGTAGAAATCATATATATATATATATATATATATATATATATATATATGACAGTGGATGGGAAAGTGTTGATAAAAAGAAAGGGGGTGGGGGAGATGGAGGTCTTTTGCATAACATTTGTCATTCCTTGTGGTCTGTGGAATGCACGGTCATCTTCAGCATCCTTTACAGAGATCGCCTCATCTTCAGGGAGCTGGACATTTGCTGTGACGGCCATGCTGTGCAGGACGTAGACGAACTGCCAGTCTGAGAGGATTCTGGAGACTCAGGGGAAAGAGTGGCCCTGACACACAGAAAGCCATGCCAGAGGGGGCCACAATGTGGAGTGGCCCAGTGAGAGGATGGTCAATGTTGAGGGGTCCTGCGTGTGGGTGCCCAATGTTGGGGGGCCCTGGGAATCAAACTGCAAGGCACAAGGTGTAAATGGGCTTAGATGAAGTGGGCAGAAGGGGACACTCATGTTAGGGAATTGAGCATAACACAGATACCTATACCCCTGGGACTACCGCCAGCAGCTTAGCATGGACAAAACTCTCCTCAGGAGTAAGAGGAGGCCGACAGACCGGAGCTCCCACCACCAGTCCTCTGTATTGCACTCCTTAGAGCTGCTGCTCTCCTTAGTAATGTCTAGCTGGCAATCCCTCCATCACACCCCCCCCCCCCCCTAGCTGGCAATCCCTCCATCACACCCCCCCCCCCCCCCCCCCCCATGCCCACTGTACTGCATCTCCATCCGTGGCCCTCAGAATACATTTTTCCTGTGGTCTTATGCCATTTTTTGTTCTTTGAGTCAATGAAATAATTTTTAAGTTAGGAAAAAGAAATAAAAATGTTTACTTTTTATATTCCATTTTTGTCTGTTTGTGTATTTCTACGCCCATGAATAAGGTGGGTGACCTTAAATAAATATTTACTATATATATCGAAAAAGACAACGTGACACATAAATCATCTAAATTTAATGATCACTTGTTTATCGGAGCACACGTTGCCATGAATAAAAAGACAGCGTGGGAAAAAAAAGGCTGTCCCTTCGCGGGAATCAAACCCTCAGTCTATGCCAGTTGCTACATTATGTGTAGTTGGTTTTATCCACTACACCACTGAATTTACAATATGGAGAGAAGCTAAGTATATATGTATAACTGCTGAGAATGAATTTTAATGAATTTTAAAATTTTGTACCCGCTGGTGGAGCTCATCTCATTAAATGCACTGAAATGGCAAATCGTTCTTTTTATTTTTTTTTCTTCCAAAGAATCGTTGCCTAAAGTGTCTTCATTTAAATGGTAAATTGTATTGTAGCTAGTTTGTATATGATCACAAAATTAGTATTGTAATATCGATCACAACTGCCGTATTTATGCACAAATACCAAGTTTTTAAGCTTCCCACGGTGAAAATCAGACTGGAGTACTCCTGGTAACATTGTTGTTCGAGCGACAATCGCTCAAACTAACGTCGTTCAAACCAAAATGGTTCAGACTACTGTGGTACGAACAAGGTACGAAGGTTTTGGGAAACCATCTTTCTTCGGATGTTTGTTAGTTAAACGATGCATCGTACCTTGTTAGTTCAAAGCTAACTTCCGCCGTTGTTTGGGAAACGCACCCCTGAGCGACAAACCAATGCTGGAAAAAACATAACTTCCTTGGCGGAGGTAATAAAATTCGACAGGAGTGCAAAGCTCCCGCTTCTGCTCAGTGAACAAAGCCAAGGGTCATACACAGGGCATCCAAACACAGAAATTGTGGTCATACAAAAATGGGTGGAAATCCAGAAAGACAAACACAATACAAAAAGGGCAATGGCAAGAATCAAAGTCGGACAATTCAGTAGAAGAGAAACAATACTCAATGGCATACGAAGCGCTCTGCATAAAGAAATATTAATAGAGGTTCTGACAAGAGCTGTGAGTGAAATGACTGCTTAAATACACACAGGGAAGGTCACATGCTATACAGGAATCAGGTGTACGGGGGAATCACATGAGGGAAGCCCTAACCACGAAAATTGGTGAAAGACAAAACACGAACGGGAATCACACAAACAGCCTATGACATTAAAACAGCTCCGGTCCAGGAGTTCTACGTGCACAGATAATGAGCGCAGGAGAGTAATTAAGCATGTAGGAGAGATTCTCGCTAAAACTCAGGAGAAGACAGGGAGAGCTGAGCAAGAGGCCAAGATTAGAACAGGGCGAATGCTGAGAGGGAATTAGTCTAAATTAGTAGCGGTGCAACTTTACAGATTTAACTAGAGTGCTTGTTAGTAAGTTAGTAATCTATATACATGGATTAGTGTTAGTAGACTATGATACAAAATACAAATGTTAGTCTTGTTAGTAATCAGAACAGAAAAGTGAAGGAAGAAAACACCAGAATTCATTTAAATCAACCGAAGTCAGAGGGCACGCAGACAGGGAAGACGGACTGAACCAAATAGATCACAAGACAGGGGAGATAAGTGCAATGGAAGTGAGAAATGGAATGAACTAAAAACCTGAGTATTACAATAAACAAAAAGAATAAATAAAAGACAAAATCATGAACACAGAACATGAACATAAACATAATAACAAGGCAGAATCACAACACTACTGGAACTGTATAAATGAATGGATGGATTCAAAATGTATTTTTTAGATATTTGCGGATAATTGCGTGAGGAGTATTGGAAAAGCATACTGTCGGGCCAGCACAGAAATTTTGTGAACAAAAGACAGGCAACAACAGCAGGCTGGCAGTAAACTGTATGGTGGAAAGAGAGCAACAAACGATGACTTTCACATTGCAAGAGGTCGTTAGTCTAAAAAAATGCTTGTAATATTGCTCAGTGTTGTTGTAATCGCTAGCTCTTCATGTTGCCGCTGAACAAGCTATTTATGAAACTTAGTTTTCCATTGTAGCTAAGAGCATTCGTCAAAATTATTGTGTTTACTCAACTGATGAAAAAAGCATTGTTTTTACAGAAAAATGCAATGCTGTTTTCGCTCAGAAAGCAATGTTGCAAGTTCAGTGTAAAATGAGTAAGATGTATTTTATTGCTTAATCGGATATTGGTTGAGCTGAAGCAATTTATTTCTGCTAATTTCTTATGTTTGTATTGTGATAAATATACTTAATATATTTTGTTTGAACAAAGTGATCCTAATATTTCTGAATTGGAATGGAAGTTGAACTTGAAACATAACTTATTTTAATATGTTAGGTATTCACATTTAGTCTGCATTTACTCTGATGTTATGACCTAGGATGGTGTTATACAACATTAGACAACATAGAAAGGAAAACAGATGAGAGTCTGACTATTTTTGTAACTACATGCCAGTGTTTCTACTGAGTGGAATCCAGCGCAGAAGATCTGAGAATTCCAGTAGATGGCGAGACTCCCAGCAAAATTTTCAGTAGTCTGGTTCCACATTTCCGTTGAACCGTCGAATGAACTCTCTGCACTGTGGTAGGATTGCGCCAGTCCCCCGGATTGGTATCAGCTTCAACACATAATACTACATGGATCAATCTCCATCTGGCCTGAACTCAAAACAAAGTGACTCTGACCAATTCCTTTTAATAGTTATTATAAATTAAGTGGATGTGTCTGAACTGTGACTGAATCCCTTTCAGGAATGATTTTCCTTTTGAATAAAAGGGGCTGATTTATTTATACTTATTTGCGTATAATTGACGTATGTTGCATTGTTTTTCCTTTGATATGCAAACTAAAGTTGCAGTTTGTGGTTTCAATTTTGTTTTGTTTGTGGTAACTGCATTCAAAGGTAGCTCCCTCCAAACCTAGGGCAGGGTCTATTAGCCAGGACTGGGTTCCTCTGCTCATGCATGAATCTGGCTGTGCAGCATGCGATCATATTTTGTTTATCTGCATCTAATTTTTTTTTCTTCTTTTTTTTTTTGTATCGCTGGCTTTGGCGCAGGTGCACTTTCATACTGGAACTTGTACAGTATAGTTGTCTGTGTGTACTGTATGTAATGTTTATGATGTGAAAGCTTGCTGCTGATAATCACATTTCTTCCTGGGGATTATATATTTTGTTGTGAAATAATTGTTAGTGAAATCCAATGAAAGTAAAAAGGCAAATATGAATATAAAATGCATCAGCATTTTTCCTTTCAATGATATGCTGTCACATTTTATTTATATCGTACATCTAATATGTATTGAGTTCATGTTTAAGAAGTACCGGACATACAGCAATCTATATCATTCTGTGAATTAGTTCTATGGTGTTTTCTCTGCATTTTAAAATATTTAATTTAATTAATAAAAAAAAATATATATATATAATCCTTTCCTCCACCAATTGTGGCCCTAAATCACTATGCTCAGTTTTAGAAATTAATAAACAAAGATTATGACAATGCCCAGGGATTAACAGGTTTGATAATGGATGTATGGATGGATTGATGAACGGATGATTAGTGATATATCAGTGAAATTTGATCTGTGCTGGTCCTGTTGTCATTTTTAAATGTCTACCAATTACATTAGCTCTATATATTCATTCTGAATCACCCGTGAAGTACATCACTGTGAAATGGTCCATGCATGGTGGTACAAAACCAAAAATAATTGTAAGCAGAAGCTGAATGACGTCTGAAATCAAATACTGTCCCCACTTTCACCTTGTGATGCAATGATGACTATTAGATTGGTCCAGTTTACATATTTTAATTTGTACGTACAAAGCCATTTGCACTTGTAATTTAATCATGCCAAACTTATTGTGACTGAACTGGAATTGGCTGAATTAAATTAAGCTGAATTGAAATGAAATTGAATGGATTTGTCTTCCAACTCTCTGAACCAAGTTGAACTGACCTGAAATTAACTGAAATGGATTGATTTAAACTGAAAAGCACAAGATAGATCTGAGCCAACCAAACTAAATCAAACTAATATGAATCACAGGGTACAGGAAATAGAATATGGCTCAGCTTCCAGCTGTAGGGTGGGGGTCAGTGGCTTCACCTGTACATACTGTAACTCCAAGCTGTTTTTGTTTGCCATGTCTCAATAAAATCCTTGAGTTCCGCCCTGTAATAAAAGGGCGTGAGCAGCGACTGATCTGCAGGATATAAGAGGCCTCTGGTCATTGCCAAGGTATTTTGTGCCCCGCACGGCTTTCATCAACCCAGCATGGCAAAGATAATGCTGTGGACCTGGGCGGTCATGGTCACCCTCACCTGGGTCTCCCAGGTGATATCCAGGAAAGGTAAGGAGACACATGTGACACATCCAGTGACACATCTTTGGCTTTTTGGAATGACCTATCATCTGTGTGTAAGTTCGGCTGTTCATATTAGATTATAGACAGTTCCATTTTACAATGCAGTTTACAAAAGAAGCACAAAATCTTGTCCGGGGTACAGTAACTGACAGGGTCATTATACATTTTACTTTGGATGTAGAATTGAATGAAAATGATAACTTCTGTTATATTGTAAAATGTTTTTGGTTATTTCGCTGGGTCTGCGGAATTGCTAGGTACTCTAAAGTTTTGTGTTTATCTCTATAATCAATCTGTGTGTTTCTTCCATAGTTTAGATGTCGCATTTGCACGTTGCTAAAAGCAAAGGAACGGGGAGAATAAACTGAGCGTTCATGCTCGTTCATTGTGAGCGCAAGCCACACACATTGGATCCTATATTCTACATGTCAAAAGGCAGAACTCTTGTGTGCCTCTGTAAAAATGCTGTACAATGCCAAACTGCATTTTTCCCTACATATGAAAACAAAGGGCCACTGGAAATTTGTGTTGTTGGACAAGAACATCACCAGAACAGCACTAGGGATCATCACGGAGGACACTTTAGAACTGAAACATTTTTTAAATTGGATTTTTTAACAGAAAGTAAATAAAGGAGAAGGAAGCCCACCCCAGCCTTAACTAAACAACATCAACAAAAGGGAGAGATGTTATCACTGTTTCAGATCGACTGGTACCGAATGAACGCTTGGCAAAGTGGCTATGTTAGCAGTCAGGGACTGCAACTATTACTTCTTCCTACTTTATTCAACAATCACCTGTGTAGATGGGGTACTAGAATTTCAAAATTCTGCCAATAGGTTTGGCTGAACCTGACAAAATTGTCAGCACACATACGAAGGATCTGACATCAAACAATCTCTTAAAGTTCGTCCCGTGGTTGAGCATTATGCAGCGACTTTTTGATGCACTTAGTAAGGAATTAATTATGAAATTTTACTGTCATTCATTTTCTTAGTAGAATGTATGGTGGGAAATTTTGAAGCAATATTAAGCTAAACAGTGTCAGTGTTTCACAATTATTTTCATTTTCTGGGAAAAAAAATGCACCTTTTTGCACTGTGGGTGTTTTTGTCCTCCAAACGTTTATCCTAATTATTCTTTATCGTGTGATCACGGATGTTCACTGTACTAGTTGGTTTACATCATCAAAGTTTTTTATTTGGCTTAAAATTGAACTGCATGTGTTTTAATTGTTGCAAACTGAACACAAGACAGAAACCCAATTGGGTCACACTTTCGATGAAGTGTTGCTCATAAAGGCTTTATACAGCATGTATAATGCCTTCATAAATGAGACATAATGTCTTCATAAATCATACATAAGCAAATGTCATGCTTTGTAAAGGGTGAAATAACACATCCATATTCAGCATGTGATGCCAGATGTGATATAACTGACAGCGTCACTTAGCTAGTGGCTAAATGCTATAAAGGGTTACATTATCAGCTAAGAGACATTGTCATTGTCACATCTAGCATCACATGCTGAATAAGGACATGTTATATACAAAGCATGACATTTGCTTATGTATGATTTATGAAGACATCGTGTCTCATCAATGAAGGCATTATACATACTGTATAAAGCCTTTATGAGGAACACTTCATCTAAAGTGCAACCCATGATTGGTCCTTGTGCCATGATTGAGAATTAAGATGGTTCAATCAATGGAGGCAAATGAATGACATGAAGATGATCATTTCGTAGAAAGTTTCAAATTTTCCAGATAACATAAACTATAAGATGAATAAAGTCTTGACACAAAGTCTCTGTGGAGAGATTTTGTAGGAGAGGAGAATCCGCCCTGAGCAGCAGCAGATAAATCCGCCCATGGAGTCCAGATACTGGTAGTGGTGCTGGCTGATGGCTCTGCTGAGGCTGATAGGCAGATAAGGTTTTTGAGCATGAGTCTGCGAAGATTGCCTGTGAAGAGGAGGTGGAGGGCGTGCATAACAACTGCGAGAATGTACTAAAGTTGAGCGTGAACACATTTAACTCTTAGAGCGCTATAGGCAACTTTTGTTGTCCAATGATGTAAGGTATAAAAATCAGATGCTGTTGAAAACCTATCATGTGCCAACTTCTTGGCGCTTCCGCAACAGGAGCTCTTTTGACTTTGCACAGATATAGACACTGGCGTCTTTAAATTCCAAAATTTCATTCTTAAATAATTCAATAATTTAATTTCAAAATGTCTTGCTTCACTGAAATAACTTTCCCTATGAGTCCCTGTGAGACAAATACTGAGTTACAAAGCCTAAATTGGCACATGCACAGCAGGAAACAGGAAAAAAGGCATTATTTGTATTCTGCTCAAAGGGGTTAAACAAGTTGCCACATGATAGATTTTCAACAGTTCAGGATTATTATATTTTCAACTCCTAGAACATTTATTCAGTGTTCTTAGGGTTAAGAAGATGGCAGTAAAATAGTAGGTTAGCAATGCAGGTGTGTCAGAAAGCTAACGGCAGATTTCATCAGCTGATGCAGCATCAGATGTCTCAACTGATACCCTAAGGCAATGACGGCAGATAAAGTGAGCGTGTGAGAGAGATGTGAAAATATACCACGGGCCAATGATGCAAAAGAGTCTTCCTGACTGAAATTTTGTAGGGGCTTCATTTGTGCTCCTGTCTGTTTCTAATGGTGAATATACTGGTGCTTAACAATTAAATTTCAGAGGCAGTTGTTTTGCATGCTACCTGTGTCATGTGTGCCAGTGTGTGCACCAGTGTGTGTGTGTGTGTGCGTGTGTGTGTGTGTGTGTGTGTGTGTGTGTGTGCCTGCTGCTTGTGCAGAGTTTATTAAGAATAAATTGAGCTTTCATAATGGGCAGTGCCTCCCTGTTATTAAGCTATCTGCACAACACTGCATATTAGGCCCGTTAATACAAACTAAGCATCTTTTCAATACCAGAGCCCACCTGAGTATCGTTGCTGATCATGTGCATCCCTTTTTGGCAGCCAAAAAGGGATGCACATGAATACTTCCAGCCGGAAAACAGAATTAAGTCAAAAACTTTAGTGCTCTCCAATAGCCACAACAGTCACCAGCTCTAAACCCAATTGAGCACTTTTTGAGCACTACTGTATTGAGAAATATTGCCCAATTATGTGATTTCTGTAAGCACTGGTAATTTTAAGGAGGAGACAGTGTGCATACTTTTCCTGTGAGGATCCACTCAATTGTTTTGGCGCGCCATATGCTGCAGATACTGTGCTCCTCTTAATGAAAAAGCCGAGCCTGAATGTTTAATAGAAACTCCCTTAATTCCCTCAAAATTTTATCTCTGCTATTCCAGCTCCCACCCGCAACCATGTTAGCAGCATCTGCAGTTCCTGGGGAAAAGACCACTTCAAGGCCTTTGATGGGTATATCTACCAGTTCCCAGGCATGTGCGAATACAACCTGGTATCTGACTGCCATGAGGCCTATAAGGACTTTTCTGTACATATGAAGAGAGCAGAGGTCAAAGGCCATCCCACTGTCCGCCGAATAGTGGTCACTATCAAAGAAGTGATCGTTATGCTCACCGAAGATGCAATCACCCTGAATGGAGAAAAGTGAGTCATTTTCCAATTTTCCATATCTGAGGCGCAAAGTCTTGGAAAAAGCTTGCACACCCAAGCAGTGCCTGAGGGATTTTACTTCTCTGGAAGTGATTAAGAGGAATGTTTCCAAATTAGTCTGTATATCAAAAAAGTGTTCACTGTAAATCAGCCAACAATATGCCTGTAAAACTATGTCTCCAAAAAATACAATACCATTCAAAAGTTTGAACTCATTAACTTGAGTAAAACTGGTCAGGGGAGGTGTAAAATCTGGGATTAGAGGGTAAAATTCCACCCCAGGATTTTTCTACGACCACTGGGATCTGATCGCTGTTACCGTTGTTCAGCGACAAGGTAAACCTCGGGTGAAATTATCTGGCCATGTTTGTGGGCGCTACAAACACATGGTTGGACTTTGACTCTCTGATGCTTGTGCTGACACTCTTTACTCTTTTTTTATTAAATTAATTTGCCTCACATGATTGTATTCAAAATTTTTAAAATTCAAAAAAAAAAAAAAACACAGTCGGCAAAGAAAAAAAAAAGCAGGAAAAATTGTCCCATTTATCAACAAGAGAACCCGACCAGTTCCAAGTGGTTTGGGGGTTATTGGACTGTCAAGGACAGGCCACCCACAAGTCAAGAACATCTGTAAGAACTTCTGTTATTGCTGGTATTTACTCTAAGAGCCCTGTACAAAAAATGAGAATGCAATTATTATGACAAATTTTGGCTTTTTTTTTTTTTTTCAATTCAAGAATTGGGTAACTTTTTAGGTCCAGCACACTGGTGCAGTGGGCAGTGCTATTTCCTCATAGCAAGAAGGTTGTGGGTTTTATTCAGGCCTGGGACCTTTCCGTGTGGAGTTTGCATCCCATGTTGGCATATAATGATAAGCAGAAAAAATGCCCAATAAAATATACTGTTTAAAGTAGTGGTAAATGGTTTCTTTCAGAGTTGCAAAACACGGTCTCGGGAAACTCTGCTTTTGGTGGTGAGACCTGCCCTCACTGCTATTGTTACACTGGCAGTCAATTCAGAAGTTCTTATGCATTATCTGACATGGCAGACGAGGTTTTATGAAATGTGTATTTGTGGCGTCACAAGTGGCGCACTTAGTTGGGGACGACAGCTGACACATCTGGTCATTCTGTGTCATCCCTGCAGTCTGGATACAGTCATTTTATGGACATTAATCTGTCCAGAATCTTTTCTTTGAGACTGGCCATCATTCAACATTCAAAATGTTTGATTCTTCTGGGATTCATTTGTTTGTGGCATTTGAAGTGGGAATGATGGGACTCTGTTTATGGGTTTTTTTTTTTATTCGCCCTGATCTCCAACTTTTCGTGTGCATTATGATTTCTTGACCATGAGCCAGGGAACTGTGCTGCATTTAGATAATCATTTTGAGGTGTAAAACCAAGAAAGGATTCAAACCCAGACACTTAACATTTTGCAACGCTTACCATACCTGATGGTCATCGTGTTAATCAGCAAAAGGAAAAACTCTCAGTTTTCAAATCAGACGATAAAAATCACTTTGTGTTTTTAATGCTTTTCAGTATCATTTCCGACCACACTACAAAAACGTGCATGCTAAGTTAATTGCCCATAGGTGTGAGTGAATGGTGTGTGGGTCCAGTGATGGGTTAGCAAACTGTCCTGGGTGCAGTCCTGCCTTTTGCATGTGGTCCATAGATTGAGTCCATCTCCCATGAGCCCTGATAAGGGAGATGAGGTTTGGATTATTGAAGGATGGGCAATTTTTCCTTTGTAATATGTAAGGTGTTTATTTATTTGGATATCTGATTACAATACAAATGTGGATGTGTCCAAACTTTTGACTATTTCTGAAATTAAATATTTATGTTTTTAATTTCCCTGGAACATTATTGCCACATTTCTTTCGACAATAGACTCAGATAAGTTTAAAAAATCGATTGTGACATCATTTGTACAAAGTACCCCATTTCAGGGTGCCATAACATTTGGAACAAATAGCAATGTAAGTGTCCCTGTTTAGTCAGATGTCTTGGATTGCGCTCCTAATTTGGGTTTGAGAGATTTCTCAGTATTAAGTCTTCATTCTTTTGACATTTGCAAACAGGAGGACTATGGACCACCGTACTCATGAAAGTCTGTTCAGCCTTTGTGAGACAGAGACAGGTTAAACAAGAAACTCACCGAAATAAAGTGTTTGGAATTTCATTGCAGAGTCACGACGCCACATTATGGCTCTGGGGTTCTACTGCAGAGGAACACAATCTACACAAAACTCGTCGCTAAACTGGGTCTCAGCATCATGTGGAACGGACAAGATGCTGTATCAGTAAGAGCTTTTACAGAGCCCTATTTCACAATCGTTTTCTTTACAGAGCCCAGCCTTTCCAGAACCCCATGATACCACACCTTTTTTAAAATCCCAATTCCTTCACAACAACTAGAGCGCAAGTTAACATTCGTGTTGCCAATTTGCCAATCCTATTGGATATGGGTCACTTCATAAAATGGTGTCACAAGTATGTGACATGCAATTCACACAGAAAAATCTAAGCATCCCTGAAATGAGCTGCCCCGACTTCTTCCATGAACCATCCCCAGAAACACAACTATAACATTACTATAGTCAAGAGTACCATCATATTACTACAGTTCACACAACTATGATATTACAAAGGCCAGCAGTACCATGGTATTACTATAGTTCATACAACTACAGTATTGCTATTGTCAGCAATACCATATTATAGCTAGTCAATAAGATCTTCCTTACTATAGTATTACAATTGTAATCCTAATAGTGGTGAAAATACCATTGATTTACTATAGGGCATATAACTATCGAAAAACAATAGTTTTGAACTTTAGTCATTTTTTATCAGGGTAAAGTCGTATACTATACATACCCATATTAATAATAATTATTATTGTATCCCCGGGTATCGACAATCGTTATGCTATGTCCGCTCCCGCATCAGTTGACATTTCTTGTGGGCGCTCAAGAAATGTAATGTTATTTCAGTGTAAAGATTCCTGATAAAATAATTTTTTTTTCTTATCCATTTAGCCCTTATTCATTCTTGTCTTATCCTTGCCAGGTGGAACTAGACTCCACATATCAAAACCGCACCTGTGGTCTCTGTGGAGACTTCAATGGTATCCCCCTCTACAATGAATTCCTGGATAACGGTAAGTAACCTGCAGCTCTTAAAGGAGTTAATTGATACATCGCACTTTATTACACTCCTCAGTTCTGCTCCAGTGAAGGGGCACTATAATAAAATGCCTTACTCACGTACCGTACATACGTTTCTGGTTACAGGTAAGTGTATTTATCAGTGTAGACTGGAAGACATCCAGAAAGTTGGGAAAGGTACTGTAGTATGGGTTGCAGAGGGGACAGGGGGCCCTATGGGTTGTAGAAGAACCAGGAGGTCCTGTTATGGATCAGGGAGGACCGTAGTGGTTAGAGGGCACTGCATGGGCCTCGGGAGGCCTCCAGCCTCAACGATCCTAATGTTCAGAGGCCCCTGGGCACTGGCCACATAGGCTTGGTCAGAAATCTGGCCGTGGTCTTACACTGAATGTGTGTCGAAAGTCACTGTTCTTATAGACAGTGAAACAGGTATGGTTCCTTAATTTAACCTTTTATGTATGCACCATACGTCAATGACGGCCTACATGTCTTGCAAATGTGGAGCCATTTGGCACTGGCTTTGATCTGCAGAGATAATCTTCTCATAACAGGGTAATCTCCCACACTTTAAACTGCATTTTGACTCCGTTCCTTTTGGGTGACAACACTCAACAAGAGAAAGCATTGAAGACAGTGGGCTCATTCCAGTCGAAGTACTTTCTCCAGAGTTCATGACATATAGATCTTTAACTGCTTCTGAATTTCCTTAGTATTTCCACTTGTCTTCACATTTCCTTGAACTTAATATAAAATGTCACATGGGTCGAGGGAAAGTCGGGAGGAGATTTTAAAGGCACTTTGAGACTTTTTTGAGGAAAATCAGAGCCGTACAAAGCAGTTCTCAAGGACCAAATTAGAGAAGTTCTGCAACAAATGAGTGACCATCTCCAAGATGGGTGGAGCAACAACATGAGACGGAATAAAGGCTTTGAAAAATGAGCAGTTGGAATGAGCCTGTACTTCATGTTTTAGACAAAAATTAGTCTGTGATGAGAATGATCTCTCTCTTTTTTTTTTTATCATTTACAGGTCGTATGATAAGCCCAATTGAGTTTGGTAACAAGCAGAAGGTTCACCTTTCCACTGAGCCTTGTGAAGATGCCCCTGAGGAAGAGGAGATAGAGAATTTAGTTCTTGACAAATGTCAGACCTTTGTGAGTGACCTTCCCTTTCCACGAGGAAAAGTGTTAGAACGATGAGCGGAGGAAAAAAAATTAAGTAAAAACTCACAAGATCTCTGTAAATGTTCAATGAAACATGTCATTCACAAGAGATAAATTTATCCTGATTATCAGAAAACATTTTAATGACCAATAATCAAGAGTAAAACTGCTATTCAAAATGAAAAAGAGAAGCGAAAGGAGTAGCTGGCACTGTTCTGTATGATATATAAAATAATGAGTAGGTTTTCATAGACCCTACAACACTACGCTGAAATAACACTGACACAGACATGACACAAGGACTGTCAAGATGGAATAGCAGATGATGTCTATTCATATCAGCTGATCTGTCCTGACTTTCATCTGTAAATGTGAGGATTATAATGCGTGTCATAATCTTTAACCCTTTCCGCGCCGAGGGCAACTACAGTTGCCCAGTAATGTAAGATATCAAAATCAGACACTGTTGAAATTCAATCATGTGGCAACTTGTTTAAAAGAGCTCTTTTAAACAAGGTGCTGCATGATAGGTTTTCAACAGCTCAGGATAACTACATTTTTAATTCCTTGAAAATGTATTCAGCGCGCAAAGGGTTAAAAAAATACTGCGTATGAAGTCAGGTTTTATGTCCATTGTGACAATCAGACCTCATTAGTTATGTTATGTTGTGGCAGGTTTTGGTTGAGTTCATGAGTATGACGGTGTCTTATCAGCCTTATGTTAATGGGTTTTAGCGTTACCAATCATTACCTCCCTATTCCTCCTAAAAGGTCAACAGTTGTGAAGCACTCCTACTCTCTGAGGCCTGGAGGTCCTGTGCCCAAGTCCTGAGCCCGAAGCACTACATGCAGCCTTGTGTGCGGGACATGTGCAGCTGTGGGGACACACCAGATGACTTCTGCATCTGCAGCACCCTCACCGAATACTCTCGCCAGTGTTCCCATGCTGGAGGCACTCCCCCAAACTGGAGGACGCCAGACTTCTGTGGTGGGTCTCCCATTATGACGTTCTTCTCTGTAGAGACCAATAATGATGTCACAGAAATCTATGGAAAATTTTCCCTGCAAAAACCACAACGTCATCAGGAATTTTAATCTTGAATCGCAAAATCTTAATCGATCAATTTGGCAAAATAAGTCAAGAGAGATTGACAAAAAGGTGAGAGTTTGATTCTTTTAAGATGCTTTCAAGAAGTGGTAAGTCAATTGAAAACCAAGAACAACTTGTAAAAAAAGTGAATATTTTTTACCTCCAAGAAAGAAGTTAAAAGAAGTTAAATCAATGCAAGACTAATTGTTTGTTGAAATCATTCATTAAGTCTATCTGAGATTACAGCAGTATGAAATGATAATGATGTTTAAGGAAACAGTGTTTGAGGATAATGGTGTTCGAGGATGAACGCAGGTGTACTCTCTGTTCTTCTCCAGAGAAGCAGTGCCCGTTCAACATGCTGTATGTAGAGAGTGGATCCCCCTGCATTAACACCTGCAGCCACACAGACACTAGCCAGCTGTGTGAGGAACACCACATGGATGGCTGTGTCTGCCCTGAAGGTGAGTCTCTGCTCTTCCTTTCAACCTCTCTGTTACTGCAATAATAATAATAATAACAATAATAATGTGTTTGCAGGGTTGCAGGTTCAGTGTTTGATGATATTATGTCCCGGGCCTTACAGCCACAGTATTTGTTGATGTCATGTTCTTGGTGTTAGAGGCACAGTGTTTGATGATGTCATGTTCCTGGTGTAACAGGCATGGTGTTTGATGATGTCATGTTCCTGGTGTTACAGACAGAGTGCTTGATGATGTCATGTTCCTGGTGATACAGGCACAGTGTTTGATGATGTCATGTTCCTGGTGTTACAGGCACAGTGTTTGATGATGTCATGTTCCTGGTGTTACAGGCACAGTGCTTGATGATGTCATGTTCCTGGTGTTACAGGCACAGTGTTTGATGATGTCATGTTCCTGGTGTTACAGGCACAGTGCTTGATGATGTCATGTTCCTGGTGTTACAGGCACAGTGTTTGATGATGTCATGTTCCTGGTGTTACAGGCACAGTGTTTGATGATGTCATGTTCCTGGTGTTACAGGCACAGTGCTTGATGATATCTCAGAGAGAGGCTGCATAAGGCAGGAGGAGTGTCAGTGTATGCATGACAAAGTGTATAACTCTGGTGACGTGCTGCGGCAGGACTGTGAGGAATGGTAACGTAATGTGGCTGCAGATGTTTTCCTTTTTTTCGCGGAGTCTAAATTAATTACCCTTTGTTTCCAAAAATGACTCACATTGCTGTTGTAAATGAAAGAACTATCATATTTACTATTGCAATCAATACTAATACAGAAAAGGATTAGTGTATATTATTGTTACGTATGGCCTGAATGACAGATTATAAATAATATTTCATAATAAAAGATAGTGTGATAATTTAATAACAACAACAAAAGCATATTATTATACATTTTCAGTTATAATACAGGAAACATAGCATATGCTTATAGCCCATGATAAAGAGTGCACACAAACACAAATGTTGTGTCGCAGTGTTTGTCACCAGGGACGGTGGTCTTGTAAGAACCTACCCTGTGCTGGAAAGTGTGCTGTAGAGGGTGGCTCACATATCACAACCTATGATGGGAAAGACTACACCTTCCACGGAGACTGCTACTACATCATAACCAAGGTTATCTCATTATTACCACGAGAAGACCTTCAAAGCCTGCTTTGAACAGCCATATTTCATGATGTTTTACCTTTTTTGCTGTCATAAAGATACAACTGCATTATTGTAGGAAAAGGATATGCTATATTGTTTATGTTATTGGTGTATAACAAAAAATCTATTCAAATTTTTTTTTTATTCCAGCCATGGCAATGGCTGTTGCATAGTACAATTTATGTATATGCATTGTTATTATAATGAAATTGCAACTGTATTTTAGTTTATAAACAAGAATTTTGCATTACAGTTTCATCAGAAATATCTTTGCATTTTATGTATCTAAAGCACAAATGTGAATAGATGTACTGAGTATTAATTGTAGTATTATGCTTCTTTTGTCTTCAGGATTCTGTGGGGTCAAAGTTCTCCGTGCTGGGCCGGCTGGTTCCATGTGGTTCGCAAGAATTTGACACTTGTCTCAAATCAGTGGTGCTGCGGCTAAATAATGACAAAAACAATGTGAGTGCCCTCCCTGAAGTATATGCACTCACTATAGATTCATGTCTCAGCCCCATTCTTAATACGTTCAGTTAATTACCATAGATATGAAATACTGCTTCGTCATATCTATGGTGGCCTCATTCATAGGATAATTTGGCCCGAATCCCTCAGGTTTAGTACAAGTGGCAGACTGGCAGCAGTTTTCCACCTCAGCTCACACATATAATTGTTGTTTTATTATAGCTTAATGCCACACTGGAATGTCATAGCTTGCTACATTAACAGTCTCCTGCTATCACACAAGCTCCGGAGAATAGGTTGCCCATTACTGGCCCAGCACTTCAGGAAGGTCTGTCGCAACTTTAGCCATTACATATGAAAAAAGAGACGAGTGTTGTTTTGCAACACTAGAAAAGCACTCAGAGAGCGCAGACCTCCGCCAGGGGGCAGCAAAACCCAAAAGCACGGCGATTGGAACTCCGGCCCATTGGAAAGACTTGAAATCTTGAACTTTGGCGTATATCTCAGCAGTACTTTGGCCTAGATATGGCAAAATGTAATCACCTGTTCCTTGACTTAAGACCCACCTTCTCTGAAAATGTCATCAAAATCTGTCCATATGTTTTTGAGTTATTTTGGAAACCAACAGACAAACAAACAGACAGACAAACAAACAAACAACAAACCCAGGCAAACAAACAAACATAACCTCCTTGGCGGAGGTAAAATTGGACTGAGGAGGACCACAGCATTATTGGGCACTCAGCCTTAAACAGGGGCAGATTATTCGCTTGCATGGCTGACTAGCATTAGACCACAACACTGGTTGGCAGCTAGGCATTAGCTGTCAAACTAGACAAGATTGTGTAACTGTATGCTTAGTAAAAACCATTTAGCTGTATGACAGGAGATGATGATGATAGGGCTTTATGGCTGATTAGCCTGAACAATTAGATAGGATGATACAATTGGTCTGAATGCCTTCTTGGTGTTAGCTGTTTGACAGAGGAATGCAGGAATTTATAGGTGCTTAATCATTTGCCATTAAACCATGAGACCAGAGAACACTATAAGCTGTAAGGCTGCTGGAGATCTACGTTCTGAAACTGACACCAGTATCAGTCTGTGCTGATTGTACACTGTCTCTGTTTCTAGGAATTGGTAATTGAATCAAATGGGAAAGTGACTCACAATGCTGAGATCAGCCTTCCCTACAGTACAGGTGAGAGACTTACCTTGCATGGATTTTGTCTACACTATTTCTGTGTAGATTTACTGTATATTTGTCATATTGCTGAGAGAATAAGATTTTCTGCCTAAAATTCCCAGTACTTGATCTAATTTACGACACTGCTGATTTTGGATTGCGCCAATAGCAGAATACATGCCCAAAATATCAATTTCCTACCTTCGTATTTAACTGTGGGTCTGAAGCATGTCTCCTCATTTGCATAACTTTCTTATTACCCCTCAGCCCTCAAGGCTGACGGGGTATTGCTATCCTTTGTGCGGTTGGGCGGGCGGGCGGGCGTCTCCAAAAACTTTGACATCGGGCTGAGGGGTATTCCGTGCATCGCACGCCTATTCTTTTTTTTTGCCGAACATCACAATGGTTTATATGCACATTTTGGCGCAGTATGAATACTTTCTTCCTGTCATAGTTCCAGTATCGTTTGACAAAATCCAGACCCTAGGTTTTGTGCTCAGAAAGCTTTCTTTGTGGATCTATCCCTAATGGTTTATATTTATTTATTCATTCATTCATTCGTTCATTTATTCATTCACTCATTCATTTATTTTTTATTTTTAAACTTGATGACTCGAGATTCTTATCGCATGATCCTGTGTTTTCATTGCCTTACACTTTCTAATCGTCCGTCATTATGACTGACAGGGGCATAAAAATTCCGTCATAATCAATTATTGTCCATCATTGTAATTTTATTTTTTTAAATGATAATTGTTTTTTTTTTAAATAAAAAAAACAGTATAATTAATAGATTACGCATTAGGTGATGCCAACAGTGATTCATGTAGACACACATTGTGTTAAATACAGCACTGCGTGGATTTTCAAACTTACAGCTGAATGAACTTTATGAAACATAACAAATGATTTCTCCCCCACACAGTAACAGTGCGCAAATGAACAATGCGTTAGTTTGTTGCTGGGCTTCACTAAGCCTAACAACTGCAGTCTCGCTAAGTGGTCCTACTAAGCTGCTTTTCAACTCGTAATGTCAACCAGGGCTTTCCTGACCTAGATATCTGCGTCTTCACATAACAGAGACGGCGTTTGTAGCATCTGACCAATCGTCTACCGGCAGCAGAGCAGCATATTTCACAAATGAAGAGCAAATTATCATATTACAAAAGGAAGAGGCTATTCGCCTCACGGCAGATCAGCATGAAAGATCAGAGAGCAGGGCGAATTATGAAATAAAATCTCTTATTGGCCCAACTGCGGGACAAATTAACAACATAACATAACATAACATAAATGGCAAGAACAGGCCTTTCAGCCCAACTACGCTCGCCAGTTTCTTAATACTATTGTAAATATATCCCTTCAGATGCTCAAACAGTGGTTAGCATTGCTGCCTCACAGCAAGAAGGTCGTGGGTTCGAATCCGGCCTGGAGCCTTTCTGTGTGGAGTTTGCATGTTCTCCCCGTGTTGGCGTGGGTTTTTGCCGGGTACTCCGGTTTCCTCCCACAGTCCAAAGACATGCATATCAGGCTGATTGGAGACACCAAATTGCCCATAGGTATGAGTGTGAGAGTGAATGGTGTGTGAATGGTGTGTGCGCTCTGCAATGGATTGGCAAGCTGTTCAGGGTGGGTCCCTACCTTTGCCCGTAGTCAGCTGGGATAGGCTCCAGCTCGCCTTGTGACCCTAGTGAGGAATAAACGGGTATAGAAAATGGATGGATGGATGGATGGATACTAAATGACTAAATGGTATCTAGCTTGAAGTCAAGCCTGCTCTTGAAAACCCCCAAGGTCTCTGCCTCAACAATATGGTCAAGCAAGCTATTCCACATTGAAATTACTCTTTGGGTGAAGAAATATTTCCGAATATCAGTGCTATTTTTACCTTTGGTCAACTTCCATTTGTGACCCCGAGTTCTACTCACAACACTTAGTCGAAGGAATCCTACATAATTAACTTTGTTAATCCCTTTATTATTTAAAGACATATTTAAAGACCTCAATTAAATCACCCCTGAGTCTCCTTTGACTAAAGAGATTAAGGATCTTCAGCCTCTTCTAATAGCTTTCATCTTTTATACCTGGAATAAGCTTAGTGGCTCTTCTCTGAACTTTCTCTACAGCCTCTATATCCTTCTTAAAGTACGGTCCCCAGAAATGTACACAATATTCCAGATGTGGTCTGATGAATGTGTTTTACAAAAGAAGCATCACCTCCTTAAATTTGTACTCAATACTTTTGCCAATGTATCCCAGCATCCGATTGGCTTTTTTAACTGCTACAGCACAATGGCTAGAGCCTGTGAGGGTTTGGTCAACAATCACTCCCAGATCTTTCTCGTGTGCAGCACATTCCAGTTTTAAACCTCCCATGAAGTAATCCCGTCTGATGTTTTTATTACCTACATGTACAACTTTACATTTTGCTCCATTAAATTTCATTTGCCACATTTCTGCCCAATTCTGGATTCTATCCAAATCATCCTGAATCACTTTAGTGGACCCAAACTATTTGCCAAACCCCCCAATTTAATATCATCTGCAAATTTAACCAATCTGCTCTCAATATTACTATCAAGGTCATTAATGTAGATAAGGAACAGTAGGGGCCCAAACACCGATCCCTGGGGGACGCCACTACCCACCATACCTAGCTCAGATGAGATACCACTGACCACCAGTCTTTGGGTTCTGTCCTGTAACCAGTTTTGAATCCACTCCAGAATACCTCCTGTGACTCCAATAGAGCTCAATTTAAAAATTAGTCTCGTACGCGGTACTGTATCGAATGCTTTCTGAAAATCCAAGTATATGATGTCATAAGCCCTGCTCTGGTCATAAGTCTTGGTGGCCTTCCAGAGGGTTTGTCAGGCATGACCTTCCCTTACGGAAACCATGTTGGCTATCCCTCAAGACACTGTTACGTTCAAGAAATAAGTCCAGCTCATCTTTTATGATGGATTCCAATATTTTGCACGCAATGCAAGTTAAACTGACTGGCCTGTAATTTCCTGGCTCGGTACGGTCCCCTTTCTTATTTAATGGTATTATATTTCCCTTTTCCAATCATTTGGTATTCCTCCAGTTTCTAAAGACTGCCTGAAGATGGTGGATAGCGGCTTAAAGATGATCTCACCAACTTCCCTGAGCACTCTAGGATATAAGCTATCAGGACCCACCGCCTTCTCTGCCTTTAGTTTATGCAACTTGTCTAATACTTCGTTATCCCGAAACTCAATTTCTGCTAAATAATCTTGAGCATTTAACATGCCCTCTGGCCAAATAAAGACCCCTTCTGAGGTAAAATTCTCAACGAAGTAACTGTTTAAGGTACCCGCAATATCCTTGTAATCAAATAGCAGCGATCCATTTTTATTCTTTATGCACTTAACCTGCTCTTTAACTTTCCTTTTTCTGCCACAGTACTGAAAGAAGCGCTTAGGGTTCATTTTTGCCCCCTCTGCAATTTGTCTTTCATACAGTCTTCTAGCATTCCTCAGCTCTTTTTTGACCACAGCCCGCATTTTACAGTATTCAGCCTTAGTATTCTCATTGTTATCCTTTATGTACATCTTATAAAGATTCCTCTTTTCCCTCAAAATCCGACGAATACTTTTGGTCATCAACTGAGGATTCTGCCTTTTCATTGCCGAAGTGCTTCTCTTAACCGTCCCACCGCGGTGCGAATAGCAAAACAGCTTTTCTTGTTGGCCCCGTTGCGGGCCAGATAAACAATCTCTTTCCCCCAATACACCCCGCTGTGGGGCGAATGGCCGCTTCCATTACAAAAATATGAGGAATACAGGATCATACCAGAGAAGCCAAGTCTCACGCATCCGGCTTGGGTCTCTCGCCTCTTAGTGGCACTGACGTTCCTGTGCCGTAGTCAGCAATTATTCAATCAATGCGCACTGAAGGAATTCAAGTCATTGTGCATTAAGTTAATTAGCTTAACGTGCATTATGGTGGATTTCCCCACTAGTGACACGGAAATTGATTATGACTCGGGAATTCTCACACTTGTCTTTACAGATGGATTGAAAGCAACGGAATGGCATAAAGACGTTTCAAATGGTCTAATTTCATTTAAACAATTTTAAATGATCATGAAATACATGCATCGTTTCCAATCCCTGAGTAAAGAGAAGCACGAGAAGTCCGGAGTTATAATCGCTTTCCATGGCGAGATCCACCTTTACGCAAGTGAAACTGAAATTTCAATGCACAAGGATTTTAATTCCTTGTGAGAATCTCATTAATAAGCGTTCAATGAATAATTGCGGACCACAGTGAGTAAGCCTAAAAATTGCAGAGACCTGGCATCTTTGTCATACAGATCAAAGACAATGCTCAAGACAATATGACACCCACTACCAATTGGACTGGGGTGTGAATTACATTCGTCAAAATGACGGACGACGTTCAAAATGTTAAAAAAATCCGTCAATGACAAAAAATATTCGATCAACGCGACCTCTGATGATACCACCTTTCAGGCCACAAAAGTTATTATTATTTTTTATTTTTCATTTTAGTAAATCCTAGGGCAAATAATGTGTCATGCGAGAGTTTGCTGAGCACTAAAAGTCTTGGTAAATCACTGCTATTTGAACCATCTAGAATGCCATTAAAAAGAAGCCAGCATTAGGAGCATGTTATACCGGTATGTTAAAAGGTCGAGAAAGGCTTCACGTAATTTGAAATTGTTGTCAGCAATGTAACTCTTCTTACCATAAGTCTTACCAGAGTACTATATAAATGTTTTAATCATTTTTTAATTTTGTGCTCGTCTTTCTCCAGTTGTCTTTTTGGTTTATGCTATATTCCTTCTTATTTTATCAAGTTAAATTCTCTTAAAGTCTTTAGAATACTATATTATAATATTGAAATACATCCCTGACATAGAAAATTTGAGAATATTATGGATTTGACCCTGGCTGCCATCATCGCTATAGATACTTTGTGTTAGATGATATCTCAAGCAGTTTTCATGGGAATTCAATGAAATTTCTTGAGTTAATTTCTGATGCATTGATGACCAAACCAGTTGTTTTGTTTTACCCGATGACAATTCCTGTTGCACCACCACCAAGTTGAACTATATTAATTATAAAATTTAATTGCAAAAATTACAGAATTATTCATTCAGATCTAGTTTGGGGTGAGGTGCCATGGTGGTGTGGTGTTATGAATCTGCTGAGATTGTGATGTCATTTTGTCCAAAAGGTTCATCCAAAAAACAATGAGCTTCCCAGCCACCAGTTGGGACAGCATATGCTTGCATCCTTCTCACACAATTTTTTTTTTATTATAGCCCATACTGAGCTAAGCAGCACTTATAAGTAAATAGTGTTAGTATTGTAAGTAATAGTAAGTATTTTTAATTTGTCATAATGTAATCTATTTTGATGTCAACATGCAGACTTGTTTCTGATGCTAATGATTTAATTTTTCTTTTATTGCAGGGAAGATGCGTGTGTTCAAACCCTCCTCCTTCCACATCTTCATTCAGACAGACTTTGGTTTAGCGCTCCAAATCCAGCTAACTCCCATCATGCAACTGTACATAATGTTGGATCAGCAGTACCAAACAAAAACAACCGGTAAGCCACAACCAGTATTTGGTCATTTGGCACATTGGTAACATCTGAGGTGGCTGTAAACTAGCAGCAGGACAAGATGTTTGTGTAGACATTTCCTCCCCTTCTCAATATTTTTTCTTTCCCTTGGATGCCCTGAGAATGGGCATTCTTCTAGTCCTTCTTCAGTGCCTTATTCTGTGTTTCTCAGGTGGGGCAATTATGTAAATTAAGGTTGCAGGTACATGCCTCCAGTTTATGACTGATTGGGATTTATCTTCATTCACACATGTACTGGTTTGAAACTAAGCACCTCCGAGCATTGATGAATGGGGCAACAGTTGTTTGTTTGTCAAATTTTAGGAGGAAACTTCCACACGTACTCAAAAAGGTCTTGAGAAATGAGGCCCAATATGAGTAAATGCAAAATGTATGTGTTTAAGATAGTGATTTAGTAACTAAGGGGGGGGGGGTGGTTTTTCATGTGGGCCCGAGTAGGGTTGGATAGCTTTGCTTCCTTCAGTAATTAAAATCATCCTTTAAATACTCCATTTTGCATTTTCCCAAGTTATTCTTGCCTAGAATCAGTTTGATTATCAGGGAAATTTGAGTGGGACAAACAAGAAAAATAGAAGAAACCAGGAAGAGGAAAATACTGTTTCACAGCACTGATGTGAAGTAAGCCAGTAGAGTTCAAGGGTTATAGAAAGACATTTCTGGTTTCTGAACCATTTAGCTTAAACGTCTTCAGTAAGGGCATAGCCTATACTGGCATGGATGCCTGCAAGTTGTACGGATTGCGTTGACACCTGACTGAAATCCGGGTGCAATGTGAGCCAGATTACCGTAAGATGTGGTCTGGACAGATCTGATCACATTCCGATCGCAGCGCGTTTACACCTGGCATTAATATGCGACATGCCCTATCCAGATAACTTATCCGGATACAGATCGCATTTTAATACCAGGTGTAAATGGAGAGTTAGTGTCATGGCAGGATTCTTTCCTTGCCTTGGTTCTCCAGCTCATTTTCAGTTTGTGTGTTTTTTTTCACCTGCTGGTATGGTGTTCACAGGCCTGTGTGGAAACTTCAACATGGTTCTGCACGATGATCTGAAGACTGCTCAGGGGCTGGTGGAGGGCACAGCTGCTTCTTTTGCCAACTCATGGAAGGCACAGACCAGCTGCTCCAATAAGGTGGAGAGACTGGACGACCCCTGTTCATTCAGTGTGGAGAACGGTGAGCTCCACCCCCTCGTTCAGTCTGCCTCCATGAAGAACACTGATCGCCGTGCAGACTGCTACTTTATTAAAGGAATATAAATCATTTTTAAAAGCTTCAGCAGAGTTTTTTTTTAAGGTCCATTCAGTTTGGAACCCATTTCCTGTCTTCCAAGTAACCTACCTCTGTGGATCATGGTTGACCTACTATTAGTTTTTGGCATCTTGGTAATCAGGGTATAAACTCTGCATGTATTCTGGGCCTTTGCTATGATGAGTAAATATCAGGTTGTTAGTCATTGTTATTTTTATCAAAACACTAGCTAAATATTTTATTCCGATATCATACCTGATAAGTGAGTGATGGTTTGGTCTCTAAGGTGTTGGGTTGTGCAAGGATGCCAAAAAAACTCATATCGCAAAGACCAAGAAGGGAATGTGGTCAGAGAAAGAAAAAAATAAGCAACATATTGTTCGTCAACCATTTATGTTTTGAAGTGCTTTTTGTAGGAAGCTTTAGTATTATTTTTATTAAGTGAATAATTTTATACTTGTACCATGTCTTCATCTCTTTGCATGATGTAAACTATGAGTTTTTATTTTCAATCGAAATTGTGATAATGGCTCTTTAATACCCATATAATAGAATTATAAATAGGCAACTGCACAATACTTGGAATAGAAGAGTGTTCTATGGAAACAATATGCTCATAGTTACAGCATGGTTGCCTTGCCTCCATAGAAAATTACGCTGAGCACTGGTGCTCAATGCTTCAGAATTCAAAAGGCGACTTTTCCAAGTGTCACAGTATGGTGAACCCTGAGGCTTACTACAGGGTAAGACAATCTCTCCTGAAATACAGTTGATAGTTTGTCTGGAGTTAAAGCCTGAATGTAAATATGAATGCACCACCTTTCCTGCAGAGGTGCAAGTACTCCAGCTGTAACTGTGAGAGGAGTGAAGACTGCCTGTGTGCCGTGTTCTCCTCCTATGTGAGAGCCTGCCAGGCTAAGGGTGTGGAGCTGCAGGGTTGGAGGAGTAAAGTCTGCGGTGAGTAACGGTACTGATTGTAGCTGTCCTGAAGTGAAGATATCCAGTGAGGGAACACTTCTCATAGTCACTGGATATAGAGTCAGGTCCATAATTAATTGGTCTGTCGATAAACGTCGATGTGGTTCTGGAACGTAAAATAATAGCAGGCTGGCATATGTCTAGCAACCAATGATAATGCTAGACAGAAAAGGAGGGTTTGCAAATTTGTCTGGAGGTGTTTAAGTGCATTTTTGGTGGAGTGCTCCTTTAACATTTTTCTCTACTAAGATGTCTGAAAGTAGAAAATGTGAAAAATTGTTACTTTCAGCTCTAGCAGAAAAGAAACTAAGGAAAGCTAGAGCCACGGAAACATCTAGAAGAGCCAGAAGTTATGGTACAAAACAACAGTTAAAGGGGGTATCGAGGAGCTAAAGACAGCACATTAATCTCACAGCTCACGCACAATTCCAAACGCCAGCAACAGGTCACTGCCTGGACGCTTAGGTGGATAAAATTAAGCATGAGGACCAGGGGATGATGATCTAAATTAATGACTACACCACTGATCAACACTACATAAAACTCTGGATGGCTGGGCTTTGAGATCAATTTTGTTGAAAAAACACATGCATTGTGGGGCTCACATCCAGAAGACACGGTAGTCAGATTTCTGCAAAAGATGTTGCTAGAATGGATCCCCAAAACCTATTGGAGAGGTGAGCACATGCAAATAGAATGGCACCATTTCATTGTCAATGCAAATTGCACCACCTCATATAACCCTGTATGGGGGGAGTGACGAAATAGAATGCCATAAGCCTATGCAAACTCTCCAGTGACTAAGAGCGGTATAGCAGTAGCATGGGATTCTTTTAACTTTTTTTCCTGAGGTGTGGCTATAACTGAGAGTGAGAGTGTGATAGGCTATATAGGCTACACAGACCTATCTGATTTTTACCTTTCATGATAATAATAATGTTTTAGAAATTAATCCAAAAAACTTCAAAATAAAGGATGCGCACCATCATGCCATGCGCAAGCCATATCCGAAAGCTTAGGCCAATCTGACCAACAGTCAGAGAGATATGCGAGACACTGACACACAGACAGACAGACGCGTCCTGCTTAATAGATAGATGAGTAAGCTACCCTACCTTCTTTTTGAGTAGGCCTACCATCACCTCCTTGTGAGACTCAGTACCCACCTCTAAATTCTGATTTATTGGATGCCACTGGAGATTACCAACATCGGCAATCTCTTCAGAAAATGCCGCTCACTCCATCGGTCAAGAAATGACAAAAAGTTCTGACAGGTTTATTTGAAGATGGGAGTAAATTTCAATTTTAATATTTGCCATAGAAATGATAAACTCATACGTAATATGAAATTACATATTATCAAGGAAATCACTTAAGTTCCATCTTTTGTTCTAAAATTTGTCGCCTGGCATATTCTGACATCCCCTTTTCAGAGCCAGTTTTCTTTCAGATCCCATGCATTATAGCTATATGGAGTTTTCTTGTGGGGATAATTCACCAAGAGGGCTCTCTGAAGGTGTATACATTTCCAAAATATTACAGCATCTTGCAGTCACGGGAAGCCTTTTTGCTGAAATATCAATTTGGCATCCCGCATTTTGAAGATAGGGATATGTTTTGAATTTCAATAAAAATGGATTTAAATGAAATGCCTGGCCAAAAACCATTCTATGAAACTCTAGATTGGAAAAAATTGAAGCTTTAATTAAAAAATGTTGTATTCTTGTTTTCTCGTCCTTGGAGAAGAAGTGTATTTCGTCAATACCTTGCAAGTTAATGTTAACAATTTTGACTGAAAAGTTTAGTCACTTGAATACATGATTAGTTATTGAAGACTGTATGACAAATAAATATAACTTTTTTTAATGTTTTGAGCATTAAAACATTCCTGCATCATCATTTTTCCAAATAGTTGCCGTCCAAAAATCTTGAAAAGCTTCAATGAACAGTTTTATTGTTTCATTTCTCCACCCTTTAGGCAGGTATATGGAGACCTGCCCTGCCTCCCAGACCTTCTCGTACCAACTGCGGCAGTGTCAAAGGACATGCCGGTCCCTGGGATCCGATTTGCCGACCTGCACCACCGACTTCCTGCCAGTGGAAGGCTGCTCCTGCCCTGAGGGCCAATATTTGGATGATAAGGGTATATGCGTCCCCATGGCCAAGTGCCACTGCTTCCACAATGGTGACCATATCAAGCCCGGGGAATCCATCAACATAAAGGCAGAGCACTGGTGAGTAATAATCAAGAGGTGTAAAATTCCAGGTTCAGAAAGTAGCATTCCCTCTCCTCATTACCATGATTTGGATTTTTCAAATAGTACGCAATAGCACAATAGCACAATGCTTCAGCAGTGACAAGTGAAACTAACTGGCCAAATTCATGGACGGCATAAATACAAGGTGGGACTTTCTGATTCCAGGAAATTCCACATGTAGAGCCAATCCACTTTGGTGTGGTTGAGGGGTAGAGAAAGCAGTGAGAAAAAAAAGCAACTTAAATAAGAGTAGCTTGGGGAAAAAATAATGAAATAATATGAAATGACCAAACTCTTGCTCTGTAATGCACTTATTTTTAAATGAAATGATTAACCTCAGTGTCTTGACTTAATTGAGTGATCCTCAACAATAATACATTATCACTGAATCAGATATCACGACTTACTCCAACAAACTTATTCTGAGGCAACTACTTACGCGGAGAAACATAACTAAACTATGGGCGTGCAGCGTAAGTCAGAATGTACACATTCATTAAAACGTACAAAATATAAAAAACTGCACATAACAATGGTCACGTTCCGTAGCTTTGCCGATGGCCGCGTGTGTTTGGCTGGTGTTTCGAGACGCCAAATGCAGTGGCCGGAACTAAAGGAGGCACAGGAATGTAAGAGAGAGAAACACAGACAAAATTTGAAGCGCGAGTCTCTCTCTTCTAAGGACATCAATCTAGAAATAAGGAAGCAGCGCGAGCTTGACTGTACGAAACAAAGGAAAAATCTTGGGAACCGAGATAAAAAGACAAAGCGCCAGACGGTGCACAGATAGAGAAAAGGAAAGAGAAAGATTCCCATTACTAACATTTTCCTTTTTTGCAACTAATTCCTCAACACTTCTCTCGCTAGAGATCTTGCAGGCTACAGTGCAATGGTAACACTGACACTCTAGCAAAGGCGGCGAGGCGGAACTCGGGTTTAAATAGAGTCCAGGCGCCGTCCACAGTTGATGCCAGCTGGCCAAAGAATACGATGTGGACAAAACGAAATTCTCCCAGACTAGAGTAACAAAGAAATCTTGCCAGCCTCCAAAAACCATGATACCGTGAGACATAAATTTCACAAAAAGACAGCAAATTCAAATTCATTCATGTATTTGAACCTCTGCCCATCTTTTATTGGTGCAGTTGGATTGATGCAAATAACAAAAGAGTGGGGCAATTCATTAGTTTTCATGAAACTCCCTGTTGTTTTTCAGCGTGTGCTCCAATGGGAGGCTTCATTGCCGGTCTTGGAAAACAAATACGGTGGAAAGTAAGTAATCAATTTGGGGTCCTGCGGATTAGGGCGTCACCATGTTCTGGCTCAGCGGGTCTAAACGAAGTGTACTTCCTGTGTCACAGGGTGCCCATCTCCTAAGGTCTTCTTCAATTGCTCCTCGGCTGAGCCAAACACTCGAGGGATTGAGTGCGCCCGTACCTGCAGCAATCTTCACGATGACTGCGTGAGTGCCTGTTTCATTATCTGCTTTCCAATGTGTAATGTCTCTTATCTGGTATTAATAGTCATTGCACCCTATCCTGTATCCTGTGCCAAACGTGCTATCTTTTATCTCAAATCCCATGTCAAATAGTCTCCATCTGATAAATAATACTGTATGGCTTTTATTTACCCTTTGCGAGAGCAATTGTCTAGGTTTTTGTGTTTATATTTTTCTGGACATGAAATTAATACTATTTGTAGTATGATGCATGCTTATTCACCAACAGATGGCTATTGAATGACTAATACTTTGTTCTTAAGCACACAATGAAATTATCTCAGTTGGCCAATGTAGTGTACACCTCTATTTGTAAAACGGGAAGAGGAAGGGTGGGGTCACGACGGGGTGGACAGGACAGTTTCCAGACTACGTAGGCTGTCACAAGCTGAAATGGCCACCTGCCTGACAATTTTGCCGTGTCCCTGTCTTCTTCTTAGAATGTTTTAGAAGTTTTTGATATTTTTGTGTATAAAAAAAGCCGATTATGGATTTTCTCTCATCAGCTGAAATTCTGCGCTCATTGGGTCTGTGGTTAAATTTATGAAAGGAAGCCAGACCTGTTTCAATCCTTCAAGGTGTGACCTGGAAAATAAGTCATCAGGGTTTTTTATCAGAACATTCTACTGCTGATGTACTGGTCACCGTGGTTACTGAAAGCAAAGGAGTTCCACAAAACTTACCTGGGACTTTGAAAAGAAAAAAACTTCTTCACAGGAGAAGAGACTATGAGTCTTCTTTTAATATGTATTGCATTTACAACTCAGAATTCCTCTGCCTCCTGTAGTTCTCCTCTGAATGTGAGTCTGGGTGCCAGTGTCCGAGTGGGCTCCTGGATGACGGAAGAGGACACTGTGTGAGGGAGCACGACTGCCCATGTTTCCATGATGGACACTTCTATGCCCGCGGCAAACAGATCCCAGACCACTGCAACACATGGTGAGTTCCGATGGGTTTCGGTAAATCAGTCTTTATTCTGGCTGTTATTTTCATTATCATCATCTGCCCTCAGTGATTCTTCAGCGCTGACGTTTCACACACTTAGATAATGAGAGTCTGTTTCTGAAACGCAATAACTGCCAAAATTACAAAAATTGAGGCGACACCATGAGAGCGATTGTGTTGTACTTCTTACACAAGGTGCAAAAATCTATTATTTAGAAATTCATACTACGAAGTGTATCTTTCCATGGTCAAAGTTTGTGTTTTTCTGTAAAATGCAATTGGTGCCAAGTTCGCCAACATCGAAAAAGCTGATCAAAATGAGTAAAATGGATATATTGCATTTTTTGGGGGGGGGAGATCTCATATCTTCAGTCATTTTCTACTGCTTTTGCAGTATCCTTCTCATATATCAAAAAAACAAAAAAATTACATAACCCACAGCTTGTTATATGTGTTCATATATAATTCAGATGGGATTAATAATAAAACTTTATTCCAGTACATGCACAATGGGGATGTGGAGTTGCACTGATCACAAATGCCCTGGATCTTGCACCATCTATGGCAGTGGCCATCACTTGACTTTCGATGAGCGGAGGTATAGCTTTCGTGGGCAATGCGGCTATGTGGCTGTGCAGGTAATGCTTAAAATGTTGTCTCTTGCTCATATCCTATAAATTTATTTTCTATTTTTTCCCCAGTCGTTGACGTTTGCACATTGCAAAGTATCATTGATTTCGAAGAGACAGTTTTTAAACCTGAATTGCTGTGTTTCCACTTATTTTAAAGGATAAATGTGGAAATAAGACCGAAAAGCCAAAGTTCCGTGTGATCACTGAGAACATTCCATGTGGATCCACTGGCACCACATGCTCAAAATCAGTCAGGATATACCTGGGGGTAAATACTTATTTTGCTATAATATGACCAATTAAAGACGTTGTTTCTCTAATGTTATTGAGAACTCATTGTGAGTATTGAACTGTGTTCCAGATATTATGAATCGTATCTTGTTTTTAGACATTATTGAGTCTTGTTTTATTTTGATCTTACAAGAGATACTCTGAGGTTTCCTCTTGGTTTTTTGCTCAATTAATTTCTCCTCCACCAGGGTACTGAATTGAAGCTGTCTGGGGGAAAGGTTGAACATCTGAGTCAGAACGATTGGCCCTTCATAGACCACAAAGTGAGGAGAGTCGGCTTGTTCATTGTCGTGGATTCTAAAATTGGGATCTCAGTCACCTGGGATCGCAAAACAACAGTTGGCATCATCTTGGCACCAGAGCACATGGTGAGCAGCGGCTGATGCACATAAGTTGCACTCGTCTTGTCGATACCATTGACTCACGCAAGTTCAGTACCTATAGCCTTATGCCAAGAACTCGTACCACTGTAAGCTTGCACTAGGTGTGTTTGTCCCATGAATGATGAACAAGACAAGAGAGAATAGTCTGAGCTTAGGCACAAAGCTCTATGAATGATGACAATCCAGATAGGGCGGGTTGGAACACAAGAACTTAAAAACACTAAGATCACAATTAACAGATGGGAAAGGAATGTGCCAGCGCGAGGAGGAATCGCAGAGGGAGGGAGGGGAGAAGAGAGAGACAAAAATGAAATAATAAGAATCAATCGATTACTTGGGACAGAAACTGTCACAGACTGTGGGGAAAAAAACAATAAAGGAAACATTCAGGACCGCACCATCTGAGCCTTTTCTGTAATTGATGACTTCACTTTTTATTTACATGCAAGTCTAGTAAGTCAGATTTGAATGAGTAAAAAGCAAGTGTTGATGTGCAAACTTTTACAATTCCACTGCGATCAATGCATTTCAGCTGGGAGTTATTAGGTTAGTTTGCTACCAACAACTCCTCTTTTATCAGAACTAATCTGAGGAACCAAGCTAGTTGGACCGAGTTTAAGGCAAAAATACAGACTCAAATTCACGGCAGCATTGAATAGAGAACAGCTTTAAAATATTTTCTTAAAACAGACAATTTTTAAATCAAGATCAAGATGGATGATTCGAATTGTACAATCTCCAAATACTGTTTTTGCGCCGCCTCATCTAGCTTGGGTAATTTCTATCAGTTTTTTTTTTTTTTTTTTGCAGTTCATGGTTCTTGTAAGATCACCTTCTTCCCTTTTCTCTGAAATGTTGCCCCTGTTTACTGCCTCCCAATCCCAAATTGTCCTCTCCATTCTGTAGTCTTCTGTAGTCTGTTCAGACCCTACACCCCTGCCAGAGCACTCCGCTCTGCTACTTCTGGTCGCCTGGCTCCTCCCCCTCTCCGCTCCTCCCCTTCCCGCTCAAGGCTGCTGTCTGTCCTGGCACCTCGTTGGTGGAATGATCTACCTATCGAGGTCAGAACGGCAGAATCCTTGAGCATCTTCAAGCGCCGCCTGAAAACCCACCTCTTCAGGCTCCACCTTTCCCCTACTCCACTGCCTTGATTCCTGTCCCTACATCCTTTTGATTTGTTGCACTTAATTCTGTTTACCATACTTCCTCACTGTACTGCTTGATTTGGTTTCCCTTCATGTTGTTGCACTCTATTGTCAGTTTACTTGATTTTCCTGCCCCTTTGTTGCACCTGACCTGTTGCCCTTCTATTGCACTTATTTTATTGCTCTTTGTTGCACTTGCCTCTGTACTTAACCTTGTTGCCATTTTGTTCACTTGCCCTTGACCTTGCCTTTTTGTTATTAGTCTAGATCTGTAACAATGGAACGTGTTCTGTCACTTACTGTTAGCACTTTTACTTGTCTCCTAGGAGGTCTGCACTTTTGTACTGTTCTTATGCACTTTTGTACGTCGCTCTGGATAAGAGCGTCTGCTAAGTACCTGTAATGTAATGTAATGTAATGTAGTCTTCTCGTGACTCCTCATATCTCGAGGGCAGACCTCTGTCAGTTGGGTTCCCCCTTTTTGGAGCCAGGTTCTGTCCAAGACTTCTTCCTAATTGAGAGTTTTTCCTTGCCACTGTCACCTTTTGGCTGGCACCTTGGGGGTTGGCCCTGCTCTATGTTAAGCGCTCTGGATCTCAGTTGTGAAAAGCGCTAAAGGTGTTGCATAATTTATCCCTCTTTGAAAGTCCGAGCACATATTTAAAATTATTTATATTTGTTTTCCCATTCCAACCATCTGGGAGATTAGTAATTAGAGTTCATACATTGTTTTAAATCAAATAATTTGAAGCTATTTTCTTAGAATTTATTTGTGCTTTGCGATCAACATCAACAACTTTTTTGTTCCAGAGAAGCTCACCCATTAATTTTATTTCAGTAGATATTTTCTGACTCAAATTCTAGTAGTAATTTAGATTACTACTTTTACTCATACTTCATTCACATTTTTTTTACAATGGCATTACTTTTACTGAAGTAAGTAAACTGTGTATTTTTCTCCAGGGAAAAGTGTGCGGTCTATGTGGTGACTTTGACGGTGATGCCATAGATGACTTCACCACTCAGGGGCAGCTGGTAGTGAGCAGCCCCGCGGAGTTTGCCAACAGCTGGAAGGTCTTAAGCTCCTGCCCAGATGCTGGCAATGAGATAGATCCGTGCAGTTTAAAGCCACACCGGCACAACTGGGCTATGCATCACTGCAGTATCATCAAAGACAAAACCTTTTCGAATTGCCATGAAAAGGTATGTGGACCATCCCTTCTGGGGACACCACGAGAAGGAATATTGACCACAACGCAATGAGTGTGCTTTCACACTTTAATTATTTAGCGCATTTCAAAGGAACTGTGGAGCATTTTACTGTTTTTTCCGATTGTTTTGGGGTAGTGTGAAAGCTAATTCAAACAATGGGATGGACTAAACAACCTGATTTGGTTTGGGTATGGACATTACAGGTGAGAGCACAATCTGAACCAAATATTCGAAGCAAGCCAAAAAAACTATGCATTGTAGGTTGAAGACGAGCGAACAGTTTTCATCTTGCAAAGGGAATCAACATCCAGTAAGGTAGTAACAAGCGGAAAAAATGTCTTGTGGAGAGAAGTGGTGGAATGAGGAGGTGAAAGATCTCCTCAAAATACAGTCTCACATAAAAGATATGTGGGGTTACCCTCACAAAAAAATGAACAGAGTTAAAGAGTTAAAATTAGTAACAGAATAATGGCAATGGGGTTCAATCGCTCACCGTATAAATGATAAATGTTACATAAAAGTAAAAAAAAAAAACTTTGCCAGCTTTACATTTTAGACAGACTTGTTAAAAAAGTGATGGCTCAGGGGAGCAGAAAGACAACTTCCCATGCTATGATGACCCATACATTATACTTGAAGGCTCACGACCTATAGAAAGCCCTAAACATATTGTTGAGTATTATGCAAGGCTGACACTTGCACGATTCTGTGGCACGCATTGTGCGCAAACTAGTCTTAAACTGGCGTGAAGTGTGCTTAAACCCGTCGTGACTGCATGCCATGTCGGGACGAGAATTTTGAAATGTTCAAAATTTTGGTCACGACAAAATTTCGCGACCGGGTCGTGAACTATGCGCCAACTGTTCGTGAACTCCTTGTGAACTCGTCGAGACGATGCGGGAGGATGCGTGCAAGTGCGTGGCAGTGCGCGCCATGCCACGACTGTCACGAACAGCTCACGTCGAGTTCATGAGTAGTTCACAACATGTTCACGAATTGGTGCGCGTCGCAGCGTGGCCGTGCCTTCCCACTGTCACAGTCACGTGTACTTCACGAATTGATGGCACGAGCAGTTCACGACTAGTTTACGCACTTCACGAACAGTTTGCGCATGGCACGAGCAGTTCACGACGAGTTTACGAGCAGTTCACGACTACTGCGCGACAGTGGCGCTCACGTCGGTGCGGGGGTATATATAGGGCTTCCTGGACTCTGCTCGCCATTGCAGAGATCGCCAGCGAAGACACAACTTATATCACAGAGACAACATGCCAGGTATAGGCATCTTCTCTTCTATGCAATGATTGTGTCTCTGGAATTCAGCATGTTGTCTCTTTCACAGCCAATCCAAAAATGACCAGGGGTTGGGGAGGCCCCCTTTTTATAAGGCGTGCCCAAGTCGGCACGACACCGTCCGAATTGCGCAAAGTCGTCGTGCCAATGCGGGAAGTGCGTAAACTATGCGTGAACTGGTCGTGCCAGTTCGTGTCAATGTGGACACTGATGGGCAAGCATTCATGAACTATTCGTGAACTCGTCGTGAACAGTGCGGGTGCCTCCCAGTTCGTGTCCCAAAATGGCACGACTTGCCACGACAAAATCGTGGCCAAAAGTCGTGCAAGTGTCAGCCTTGCATTAGGAATGTGAGACCCATCAGATAGCATCATCGCCACCAACGGTTAACGACAGCCAGTCTGCTGATCGGTAATCCCAGAAAAGTGGGATTTTTTTGTGTCTGTCAGTTTCTGCGTGTCTACATACTCTGTATGGAAAGATATGAATTGGCTGTTATAAGTCAGGGCTGTAACATTCCCTGGCGTTAAGGAAACCGCCACACATTTTCAACAATTGTCAATTGCTCATATTGTTTGTAATCTTGTAAAGTACCATATGGAAGGAAACAGCAAAGCAAAACCGGGGCTGCGTCCGAATAGTCTTTTTTTTTTTGCTTCAGAAACCAGTATACTTCTAGAATATGACCCAAAAGGATTTACATAGTAGCCATGATAAGTGCATTCGAATTCTCCAAATGTTTAGGAAAGGTGCTTCAGTACTTATCCCCTTCATCATAGAGTTCACTGAACAGAATAAAGATCCCGCAATTCAGCGCGGCAGCAATATTTAAAGAGACAACCGTCCATCCGCCCAATCACGAAAACAACCGAACATGACAGACAAGAGACGCATGATCACGTTGCCGAGTGTAAGTGCATTGGGATTCTCTAAGCTGCGTGGTTGGATTTCCTAAGCCGGTATGAATATTCGTGTGCACCTTTCCTTAACTTCTTGACATTTTTCATTGAGGTTAAAGAAAAGTTGTTAGGAATTAAATGATTGGACAGAATTCTTTTCACTATTGGGACACAGCCCAGAAAACCCAAGACCGCATTAATTTGGTGCTGCTCCATCATTTAAGATAATAAAGCATTGGTGAGTTTCAGATATTTTGTCCTCTAAACAAGTGACCTTCTCGATCACGTGATATTTGTTTTTAATGTTTGCTGTATTTGACAAAGTACAGTGTGAACCAGGCCAAATGTAAAATGCAATTATGCTATAACTTCGCTGTTCAATTGTACTTAATATACCAAACTACAGGGGTGAAATCACTCTGCAGAGTAAACACTTTTGGGGATGTGATTTTTTCCCTGGAGTAGACCACTGCTTTCTCTTATCAATAGTAAGTTTTTTCAGAAAAAATTGTTTGCTAAATAACTACAGTGTATTGTAACCACAAGAAACTGAGAGGACTGTTGCACAGCCAGGGTAAACAATACTGGAGACATTTTAAGAGGGTGTTTGGGCCATAGTGCGAGCTGGATGGACACTCAAGAGACATGAGTAGATGTAGAAATTTTCCTTAAGAAATGACCCATTTTATTTCGGATTTTGGGACTTGCATGATATAGATGAAGTGAAAACAAAAATGATGATTCAGACTTGGGTACATTTGTAACTTATTTAATATCTCTTTGCGGTGTACAGGTAGCCCCAATTCCGTACTATGAAAGCTGTGTTAGCGATTCATGCGCTTGTGATTCCGGGGGGGACTGCGAGTGCTTCTGCACTGCTGTGGCGGCGTACGCTCAGGCCTGCAATGAAGCTGGAGTATGCGTTGCTTGGAGAACACCTGACCTGTGCCGTAAGTGGATAGCTTGCAGATTTTCAGTTTGCAGTGAATGACACTTGGATTAAACTAGTAGTATGCAGTAGACTAGCAACTTCCAACATGCAACATTAACCCAATTCTGGTCACATCTATGATCTGATACAAATATAAACTGAGTTATTCACAAAATAAAATGTTAACATTTGTGCATAATCAGTTCGTAATGAGAGAAAAATCTGACAAAAAATGTAAGGCTGAGAGTCTGTGAACAGTCATACATCAAGGTGATCAGATATCTGAAATAAAAAAAATGGTGACAATTCTCTTACAGCAGTGAATGCAACATTGAAATTCCCAATATCATTCCCTATGAGTTTAGAGTGAAAACAACAAAAATTTCATTTTTGTATATTTTGAGGCTGGGAAGGGAAATGAAGTGCAGTGAACGGGGTTGCCACCAGGGGTTAAAGTGGGCCGAAACGGTCCAGAACTGCATTCTGCCACCTTAGTTTTAATTAAAATATTTGACTAAAGCTGCTTTCACGCCGGATGTAAAAAGTATTTTTCGCGCTACAGATTACATTCAAAGTCAATGCAAAGACACAAATCGCGCCATATCTGAGCAGAACAGAGGCACCCTTTCCTGTACAACCTGCTCTCTTACTTAAGCTAGTTGAAAATTTAGCTAGTTATCTATACTGCCCAAAAGTGCAAGGGAAATGTCATATAAACTAGGATGAGTGGGAACTCTTATTCTGCGGTTAAACTATTAATTGTATCTGCAGCCCTCGTGTTCAAACAAACATTGCCATTAAGTTGGCAGTTGCCTAATGTAAAAGTTGATGACAACTTTGTCACATAATAAGCTGGTGATACCAGCTCACCAGCAAGCGATCTTAAAGGTTCCCTGACAAGAGGCACACCTCCTGAAATTGTTGGTTTATTTTGTTCTATATGATTATTCACATTATATCACTCTATGCACTCAAAAGTTCTGAAATGGCAGAAAAATCCATCTATTTCAAGGAATAAAAGTGATTTTTGCACTCTTACGCCCCGCCCCCTGAAGAAGTAGGAAGTTTGCGAGACGTAAGTCACATGATCCTTTGACATCATCAAAAGAAGTCACCTCTGCCATAGCAATCTCCGCAGTCCATTTACATGCTTGTTTACACATGTTTTCAAGTGTGTTTGTTTAGTGCAGGGGTCTCCAACCCTGTTCCTGGAGAGCAACCATCCTGAAGGTATCACTCCAACCAAAACAACCCACTCCTGCTTTCCCAGTTACAGATCTTGACGAGGTGCTAATGAGCTGAATCAGGTGTGTTGAATTAGGGTTGGAGTAGAATCCTACAGGATGGTAGCTCTCCAGGAACAGGGTGGGAGACCCCTGGTTTAGTGTGTGAGCCTGCAATCAAGATATCTATCTATTCATCTAATTGCTAACATTACACTCGACAAACCGTGTTATGCAGGCTAAAGTAGCTAGATGGCTGGATACATAGTGGACATGAGGACAACTATCCAAACTCAGATATAAATCTAATGACGAGTGTACAACAAGGCATCAAGATAACTCGCCGATTAATAAAAAATATTGTGTTGATGTTGTGACTGTCGTCACAAGCCTATAAGATAGTGTTAGTTCCACAGTGATCATGGATGCCCACCTCCTACAGCACAGCCGGCGATCAGGCATCACAATAGTTACAGCCTCCCGAGTTCATCTGGATCAAAATGCGACGGCTGCTGTCAATAATCCAGTTACTCTCCAGCTGTGGCAGTTAACCTCGCCTGCTAATCTATCAAAGTTTACCATCTATGGCATTAAACTTCAGAATTATTCGCCAGAACATTTGCCAGACTTTGTGGCGTTAAACCGCTTTCACACCGGACACGAGACAATTTTTTTTTTGCATGACAGATACTTTCGAAGTCAATGCAAAGACGAGAGGACACGCAAAGCGCTCTGCTCATAAAGCTCACTAAATGCCTGAACAGAGACCGGGGCTATTGGATAGAGTGAAATACACGCAACTGTCACTAACTATCGTTAGCTTGCTAAATGGGTAAGGTGGTTAGTTAAACTGGCAGGTTGATAGTTGGCCATTCTCTCAACACTGGACTGAGCGCTTGCTGTATAATTTCATAATCTAAATTCATGAAAATCTAATGTTATGTTGAACTTTAGTTAGCTGGCTTAACTACTGCAAGAAATGAACGTCAGCTAGCCATCTTGCTTGCGTGCGTATCTAAAGCTGCTTTCACACCGGACGCGAAACAAACATGACAGATTACATTCAGAGTCAGTGCGAAGACGCGAGTACACACGTCTTTGCATTGAATGTAATCTGTAGTGCGAAAAATTTGTTTCGCGTCCGGTGTAAAATCGGACGCTTATTTCATTAGCTATGGTAGCCCTACAGTATTTCTTATTCTACAATATTTATTATGTCATGTGACTCTTGAACAGCTTTCTGCCACTACGGAGTGGGCACACGCGGCTTTTTTTGTAAATGTTAGACTGGTTTATACAATGAGTGCTTTCACAATTATGACACTTTCTGCTGTTGGTGGCACATATGACTCATGCAAAAACCATATCATGCGCATACGTACTGTTTCAGAGGACCAATGCTCTCAGACTACAGTTGCATTAAGGTCACTAGTAATTACGACTGTAATTATGACGGGCTAATCTGATCGCAGCTCAAAACTGGAATTGAATGATGAACCCTGTGAATGTGAAGGAAGCATAGATAGCGAGGCTATTATTTAAAACATTGCAGTTGTCTTGAATGTACAATATTTGTGGGGCCAGCTGGGACATCTGTTCGTCCTATCATACAAACACTATAACCTCTGGCACCCATGCCACGGCAGTGCTCAAATTGCTTTTGCATACACAGTATTTACATGTATGTGTTTAACTTTCACGCATGTGCAACCAGCATAATGATTTTCTAACATGTGAACAAGATATTTATGGTTTGCAGCTATATATTGTGACTACTTCAACGCTCCGAAGAATTGTACCTGGCACTACAGCCCGTGCCACACCCCCTGTTACAAAACCTGCTTCGACCCCCAGGGTATATGCAGCAATGATCTACCCAATATGGAAGGTAATGAAACACTAAGACAATGAATCTATGTCCATGATTTAATATGTTACAGTTGCTTAATGTAGCAGTTGGTCTCGAATAAACAAAAGTCAAAATAATTGAACATGTTGTGAACATTTTCTTCAATGAAGGATATACTTAGATCATATTGTTCTACAGGCTGTTACCCCTCCTGCCCACCTGATAAGCCCATATATGATGAAGGAAAACAAATCTGTGTTGAAATATGTGACGGTTGCTACATCAATGGGACTGAGTACAGGCCAAACCAGGAAGTTCCCACAGATGAATTGTGCAAGTCTTGGTATGTCCTGTCTACATTGTTATATGTTGCAAATTATATTTTCAAGTAGTACAAAACCCAAAACCAGTGAAGTTGGCACGTTGTGATAATCGTAAATAAAAACAGAATACAATGATTTGCAAATCCTTTTCAACCTATATTCAATTGAATACACTGGAAAGACAAGTTACTTAATGTTCGAACAGGTAAGCTTTGTAATTTCTTGCAAATATTAGCTCATTTGGAATTTGATGCCTGCAAAATGTTTCAAAAAAGCTGGCACAAGTGGCAAAAAAGACTGAGAGAGTTGAGGAATGCTCATAAAACACTTATTTGGAACATCCCACAGGTGAACGGGCTAATTGGGAACAGGTGGGTGCCATGATTGGGTATAAAAGCAGCTTCCCTGAAATGCTCAGTCATTCACAAACAAGGATGGGGCGAGGGTCACCACTTGGTGAACAAATGCATGTGCTGATTGTCGAATGTTGTTTAAAAACAACATTCCTCAATGAGCTATTGCAAGAAATTTAGGGATTTCAGCATCTACGGTCAGTAATATCGTCAAAAGGTTCAGAGAATCTTTATAAATCACTGCACGTAAGCGACAAGGCCGAAAACCAACACTGAATGCCCGTGACCTTCGATCCCTCAGGCAGTACTGCATCAAAATGCGACATCAGTGTGTAAAGGACATCACCACATGGGCTCAGGAACACTTCAGAAAACCACTGTCAGTAACTACAGTTCGTCGCTACATCTGCAAGTGCAAGTTAAAACTCTACAATGCAAAGCGAAAGCCATTTATCAACAGCACCCAGAAACGCCGCCGGCTTCACTGGGCCAAAGCTCATCTAAGATGGACTGATGCAAAGTGGAAGTGTTCTGTGGTCTGACGAGTCCACATTTCAAATTGTTTTTGGAAACTGTGGACGTCGTGTCCTCCAGACCAAAGAGGAAAAGAACCATCCGAACTGTTATAGGCGCAAAGTTCAAAAGCCAGCATCTGTGATGGTATGGGGGTGTATTAGTGCCCAAGGCATGGGCAACTTACACATATGTGAAGGCACCATTAATGCTGAAAGGTACATACAGGTTTTGGAGCAACATATGTTGCCATCCAAGCAACGTCTTTTTCATGGACGCCCCTTCTTATTTCAGCAAGACAATGCCAAGCCACATTCTGCACGTGTTACAACAGCATGGCTCCGCAGTAAAAAAGTGCGGGTACTAGACTGGCCTGCCTGTAGTCCAGACCTGTCTCCCATTGAAAATGTGTGGCGCATTATGAAGCGTAAAATACGACAACGGAGACCCCGGACTGTTGAACAACTTAAGCTGTACATCAAGCAAGAATGGGAAAGAGTTCCACCTGAAAATCTTCAAAAATTGGTTTCCTCAGTTCCCAAACGTTTACTGAGTGTCGTTAAAAGGAAAGGCGATGTAACAGTGCTAACTTTTTTGCAATGTGTTGCTGCCTTTAAATTCTAAGTTAATGGTTATTTGCAAAAAAAAAAAAAAGGTTTCTCAGTTTGAACATTAAACATCTTGTCTTTGCTGTGTATTCAATTGAATATAAGTTGAAAAGGATTTGCAAATCCTTGTGTTCTGTTTTTATCTACGATTTACATAACGTGCCAACTTCACTGGTTTTGGGTTTTGTACTTCAAAGAGAGAAGCACAGGGAATGATGCACCGCATTATTCTTCTAAATCAGATTTTATCACGGTTTCTTTTTGGCTGTTTCAGACGAGTAGTATTGCCTGACATCCGGTTCTCAAACAGACAGCCCAGTTTCTAGATGCTTTGTCCTGATCTGGTCAAAGGGATTGACCTGACATTTTATGTCAAGTCACAAACCCTAAAATGCTATGTGTGCTCAGATGAATTAATCAGCATTGTAGCCCACTCCTGGTTTTATTGTCCACGATTGGTTAGTTGCTGCATACAAAGGGGAAATGCTTTGCAAGACAGTAACATTGCCTTAGATATCATCCTGTCAAGACTACCTTGACTATCACTTTGCTCAGATATAGATGCTGGTGTCCATAAATTCTGAAATTTAATTCCTCAACAATTCTGTAATTGAATTTCCAAATGTCTTGCTTCACTGGAATAATTTTCCCAAGTCTCTGTGACACAAATACGATTGGTGTTGGGACCTCTGCTCTTCCTCATCTACATTAATGACCTTGATCGGAATATTGAAAGCAAGTTAGTTAAATTTGCAGGTGATACTAAATTGGGAGGTTTGGCAAACAGTTTAGAGTCCACTAAATTGATTCAGTTTGAGTTAGACAGGAAATAGAATTGGGCAGAAATGTGGCAACTGAAATTCAATGTAGCTAAATGTAAATTCTACATGTAGGTAATAAGAACATTAGAAAGGATTTCTTAATGAGAGATTTAAAACTGGAATGTGCTTAACATGAAAAAGATATGTGAGTGATTGTTGACCAAACCCTTACAGGTTCTAGCCACTGTGCTTTAGCAGTTAAAAAGGCGAACAGGATGCTGTGATATTTCACAAAAAATATTGAGTGTAAATTTACGAGGCTCATATATCTCTTTTACAACACATTTGTTAGACCACACTTAGGCCCCTATCTTTCGTCAGAGTCCCTAAACCCGTTATTTGGGGATTTAGCATTGCGCAAGAGGCGTTCCCCGCGAAAGTTGCAATCTTGCACACCTTCCTTTATCCCTAAAACACCAGCGCTACCCGTTATATTATGCATAGGCGTGGTTTGGGCGCTACGCCAGTCAAACCAATCAGAGCGCCAGGTGCCATTGCCTTTAGGAGCAGGCTGCACTATCCCAAATCCTCAAATCGAAACCCGTGATGGAGAGAGGAAGGTCGCCACGTTTCTCCGAAGACGAAGTTAAATTGCTCGCGTATGAGTTCAAATCCAGACAGGGGAGGATCTGTTTTTGTTAAGTTAATCATGAATGTATTATTATTATTATTATTATTATTTGACATTGACATATTGTTTAATGTTTGGTATGTCATTTAAAAAAAAAAAACATTAAGCCGACTCCTTTTGTGATAGAAACTTGAAAAAAAGAGAAAAAAACCCGTTTCGCCATGCACTTCCAACTCCCTCTTCCTTCTGAAATGAAGCACAGAACAAAATTTTAGAAAATACCCACAGCCAAATAAATGCCCACATTGACTGCAACCATTTAACCCATTTTCTTTATAAAGTTACTTTGAGTATTTAATAAAACGCTATATGAATTACATGTATTATTACATTATTAGCAAGTCCATCATTGCCCCTGCTACTGCTAGCACTATATCAGAATTCAGAGTCAGCACCTGCCCTTCAGCTGCCCCCTTCTATAGTCCGGTAATAATCTATCCTCAAACTCCAGTATCATTCCATGGCGTAGGGCAGTGTTGTGCAGCACACAACATGACACAAAGAAAGATGCTACTTTCTGAGGACCATACTGTAAGACCCCACCGGACCTGTCCAAGCAGCGGAACTGCATTTTGAGCACGCCAAATGTTTGCTCAATGACAACTTGCGGGCGAGTGTTTTCTATTGATAGCAAACTCATGCACACTTGTTGGCGTAATGTATGGCACCATGCACCACGTATTTAATGGATAGCCATTGTCACCCATCAGCCACCCATCCAGAAGGGCGTCCCTCTGGAAGACTACTGGAATGACCGACTGTTCAATTATAAAAGCGTCGCGGCTACCGCGGGATGATTTGCGTATACATTAAAGATGTAACCCCATGCATCGCAAATCACCTGGACGTTGATGGAATGGGTTCCCTTACGTTTCACATAGTCACCAATGTTCAGAGCCGGAGCCCGAATTAGAACTTGTGTGCAGTCGATAGCACACAGAACCCTAGGGAACCCATCTCTTGCTAAAAAATCCAGCTTTACCCTGCGTAGTCTCTCGGGTGTCACAGAGATGCCAGTGATGTACCTTCGGACATGTCGGACTATGCTGGCAGTGGCTGCAGTTATAGCCGAGCTTACGGTAGATTGGGTCATGCCTCCAACTGAGCTGAGTGGGTGTTGGAATGACCCACTAGCATAGAAAAATAGTGCCACAGTAACCCGAGCAGCAACAGGCAAGGCATACCAGCAGCGGTGTCTACATCATCTGCAACCAGGTGACATAATTCCATCACTGCCTGACGGGAGTGGTGCAGTTTTGTCACGCATTCTCATTCTGTGGGAAATAATACTTTTATTATATTATTATAATTAAAAAAAAATATATATATATAGATGTATAGATACATCTATAATATATTTGAGATCGATGTCTGTGTGTATGTACACGTTTTTCTCCTACATTTCATATAGCAATAATTCAGGAGAAAGTCTGGCGATTCAGCAGTGATATGATTTTATCCTATGTTTTGCTGCATGCTTATTTACACTGCCCGGCCAAAAAAAAAGTCATCGTTTGGAAGTTAATGAACAAATTCTAAAATTGGATCATTATTGCGGTTATTGATATGTTTCAGATGGCAATAATCATTTTAACCCTGACTGATGAAGTGCGTCGCTATTCATTTCTTACAAAATCATGTCGGAAAACACATTCCCTGATGGTGGAAATGATGTTACAGTATTTCAGAACGGGCAAGTTATTGGCCTCTATTTAGCAAAGAAAACCATGAATGACAAAACCAAGCAAACAAATTACACAAACAAATTTTCCACCACAAAGTCCTGACCTTTAACATAATTAAAGTTATTTGGATGTACTCAAGACCACCGAGTGGTTCAACCATTATGTCGAGAAGACAAGATCTTGGACAGAAATAATGGCATTTCTGATCAAAAAGAAATGTTCTGGCATTGCATATAGTTGTCAAAACAATGACAAGACGAATATGCACTGTAATCAAAGCTACAGGGGTTCCAACTAAATATTTCAGTGTGCGACTTTTTTTTGGCCAGGCAGTGTACTTCCTTGGTGCTTGAAATGTGTTTGGTTGAGGTAAAAATGGTCTACATGAGCTTTTGGCCTAGTTTCTTCGCGAAATGTGGATATGCTGCATGACAATGTTGCGATTTGGAAACATGCCATATTTATTGTACGTAACAACTGGCCCTGGTACCGGGCTGTAGGGCTTTTAAAAGGTTATATATATTACATATAATACTTATGTATTATTATAAAAGTGGGAAAAAATGATCGATACAAAATACAAACAATATAGACACCTGAAAGGCCCAGGTTGCTGGTACATGCGTTCTGGGTGTCTTCTATTTCTCAGGGGTTCAACTGGGGCTAAAGCAAGGTGGATTTTTATAGGCGAGTTAATTCGGGAGGTGGAGCTGCATGTTTACTTCCACATATGTCCAAGTGGACGTGCATTGAAGCCTCCTGGGTGCGCTCTTGTAAGAGCCCAAATGGGTCGCAGGTGGTTTGAGAACCTGCTATATGCTTTCCATAACGTGTGTGGTCAAAATAGCAATTGTAGGGAAAGGGCATAAACACGCCCACGAGCACACCTTCAGGCGCTAAAAAGGGAGTTGGCATAATGCATAGCGGGTAGTGTGGCAGCAAGATACCGTTTAGGGATAGTGGAGGCTGGTAAATGCATAATTTATGGGTCGCGGGTAGTCGCAGTGGGTAGTGTGAAAGTGTGTAAGGTAGAGCCCATAGAGTATTGTGTACAGTTCTGGGGGCCATACTTGAAGAAAGATATAGAGGCTTCCAAAAAAGTACAAAAAAGAGCCACAAAGTTAATTCTTGGTATAAAAGATGAAAGCTATGAGGAGAGGCTGAATATTCTTAATCTCTTCAGTCTTAGGAGAAGGATACTTTGGTGTGATCTGATTGAGGTCTTTAAAAAAGCCAATCGGAGGTTGGGATACATTGCCAAAAGTATTGAGTACAAATCTAAGGAGGTGATGCTTCGTTTGTACAATACATTCGTCAGACCACATCTGGAGTATTGTGTACAGTTCTGGAGACCATGCTATAAGATATAGAGGCTCTAGAGAAAGTTCAGAGAAGAACCACTAAACTAATTCCAGGTATAAAAGATGAAAGCTATGAGAAGAGGCTGAAGATCCTTAATATCTTTAGTCTTAGGAAAAGGAGGGGTGATTTGATTGCGGTCTTTAAATATGTTAAAGGGATCACAAATGGAAGTTGACTAAAGGAAAATTTAGCACTGATATTTAGCAGTATTTCATCACCCAAAGAGTTATTTCAATGTGGAATAGCTTGCCTAAACATATTCTTGAGGCAGAGACCTTGCAAGTTTTCAAGAGCAGGCTTGACTTAAAGCTAGATACCATTGAGTCATTGAGTGTCTGAAGGGATATATTCACAATAGTATAAAGAAACTAGCGAGCGTAGTTGGGCTGAGCAGCCTGTTCTCGCCATTCATGTTATGTTATGTTATGTTATGTTATGTTTTGTTATGTAAGTGATAGGAAAATGGCAAGTCTAGTTGGGCTGAATGGCCACTTCTGGTCGTGATGAGGTGGGGAGGACAGGCCAACTGTCAAGGTTGTGTCTACAAACCACAGCCATCAAATCCTACTCGATGTAAATTTAAGTTCTTTTGGAATGTGTTTCCAGTATTATGACCAGTATTATGTTGAAAACAAGACAAAAGATCATTATTAGATGTTTTACCACTTGGAGTTTATTGATTTTTCAAAACTAATCACTTATAATTTTGACTCTTGCAATAGATTTCAAATGAAATTGGGGCAACAGAGTATTTTCCATTATTTATTGTTGCCGCACGTTTTGATATTGCTTTTAATGTTGTAACACTTAAAGGATTTATGCCAACACAAGTAGTTGTTATAAATTATGGTTTTATTCCATGTAAATTGCTCCGTAATCACACTGCCTATAGGCTTTCCAGTTTATTATACCACCCATGGTGAATTTCTGGCCGTAAAAGTCAGCAGCCTCAATTCCAAACACAATTTAATGAGCTGTTGGTCACGTGACCCACATGACGTCAGAGTAAGGATAGCTCAAGTGCTAGACGTCAGTGCAAGCAAAGCGATTTACATTATGTTCGACAATGAATCCATTTCGCAGGAAAGCCCACTAACCTCTGTCTTTAGAGCCATGAGTTTGCCAGCCAATAAGGAAAGTTATTTCACAACCGGGAAACAAAAGATCAAACCCTGACCCTTCACCAGTGTTCGACTCTTAAGACCATTGGAATGACAGCTAAAGTGATCAGTCTTCACCAGAACAGGACGATATGATGACAGACAATTCAATTAGGCTTGCAAGCGTAGCTGGAAGCCTTTTGTTCTTGGTAGGATTATAACCCCGATTCCGAAATAGTTGGGATGAAGTGTAAATTGTGAATAAAATCAAAATGCAATGACTTTCAGATCACATGAGCCAATATGTCATTTACAATAGAACATAGATAACATTTCAAATGTTGGAACTGAGAAATTTTACATTTTTATTCACAAAATGAGCTTATTTCAAATTTTCTGGCTGCAACAGGTCTCAAAAAAGTTGGGATACAGGCAAAAGAGGGCTGAAAAAGCATTTAATATATCAGAGAATCAGCTGAAAGAACATCTAACTAGTAATTAAGTTAACTGTCATCAGGTGTGTAACATGATTGGCTATAAAAGGGATGCCTTAGAGAGGCTGAGTCTATCAGAAGTAAAGATGGCCAGAGACTCTCCAACCTGTGAAAGCTTGCATAAAAAAATTGTGGAATACTTCAAAAACAATGTTCATCAACATCAAATTGCAAAGGCTTTGAAGGTCTCATCAACGGCAGTGCATAACATCATCAAAAGATTCAAAGAAACTGGAAAAATCTCTGTGCATAAGGGACAAGGCCGAGACCATTACTGGATGCCTATGATCTTTGGGCCCTCAGACGCCACTGCATCACTCACCGGCATGATTCTGTCATTGACATTACTAAATGGGCCCAGGAATACTTCAAGAAACCACTGTTAGTAAACACAGTCCGCCGTGCCATCCACAGATGCCACCTAAAACTCTATCATGCAACTGGGAAGCCATTGTTGAGCATGATCCAGAAACGCCGCTGCGTTTTGCAAGCCAAGGCTCATTTAAAATGGACTGTAGCGAAGTGGCACAGTGTCCAGTGGTCAGACAAGTCCAAATTTGACATGCTCGTTGGAAATCATGGGCGTCGTGTCCTCCAGGCTAAAGAGGAGAAAGACCACCCCTCCTGTTATCAGCGTTCAGTTCAAAAGCCAGCATCTCTGATGGTATGGGGATGCATTAGTAAGTAAGTAAGTAAGTAATTTCTATAGCACTTTTCACAGATGAAATCACAAAGTACTTTCCAGTGCATACCAGGAATAAAAGCAAAAGCAGATCATTAGTGCATATGGTGTGGGGCACTTGCACGTTTTAAAAAGCACCATGAATTGTGAAAAAGGTTTTAGAGCAACATATGCTCCCCTCTAAGCGACATCTATTCCAGGGAAGGCCTGGTGTATTTCAGCAGGACAATGCAAAACCACAAACTGCAGCTATTACAACAGCATGACTTCATAATAGAAGAGTCCGTGTGCTGAACTGGCATGCCTGCAGTCCTGATCGTACACCGATTAAGAACATTTGGTGCATAATTAAACAAAAAGTCTGTCAAAAGAGATCCAAAACTCTCCAGCAGCTTGAAGCCTGTATTTAACAAGATTGGGATCAAATTTCAATGGCTAAACTCTAGAAACTTGTCTCCTCAATGCCCAGACGCCTCCACTCCGTGTTAAAAAGAAGAGGGGATGCTAAACCAAGGTAAACAGGCCCCTGCCCCAAATTTTTTGAGACCAGTAGCAGCCATCATGTTTGAAATTAGCTCATTTTGTGGATGAAATTATAAAATTTCTCAGTTTCAACATTTGCTATGCTATCTCTGTTCTACAGTGAATAAAATACTGGCTGGTGTGATTTGAAAGTCATTGCGTTTTGATTTTATTCACAATTTACACTTTG